>CP136061.1:15066439-15666439 GCA_032622095.1 Siphonodentalium dalli
CATTCACTCACATATCATGCAAGTGGCATGTTTTATTGATATGATCTGAATAAATGTTTATCTACTTATATAATTTTCACGCGTATTAAGTCAGTTCCCCAATTGCGTGTTTTATTTTGCGACGTTAAATTCTACGTATAATTAGGCTAACATCATGTGGACAGATGAAGCTGTATCGGAATTGTTGGAAGAGATGCAGATAAGAGAAAGTATATGGAATAAACAAAGCGAAATATGGCACAGAAATATGACGACCAATTGTCACCAAAATTGCACCATAATTAATTGCCACACCTACTATGCCATCGCTACTGTGATACGTGTGTCCGCAGCCCATTCCATTATATTTGGTATTGACAAGACTAGTCATCAATAACATGTAAAGAATATATATTGCAAACGTGTATAGTTCGTTTATTTGTACGAAGCATGTCGCGTATTATAGGCCTATATGTTATGTGGCTATTATAGGCCTATATGTTATGTTGTTATTATAGGCCTATATGTTATGTGATTATTATAGGTATATATGTTATGTGGTTATTATAGGCCTATATGTTATGTGGTTATTATAGGTCCATATGTTATGTGGTTATTATAGGCCTATATGTTATGTGGTTATTATAGGCCTATATGTTATGTGATTATTATTGGTCTATATGTTATGTGGTTATTATAGGCCTATATGTTATGTGGTTATTATAGGTCCATATGTTATGTGGTTATATATATATATTCCTTTATTTCCTCCATTGCTGGAGAGCCAGTAAATATTTAAATACAATACAAATCACAATAAATTTACATATATGACCTGCATATATATAATATAAAATATCAAAGATAAATATAACCAAAAACAGAAATTAAGTACGTCACATGGTATGGTATAATATTTGGGGTCAGAGACCCCGCTACAAAGACCTTCTGCGAGAAGTTCACTTGCATGTGTACGTGTATAATAAAAGTTGCAGAGTAAATTCGTACATAAAGAACCTGCTGTGGCCATGACAATTAATGCATTGTATGTGTGCATTGAGCGCACGTTGTGCATGCGGTAATAGTGTGTCATCCCCAGCGCAGGGTATTATGCCCAAATCAGTAAATATTTCCACTGATTTTGAATTTGTATCTAACTCTTCATTTCTTTTTTGTTTGGAGGATAATAAAGATATATTGCTTCACAAGATTACAAGTTTGTCCTTCGCTATGCGGATGGTGTTGAGGACTCTGAAATTGTGCCAAAATGCGGCTGTGTGTGCAAATGACGTTACCGTACAATTTCCGCGTACGTTGTCCATAATAGAAATGTCCTTCTGGTCAAAAAAGTAATGAATTCGGTAACAGATTCTACGTGGCGACTGACAGTTTCGGGTACGCATGCTAGAAACACTAGCATCTGTTTGTTATTTGACATTTCCTCGAATGCCATAAAACAATCTATTCCGAAGTAACTAAGAATGCAATACCACGTGGTCGTTCCTTATTACGGTCAAGTTGTTGGTTGTACAATGAAGTATGACATGTTCGACCGTGGTATTGAAAGTTGTATTGCACAGTGGACATCTTCCCGACTCCCATATCAGGGACTGCGTTATGAGATTTGCAATTGTGGCACACTCTTGCCTTAGTTTCGGGAGAGAGCGACATATATGCCAAAGCGGCGAGACTTTGAGAGTTGAATAACATGCCGCAAATGGCATGAGTTGGATGTCTTGTTCCATTCTTAATCTCCAGTCACGTTCCCTGTGTTATTTTTGACATTTGCTTTCACTAAGCTTTTCCATGTCTCCTTTGTCGGGAAGGTGCCATCCTGTGCGTAGACAGTGCAATAGTCCAGTAAATCATATTTAGTTAGAACATTAAAAATGTGGGATATGAACGATGATTCATCGAGGTTCCCAAGTGTAAAGTGGTCAGACACATGCCATACTGAGATGTTTCCAATTCGTATAATAGATCATCAATGAAAATCATGTAAAATAGAGGAGAGAGGATGCCTCCATGTCGCGTGCCTTGTTGCATGTCAATTACTCTGGATGAGAGGTTATTGTAGCGGACCATACACTTGATATCTGACAAGAAAGATTTAAATAAGTGCCAAATTTTACCACAGAATCCCCGATTGTATAATTTCACTAGAAGACCGTTGATCCATACCGTATCAAAAGCTGTATGAGTGTCTAGGAAGCACGAATAGAGAGGGCTGTGGTATTCTAGTGTAAATGAGATGCTTTCGTGAATAACGAATGATGAGTTCATACAACTGACTCCTTTCTGGAAGCCGTTTTGAAGAGGATGCACCTTTATGAGCTCTGGTGTAAGTGTTTCCATTCGGAGAAGCATCACTTTCTCCAATAGTTTATACATGACGGGTTAGTAAAGTTATCGTTCGGTAGCTATCAAATTTTGTTTTGAGTTTGTTACCTCCCTTGTGGAGGGGGATCATGATTCACAAACCACGCCAAAACTCCAGCGTATATGCAACAAATCTCCCCCATAAAGTATATGCTCGTATGAAAGGTGATCTATTCCTGGAGCTTTACCTCGTTTAACAGTGTTTATGGCGCTTTGCAATTCATCAGTAGTAACACTACACATTAACAGGTCGTTGAGTTCAGATGTATCATCGCAATTTTGTATCTCCATGATTCGGTCGTTCACGACCTTAAAATGTTGTTTGTCAAAAGTATCGCGTTCAGGTGGGGAATACAGAGTTTCAATATAATTTCCCCAGGCGTCTATCACCTGTGATGGTTCCCTGAGGATTAATCCGTTTACTTCAAATAAGTTGTTGGCAGAGGCCCCACTTCCGGTTCGCCTTTTATTAAACTCGCGGTAGAATTTATTTATATTTATTTCCGCTAAATTATCGAGGCGTTGATCTACTTCACTTAGGTATTTCTCGTTGGAATTTCTCAACTTACACCGAAAGAGGCGCTTCGACTCTTTGTATGCTTTGTATTTAGAATTATTACATTCGCGCGGTCTCTCAGCCTCGATCCATTCGCATCTTTTGATTTTCATGACTTTATGCAGTTCAGTTAGCTCTTTATTCCAAAATGGTTTGAGATGCCGTTTTGAATGTTTTAGTTGGAACCGTTGATTGGGCAACTTCGTGTATAACTTGCACTAAATGATCATACGATTGCTCAAGCTCCTCAACAATGTTAATCGAGTTGCTTGGAAGTTTGGTGTTCATCATCGTCTGATATGAATTGATGATATCAGGCGCTGTGCGCACCTTGTTCCAATTATAGTTTAAAGGCGCACATGTGGCTTCCTGTTTGGGGTCCTGTATATATTGTGTACAATCTAATGTCATAAAGATCGGACGATGGTTCGAAACGTTAAGGGCAGAATCGTCTATTACTTCAGCATACGATACTCTGTGCACATTGTGAATTGAAAGGAGTATATGATCGATAGTGGTGCCAGGACCCCCGATCGCGGGGACAAAAGTTGCCTGTGTCCCTCTTCAATCACTCCTACTGTTCACAGAGATGAATTCGCATTTACTGATGCATTTCGCGAATTCTCTGTCGCGAGGATTACGTTTATTTAGGTTGCCATTGAAATCTCCCATAAACATTACTTGTCCTAGGGGCCGAATACATATCCCTTAAATCGTTTATTTTCTGTAAGTAATCCTTATAGTGGTCTACGGCATAGTTTGTGGAGGGGAGATAAACCTGAAATATGTACCCAGAATAGATTTGTTGCGACTTTGAATTGTATACCGCAGATCCTGTCATCATTTAAATCAAGGACTGTGATTCGATCATTGTATTGTGCTTTCCATATTAGCATCACACCACCTTTGAAACGTCCTCGTTGCATAGGTAAGCGTTGTGAATAATCGCCGACAACGTGATAACTGTAGTGTGGATTTACCGCACTGATGAAGTGAGTATTATGTTGATGAAGCCAATGTTCTGAAATACCGCATATATCAATATCCAGACTATTAAGAGTGTTACCCAGGTACAAGTTACTAGACATGAGTCCAGTGTAATTCCAAGTTAAGAAATTCAACATTCTGAACCACACTAAGTTGTTCAAATGATAATAGAATCTGTTTTGGTATCTGATAACTAAATACGGACTATATAAAGCAAATGGGGTTAATATGTTTACGGCTTGAGACACACCTTGATATTTTGTATATGTGATGAAAAATTACTGGAAGTAATTTCTGGATGAGTTTGATGGTATCCAATCGCTACATGTGACGTATTTTGGCCAACAATCTGGCCCTTTGCAGTACATAGCATGATTTACATCAACATTTATACGAGCAGACATAATGCCATTTTTTCGTAAGCGGAACAAACGAACTATGGTGAATTTCACGTTCATATCAAACAAATGGTGAGCCAGATCATCGGCAGTAAAGTGGTCAGGAATATGTGACACGAAGAGCCGGGTTGTCTGGATCGGATACTCATTCCGTGTATGGTATACATCTGCGTCATCCCAATCTGAGCGATCTCTCCCAGTGCCCTTCGAGTGGGATCTATCCCCACTGTCATGATGTTTACGGCCATGCCTGACATGTGTCCACCCATCATCGTCTTCGTGCTCATGTTCACGTGTGTATATGTCACCATTGTCTCGTTCATTGTTTGGGATAGATGTAGAGTTATCCCGCTTGCTCCCCGATCGTTCCGCCCAGTCTGAGTGCTGGCAATCCTGTTCCCATGCATTGTATTCACAATCAGCACTAGTGGACTCATCAGTATGACGAGAAGAAAATCCGTCCTGGTGTGCGTCTCCAGCAGTAGCATTTGCGTCATCTCTCTGAGACTCTCTCTTCTGCCAGGTTCTGAACCATTTCGGTGATGAATTCAGAGAACTCATCCAGTTTATCACAGATTGAATCTCCAAATGTACGTAATGCAGTGGCCATTTTTTCGAAATTTTCTTCCATTTTACTTGAGTCACTTATAAATTCGGCCTGTCTCTGTGACATTCTGTTAACTTTCTCCTTTAATGAACCGATTGACCCCGAGTTTCTGTTCACTACATGAACTACAGATCGAGCTCGGTCGATGGACTCGACTATATCAGACTTTATGCCCTTTATTTCGGACTCGCAGTTATCCATGTCATCTACTCTCTCAGATATAAGTCGCTCTGTTTTCAACTCGTTTGATTCCCGTTTCTGTGTGTTTTCTGTCAAGTCAAGTCAAGTCAATAGTTTATTGCATACAAATGAAGTTAATACATTTATTGCATATACAAATAATAAAGTTTCAAAAACAATTCAATTGGGTTAAGGTCCCTAGCGGATGGAGGGCGTAACATACGCTCGTGTAACAGCGCGACAGACCCATGAGTGACTCAGGATTATTCCGGCATCCACGATTCACTGCATTTTCACCAACTAGATAGTCATTATTATAGTGTATTCATAATGTGACCGGAGTACCAGGAAAAATCCGAATCACTCAAAGGGGGCTCGCGCCTACATCAGACAAACTATATATATATACATTAATCTAAGTTCAGAACTTTAAATTCTAAATTGGAAATTTACTAACTCATTGAGGACAATAATTTATCTCTTCTAAAGCAGCTGTGATATAAGTATTTTGCTAACCGATTCAACGAAAATCTAGATTCATTTTTCATTAGTATATCAAATTTCTGTATGGTTGGCCAGTGACAATAGAATGTTTTCAGATATCGACGTCGTATATCAATATAGGCTGGACAGACCAGTAGAAAATGATATTCATTTTCAACCGCTTTTAGCTGACAACAATTACACAATCTCTTTTTCCTGTCTACGCCTGTATATCTACCTGTCTCAATTTCTAAGGAGTGAGCACTTATTCTAAATTTCGTCAGAGCTATTCGGAATTTCAGTTGCTTAACAGTTGATAAATATGTTTCATATTGGAACAACAATTTCATCTTGCCATAAGTACATAGTTTTGATGAAGAATCTATAGAAGTATGCCATGTTTGTATAAACTGGTCGCGTAAACGCGATTTAATTATTTTCAAATCGGGTATGATAAAATCTTGATTATACCACATATATCCTAAACCAAGTTTGTCTAAAGTAGACTTCAACAAAAATGTCATCGCAACCTCGATTTTTCCTACAACAACTTGTATGTCACCCAGCTTATTGTTTATTTCTGTGTTATTGTCGTTATGTGTCGTTCCCCTTTCAATGTCAAACAATCGAGATTCAAGGCTAGAGACTGTTTGTTTTATGTGTGGGATTTCGTCCAGAATTTTCTGTGACCGTGCCAGGGGGGGGGGGGGGGGGGGGTGGAAAAAAAAAATTCCGGCACGTATGCCGGGGTGGGTGGGTGGTCAAAGCCACCAACAAGCAATTTTTTTCCGCAACTAAAAAAAACATTTCTGCTTGTTTTTTTACTGTTTTGGCAATGAGTTGGGCTTCAAAACCACTTTGAATGAGAGAAATAATGTAATTCTACCTGGTAAACTGACTGCAGGCAGTTATCGTGTTGTATTTTGTTGCAAATTTTGAAATCCAAGATGGCCGCTGGCAGCCATGTTTTTTTGGCCGAATGACCTCAAAATAACTCATTCCTATTTACATGTCCATGTTAACATCCATGATAAATAGTATTCACATAAATTCATATACAGCTGTTTACAGTGAATTTCCCCCCGCAAATCTCTGTTTTAGTGTTAAAAGGGGGGGTGGGTGTCAAAAAATGGTCGGAAAAAACTGCCGTAAACGGAAAATAATTTGGCGGTGGGGGTGGGTGGGTACAAAAAATGATCGAAAGGGAAAAAATGCCATACGTGCCTGAAAAAAATTTCCGACCCCCCCCCCCCCCCCCCCCTGACCGTGCACCGTTATCAGAGAGCATTTTAAAGACTTGTGCTTTGAATTCGATGAAGTCCGTGCTACATGTATTTACACCGTCCCTCGGAGTTAGTGCGATAGAGTCGTCTCGATAATGGAACCCCGACCCGACAGTTTTGCTCAGCATTTCTCCCAGTGGCGTGTCTTGATCAACAAGATAAAGTAACAAAGTAAATATGTCAGCAGCCAGTTTCTCGTGAATTGGAGTGGAGCCTTCTTTCCCTCTGCCTTGTTTGAGGCAACTGTTGTGACTGTAACCAAATACTTTGTGGGACTTTACCTCTGCAAATATGACATCCCTGACTTTGCCAAGTAATAGGGGGTTCCTATCTGCGGTCGTTATCATATCATTTATCAAGATGTCCCTGGGAGTGCTGCTGGTGAATTTCAGGCAGGATGCTATTACTAATGAAGCTGCGACATTGCATGTGGTGTCCATTTGGGCACTGCATTCAGCTACATCTTTCAGTTGTCCAAAGGCAATTCGAAATTCTGTCGGGTCACCCAACGGAGCACCCTTATACGATTGATTGTTGGTGTTCATCGTATCATAGGATGGATCTACTTGGTCCAGCCTCTGTGAAATATCCAAGATGGTGGCACCGGTGATAGGGTCAATAAAGATTGTACCCTGGGTTTTGACACGCTCGTTTGACATAACGGATCCCGGCTGGTGTGTTGACATGTTGATTAACGTCGCTCAGTTAATTGAAAACAGTGTTCAGTTCACCGTCGACTTGCAACCAGCGCTGGTATTGACCTTTCAATTGGGAGGTAGTAGCTCTTGATTGGGCTGATTTGAAGTCACGTGCGGCGTAGAACAATGTGTACAGCAATGTTATTTTGGGCGTGAGTGTGCGAATATACCTCGTTCAAAGAA
The DNA here is from genome assembly GCA_032622095.1 of Siphonodentalium dalli. Lineage (NCBI taxonomy): Eukaryota > Metazoa > Mollusca > Scaphopoda > Gadilida > Siphonodentaliidae > Siphonodentalium > Siphonodentalium dalli. The sequence continues at coordinate 15,074,173 of CP136061.1, forward strand.
TTCGTAATTCCCTTCGAATTTTCAAATAACAAAATGAAGAAAGTCCAAAGCAAATGTCCAAATTGTTACAGGAAATACACGCAATGATAGGGCTCTGACACATATAGGGCTCTGACACATAAGCCATGGCTTCCACAGAGCCCCATTACCATATTGTAATTTATGTATACTGAGCATCAAATAAAATCACTTGAGTTTGAGTTTGAGTTTGAATGAACTGTATTAACTATCCTTGTGCGAGAATGGTGGTTCCAAGGGTCTCCTTTATCGATGATAATAATGTAAACAAAGAGAGCCCGCGAAACAACCGACCGTGGCAGGGGACGTAAACACAGACATAAAGGTATTGACAAGACTAGTCATCAAAACATGTCAAGAATATATATTGCAAACGTGTATAGTTCGTTTATTTGTACGAAACATGTCGCGTATTATAGGCCTATATGTTATGTGGCTATTATAGGCCTATATGTTATGTGGTTATTATAGGCCTATATGTTATGTGATTATTATAGGTATATATGTTATGTGGTTATTATAGGCCTATATGCTATGTGGTTATTATAGGTCCATATGTTATGTGGTTATTATAGGCCTATATGTTATGTGGTTATTATAGGCCTATATGTTATGTGGTTATTATAGGCCTATATGTTATGTGATTATTATAGGTCTATATGTTATGTGGTTATTATAGGCCTATATGTTATGTGGTGATTATAGGTCCATATGTTATGTGGTTATTGTAGTAGGCTAGATATTAGTATATGATGTGTATGCTGTCTGAAGCTCATAACGTTAACCTGTCCCATAATAATTCGAATGTCGGTATGAAATTTCTGTCAGTTGTACATTTTCCAGACTTAGGGGGTTTCAGGTTACGGTGTGTGGGGTACCAGTTGGAAAATTCCAACCGAATGGGGGGGGGGGTGCAGATAGATTTATGTAAATCTAGTTCAAGGGATAGGGGTGGAAATTTCAAAGTGGACACCCCGAACGGGGACCGTCTAGCCACGTCCCTTGCCATTGAACTCTATCATCATAATGCGATGTACATGCACAGCTGATTTAATAAATATCATCCGATTCCTTGAATCCGCCGTGTAGTTCAATAATCTTCCATGGATCGTTCCCGCGTGGGCCATTAAACGACGAGTTATAATCGGCGCTCCACAAGAATTATCTGTCGGCAACATCTTTATGGCATCCGCTCTCAAGAATCTGGTCTCCCGGGTCACAAAACTCATCATTGATCCGTCCGTTCTACGTTTTTTTTCTTATCAGCACATTGCACCATTTGTCAAAAGACTCACTGTTATCACTCATTCACATTGTGTTCTAGACTATAGGAGTCCTCTGATATATAGTTCCGTTAAAATTGGACTCAATTTTGATGACAAGTTCAACAATAAAATGTGTGACGAATAATGTTCCGACCTTAAAAAGGTATTATTTTTTTAAATCAAATTTTTCTTACAATCTTTAACAATTTGTTATAATTTTTTATAATTTTTTCTTACATTCTTTAGCAATATTTATCCTTTTTTTTATAATGTTTTCTTATATTCTATAACAATTCTTATATTTCTATTCTTTTTTTCTCACATTCTTTATAAATTTTTATCATTTGTTATCATTATTTCTTACATTCTTAGGCAATTTTTTATAATTTTTTTTATTTTTCTTACATTTTTTAACAATTATAGAAATAATATAAAATGTATTAGGCCATTGCATATTCTTATATATGCGAGGCGACCTATGGTCACTCGCATATATAAGATAATGCATTGGCACAGTGTTTTCTAAAAAAAATCAGGAAAATGATGGATTGTTTCACATGTTATGTATGAGAGAAGGAAGAGTGACACAACAAACACGCGATAGAGGTACTGAAATTAAGCAAACGGTAGGAAGGATGGAGGAAGAGAGAGAGAGAGAGAGGGAGAGAGAGAGAGAGAGAGAGATAGAGAGAGAGAGAGAGAGAGAGAGAGAGAGAGAGAGAGAGAGAGATAAAGGTATTGCATGTGCATTGTGTCGACAGCTTTACAGGGTTCGATAAACATTTAACGTCAAGGGCGAAATATCATCAACTGTGGTTAATTTAGTTAATTTAGCCATTTAGTTATGAGGCGTCGTCGAATGATAAATGTAAAATATGATTGGATAAATCATATCGACGATAATGCGTCATAGACACAGGCCCATGTGGAAAAATAATACCAGATATACCTATATTATATACTATGCCAGTCACTGGTATAGTATATATTGGTATATCTGGTATTTTTTTCCCGCAGAGGCCCGTGGTCGTAGACGCCAGCTAAGTTACATTAATGGTCCTTTCAGCCGTTACGAGCCAGCTAATGTACCCCCAGTGTCCTTTCGGTCGCTACGAGCCAGCTAAGGTACGTTAATTGACCTTTCGGTCGCTACGAGCCAGCTAAGGTACGTTAATTGTCCTTTCGGTCGCTACGAGCCAGCTAAGGTACGTTAATTGACCTTTCGGTCGCTACGAGCCAGCTAAGGTACGTTAATTGTCCTTTCGGTCGCTACGAGCCAGCTAAGGTACGTTAATTGACCTTTCGGTCGCTACGAGCCAGCTAAGGTACGTTAATTGACCTTTCGGCCGTTACGAGCCAGCTAAGGTACGTTAATTGACCTTTCGGTCGCTACGAGCCAGCTAAGGTACGTTAATTGTCCTTTCGGTCGCTACGAGCCAGCTAAGGTACGTTAATTGTCCTTTCGGTCGCTACGAGCCAGCTAAGGTACGTTAATTGTCCTTTCGGTCGCTACGAGCCAGCTAAGGTACGTTAATTGTCATTTCGGCCGCTACGAGCCAGCTAAGGTACGTTAATTGACCTTTCTCCCACTACCAGCCAGCTAAGGTACGTTAATTGACCTTTCTCCCACTACCAGCCAGCTAATGTACCTTAATTGTCCTTTCAGCCATTACGAGCCAGCTAAGTTACCTTAATTGTCATTTCGGCCGCTATGAACCAGCTAAGTTACATTAAATGTCCGTTGAGCCGCTACAAAAAAAACTGCCCGTGTTGTATAATATAAACCTACAGCTGGTGAATATACGAGCCTAGGGGTGTGGTGAGGACTCAAACAGTTTCCAGGCCACATCAAAGATTACGTTCACAATGTGAATAATATGCAATGTCAACTTATCGATTCGCGGTATCTTTGCTTGCATGCCATAAGTATACATAATTTAGTACGTAAGATATAGTAGAAATTATATATTTTATTTTTTTTCGTGCAAAATTTTACTTTGGCATACCTCCCCGAAAATCACCAGTCCTGTTATACCATAAGGTTTGCTGCTGGCTTCTTCAAAGCTCTTGAATATATGTCGATTGTATGTGTAAATCTGTATCTGTAGCAAAAATAATTACATGTACATTATTATTAATAATAGTTAGATTACAAAAACAGTGTATTAAAAGTTACTATTTATTCAACATGTGCGATATTAATTCTGTAACTTCTCATGATATCGAAGTGAGTTATTGCGTAGAATTCCATGTATTGGATTGAACACATAATAGTATATTAACATACAGAGGGGGTTAGAGGACAATTTCGTGAAATTTAGATGGACCTGCGCTCCCAACATTATAGAATATGTATCAAAACGTGTTACAACACAATTTAGATATAATAAATTTCGCATGACGGGTGCATTCATACAATTAATTTTATCACATAATTTGGCCATAAAAGCAGTTTCATAATTATCGGTAATAGACACGTTTAATATCAGCGCGTGCGATGACGTCACGGCGTTCTTCAAATAACTTGCGATCGCTGTAGTTTATAATTGTTGTTTTCGATGAATATTTCGCGTTGCTTCGGGTTTATTTGATCATGTGATAAAAGGTATCTCACACTCGTCCTATTTTATACGTAATTTATCAACCTCGTCCTCTAAATTCTATTTGAGCCTCGGTAAACCTCGGCTCAAATCGAATTTAGTGAACTCGGTTGATAAATTCCGTATAAACTAGAAACTCATGTGAGATCCTCTATATATATGATGGATTCTAATTATAATAAAACAATTATCAGGTATCACTGGTGTGTTACTGTATTCGTTGTTTTTGTAAATCATTAAAAGAACTGGACGACAATTTCATAAACGATTCCTTCCAGAATATGTTCTCATTCCTAAGTGAATGGAACCATTTGAATTAAGAAACATAATTGTCCTATCTTCAGTTATGATATCGTGGATATATATGCATAATTTATACTTGTTTAAATGGTTTCAAGGCATTATGTTTCATTGCCTTAACGCTGTAGATGATGTTAATATTGTTTCTATATAACTGATAGATAGTTTGGTAATTCTACACATGTGTTCCATATATACGTATCACGTGCACACTACAGATCAATCCAACAGCCTTAGTTCCAATCAGATTTATGGAAAATCTCAGTTTTTCAATACCATGAAATATAATTTGGCTAAACGTGAATCTAGGGCTTGAAGGTCCTTTTAATTTTCGACTCACCGATTATTTGTTTTATAGTGACTTGATATAAGGATTTAATAACAATCTATGACATAACATATGATTAAAATATTATAATTCAACACCATCATAGAAACATTTCCCCCGTCTCGCTCCCAGAATGCAACATAATTCATACTAAGATTGAAAATAATACACTTTGCACTACAATCCAAATGAAACATAAGCACAAAAACACGTCAGTACCTCAACAAAAACATAGTGCATAGTTTATTCATAAGATACGTTGATAATACAATGTTTGGAGGTTCCTCTTTCAGATGGTATATAATATGGCATATAGTTTATATAATGTGATATATGTGGGTCGAATATTAAGTGGACCTTTAACCGTTATATTGATAATGAAGACTTGCCTCTAACGGGAAATGGTATCCGTCTATGACGTGCGCCGATCCTTGTTTCCGTGCACTTCCGGTTAGAAATCGTATCTTGCATATCGTGTATGTGTAGCCCAGGGGCCCCGCTGTAATATTCACACCGTCATCTACGTCGAGGATGACGTCATGTCCTCTGTTTGTCAGCACTCCGCTCACCTGCAGAAAATAATTCTCTAAATTGTCACGAGTTATGTTTATTTTATGCAAAGCTTATGTATGACATATGGTGGCAATCATGGTTGAACTTAAGATGCCTTTTGATACCATAACACTACTATTTGTTATTTCTATACCACTTATGTTTTGCTCTGATCGCCATTGTATCGCAAAATGGAGGTTACGCGTCCAGTTGATATCAAAATCACTGATTAGTTATCCTCGATAAATAGGTGTAGCACAATTTAGACATTCCACCAGGGACTCACAGTGACAAATAATCGGTCTATAGCGGCGATTAGTAAGACTATTAGTGGAATTGGACAGATGGTTGCACAAAATTAAGTTAGCTGCTTATACAAAGACTTTGTTACTTTTATGCAAACGGCCGGTTTTACAGAAACACCGGTGACAGTATCGACCAAAAACCCACGCTGTGTCTGCAATGACAAATCTGCCATTTCAGTTTCACATTTGAACGCAAGCTTTCACGAGTTGATACTTTATATGATTTTAGCGATATTTTCGATATGATTTGAATGTGACGAGGCCGATGATAATATTTCTGTCTGCGATATACAAGATAAATTATAGATCTAAAACATAGACTCTTCAAAATTGTAAAGTTACTTTAATATGAGCGGCTTCATCTCGTCAGCATGACGACTCACAATGTGGTCAGTAAAACATTCCTTTGAGCCGCGTCGGCTTCGTGTGAGGTTGATACTAGTTTTGCCAGATGTATATGTGAAGCAGAATTTAGACATTCCACCTGGACTCACAGCGACACAGAGCCGATCGATAGCGGTGATTAGTATACGACTAATTGTTGGGACTTCGTTAGCCAGTTAGAACGTCATAGAGGCAGGGATGTGGCTAAACTTTTTGCATAATTCCATTTGCACCCCCCCCCCTCATGCTCAGGCCTAATTTCCTATATATTCATAAGCCATGCTTCTATTTTCCCAGTATGAGAGCATTAAGATATTTTAACCTGAAAATTGCCCCCAAAAAAACAACTATTGATCTAATTCCAGACAAATGCACTCAGCTACCGACAACAGACCAGGAAACACCGGGCCGACCATGGTTGTTCGGCCCGGTGTGAGAAAATTTTGAAAACTATACAAGAAAATCGCAAAACCTAGCATCTAGACTGGCCTCAACCGAAGCTTTCCTAGTGTTGGAAATTTAAAACCTCATGCTCCCCCTCAGGTTGGAAAATTCTTCAACTGATGACCATTTATGTCTACAAGTTTGACCAAATGTAGTAAAATATTGTTTTGCTAAACTAATTATCAGTTTTGTATTGACCATGTGGATGGGGCAATGACACACCGGGCCGACCATGGTTCGGCCCGGTGTGCGAAAATTTTGAAATCTGAACAAGAAAATCGCAAAATCCTAACATCTAGACTAGCCTCAAGCCTTCCTACTGTTGGAAATTTCAAACCCTACACCCCACTTAGGTTGGAAAATTTCCAACTGATGACAATTCCAATGACAATGTTGACCAATTGTATGACAATATTATTTTCTTAAATTAACTAGAAGTTTTTGACTGGCCACGGGGGAGGGACCAGGACACAAGCTTTCCAAGTATTGGAAATTTTCAACCTGTCACCTCCTTAAGGTTGGAAAATTTCCAACTGATGACCATTTCTGTAAAAAAAATTTGACCAAAAATAGGAACATATGCAAATATTGGTCGAAAAACAATAAATTCCCCCCAATAAATTGTTTTTACCTAAAATTAGGAATTTCCAACTATTGAAAATATAGCTCTCTGCTGGGGTGAGACACCCCCCCCCCCCACACCCCCCTCTAGCCAAATCCCTGCATAGAGGTACTGATAAGACTGGTGGCGGCATAACATTAAGTTAGCTGCCTACAAGGACTGTGTTACGTCAATAAAAACCAGCGGTTATTATACAACAACATCGGTGACAGTACGGACCAAAACACTGCGATGTGTCCATAACACCGATCAATGCACACCACCCTTGTATTTAGACGCAAGATACTTTCTAAGTTTTCAGCACTGTTTCAGTCATATTTGTTACGAGGCCGATACACCCATTTAGTGTAAACATATTTTATTCTCTAAATCATGCACATGAATTAACAAGCTAATGGTACAAATATAACATAAAGACAATTTGATTAGAGAATGGGATTTGGCAGAAAGCATGATGCTTAATTCAGCCATGTCCCCATCTTTAGCATTCACAGGTGGTGTCTTTATTGATTATTATACTTCCATGGTGTAACCAAGGAAGTATATTGTTTTTGTACTGGTGCCGTTTTCCGTTTATTTGGAAATACTCAGAAAGTAATTGCAGTAGAAACGCGAAACCTGTAGCGAATATGTAGGCATGTGAGGTCTACTAAAAATAAAGGTATCCGCATGTCGGTCCAATGTTTCTTGACGGAGTTATGGCCCTTTTACGATTTTTATTTTTCACTATTATTATTATTATACTCAACACTTTTGCAACGCCTTAATATCTGAAAGTATGGGGAGTATCGAACTGAAAGTTAGTACGTATGTTGGGGTCAATGAGTTCTAACCGGTCGGCATACAACGAATATTGTCCGCGTTTACCCCGCGGAGTTATCTCCCTTTATATGAAAATAATAAGGAGCAGAGCATCGAAAATTGGACCGTAGGCACACCTAGATATGCCCTACTGCCCACGGGCATCAACACTTGTGTCCGCGCTTTCCCTGAGGAGTTACCGCCCATAAATAGAGACACACTATACACCAGGATGAATAAATCGATTTTTTTTTTTTTTTTTTTTTTTTTTTATATAAGTACAGAGCACTCAATTTTGTATTGCATATTCCGAATTGGACGAGTGATGCGGACCCGAATATACCGCGTAAAAAAAAAATTCCCAGGACTTTCCGATTTACGGGGAAAGGATATATTGCACCTATTTTTCCCGCCAAATCCAAACCGCCAATTTAAAGAGCAAGATAATGTCGTAGCATGTACATTGGCATACTATATGTACGTCCCAAAAGTTTGACCGCTATACTTCAAAAGTAACCTGCCCAACGGAGAATGCTAGTCAGGGTGGGTTGAGACTTTAGGAAAATTCCACGGAAATTGCAAAGGGGGGGGGGAATTCAAACATCGAGATAATTTTTTTTAGACGAGTACATCTGGTGGGTATTGTTCAGGCGCATCTACAGTGCGATTTTCTAATTTTCAGATGCAACGGTTTACTCGTGAAAACGCTATATAACATAAATATGTATACTTAAGTAGTCTATCACCAACCAGACGGGCTAATGCAGGAGCGAGTTTAATGCAGGAGCATGTAAGCCGGTATAAAAGTAACCTGCTCAACGAGGAGTTTGTGTCGGGTGGGTTCAGATTTGGCAAATTCCACCGAAAATCAAATGGGGAAAATTACTCGGAAAATCAGATATTGAGATAAAAACTTTCCGACGATTGGATGTGATTAGTAGAATCTAAACGCAAGATTAGTACATTTTTTAAAGATTTAGAGTGGACGGTTTAACCCTGTTAGCGTGTAACGTTGTTAACGGGTGATATATATTACTCAAATTAAAACCCTCTCTTCATGACGCAAATTCAAGGAGCAAGGCAAATGCATGAATATGCTCACCGATATACTCTATATGTATGTCCGCTCTACTATAAAAGTAACCTATTGTCACGATTTGACCTGTCCAAAAGACTCCCCGGACAAAAGTAACCCTATGTATCAAATTTCGTCGAAATCCGTACGTTTTACCCGATTTGACCTTGATCTGACAATTTTAAAGGTCAATGTCAGGTCGGGGTCACTATTTGACCCGTCCAAAACACACCCCGGACAAAAGTAACCATACGTATAAAATTTCGTGGAAATACGTCTGTTCTACCCGATTTGACATGGATTGACCATTTTGAAGGTCAAGGACAGGTCAGGGGTCACGATTTGTCCGTCCAAAACACTCCCTGGATCGGATCACAAAACACCAATGTGCATTCGCATGAAGAGGAATACACATATACGCATAACACTCACATGGGATGGGATGGAATGAAATACCATGGAAGTATATCTGATTCCATGGAATCTGACCTCTAGTTCATAATGTTCTTTTCCCAGATTTTGCTTTCATGTTCAATGTTTCTATCTTATTGGCTTTGTCAGCCATCTCGAGCATAGACTGTCAAACAGTAACTCATCATGAGTCACTGCTGGGCAGTCCATGCATCAGATGACCGGACTTGTTACATGTATGTGACCTGCCCCAGACCTCACCCCATCATTTTCTAATAATCGTAGCTCAAAGTTCAAGTTTCGAAATCAAAACGACAAGAGAGTTGTGTCTTATAGTATTACGAGCAAAATATAATACATTATACTGTTATACTGTATAATTGGTTACTTCGATGTCTAAGTTCCACACGTTCACGTTTTTGTTTCATAGAGGCAGAATGTTTTATTTATTTATAAAGTTAGCGACTTAGGAAAAGTTAAATTTGGAAATCGTTTAGATGATACAAAGCGCAGTGGTTGTTTCTTTAACATTTGATCGCCACATAAGTTGCTTTGGTGCTGGATGGCTTAATCACATCAGCATTGCGACCGAAAAATCGCACACGCAGGAAATACCCATTCATAATATAATGACCTAATTGGTACTATATATGATTAACAATGTATATGATTATTATCCAAAGCCCCATCCCCACCCAACCCCGCCACACCCGATAACCCAAAATAACTAATAAGACAATTATACTGATATATATACTCGGAACACGTCACATTCATTTATGTTGTTATCTTCGCGTATGTGCATAACTAAAATGTTTAATTCCTTTTGTTCATGCTAATATATCTTGTCTATGAAAAGAGTACTAAATCTATCTGTCTATCACAATTTTTCGATGAAAGAAGTTACTTTGTGTAATTGCGGCTTGGTGCCTGACTGATACCAGTTTCACTGATTTGTTACCCTTTATAAATATGTGAAGCAGAATTTATACATTCCGTCGGGACTCATGGTGACAAAGAGTCGATCGACAGCTGCGATTAATAAGACTATTAGTGGAATTACACTGTCTCTATGGTGTCTATAGATCATGTCACATATTGTCTCATTTGGAAACATTCTCGCAGAGCTACATGTATCTTATACCATCTCCCGGGGACCAGCATAGAGGACGACTTGGGAGATATCTGCTCCCGAAAATGTGCCACTTCTCCCTATTGTTGTCCTGGTGTGACCTGTGGAGAAGTGACTTATCTCTTATATACCAGTATGCATATTTCAAAACATCATATTTAGAGTGTATTTGGTGACTATAATGGTGTACTGACATCATATTTAGAGTGTATTTTGTGACTATAATGGTGTAATGACATCATATTTAGAGTGTATTTGGTGACTATAATGGTGTACTGACATCATATTTAGAGTGTATTTGGTGACTATAATGGTGTACTGACATCATATTTAGAGTGTATTTGGTGACTATAATGGTGTACTGACATTATATTTAGAGTGTATTTGGTGACTATAATGGTGTACTGACATCATATTTAGAGTGTATTTGGTGACTATAATGGTGTACTGACATCATATTTAGAGTGTATTTGGTGACTATAATGGTGTACTGACATCATATTTAGAGTGTATTTGGTGACTATAATGGTGTACTGACATCATATTTAGAGTGTATTTGGTGACTATAATGGTGTACTGACATCATATTTAGAGTGTATTTGGTGACTATAATAGTGTACTGACATCATATTTAGAGTGTATTTGGTGACTATAATGGTGTACTGACATCATATTTAGAGTGTATTTGGTGACTATAATGGTGTACTGACATTATATTTAGAGTGTATTTGGTGACTATAATGGTGTACTGACATCATATTTAGAGTGTATTTGGTGACTATAATGGTGTACTGACATCATATTTAGAGTGTATTTGGTGACTATAATGGTGTACTGACATCATATTTAGAGTGTATTTGGTGACTATAATGGTGTACTGACATCATATTTAGAGTGTATTTTGTGACTATACAGGTGTACTGACATCATATTTAGAGTGTATTTGGTGACTATAATGGTGTACTGACATCATATTTAGAGTGTATTTGGTGACTATAATGGTGTACTGACATCATAATTAGAGTGTATTTGGTGACTATAATGGTGTACTGACATCATATTTAGAGTGTATTTGGTGACTATAATGGTGTACTGACATCATATTTAGAGTGTATTTGGTGACTATAATGGTGTACTGACATCATATTTAGAGTGTATTTGGTGACTATAATGGTGTACTGACATCATATTTAGAGTGTATTTGGTGACTATAATGGTGTACTGACATCATATTTAGAGTGTATTTGGTGACTATAATGGTGTACTGACATCATATTTAGAGTGTATTTGGTGACTATAATGGTGTACTGACATCATATTTAGAGTGTATTTGGTGACTATAATGGTGTACTGACATCATATTTAGAGTGTATTTGGTGACAATAATGGTGTACTGACATCATATTTAGAGTGTATTTTGTGACTATAATGGTGTACTGACATCATATTTAGAGTGTATTTTGTGACTATAATGGTATACTGACATCATAATTAGAGTGTATTTGGTGACTATAATGGTGTACTGACATCATATTTAGAGTGTATTTGGTGACTATAATGGTGTACTGACATCATATTTAGAGTGTATTTGGTGACTATAATGGTGTACTGACATATTTAGAGTGTATTTGGTGACTATAATGGTGTACTGACATCATATTTAGAGTGTATTTTGTGACTATAATGGTGTACTGACATCATATTTAGAGTGTATTTGGTGACTATAATGGTGTACTGACATCATATTTAGAGTGTATTTGGTGACTATAATGGTATACTGACATCATATTTAGAGTGTATTTGGTGACTATAATGGTGTACTGACATCATATTTAGAGTGTATTTGGTGACTATAATGGTGTACTGACATCATATTTAGAGTGTATTTGGTGACTATAATGGTGTACTGACATTATATTTAGAGTGTATTTGGTGACTATATTTAGAGTGTATTTGGTGACTATAATGGTGTACTGACATCATATTTAGAGTGTATTTGGTGACTATAATGGTGTACTGACATCATATTTAGAGTGTATTTGGTGACTATAATGGTGTACTGACATTATATTTAGAGTGTATTTGGTGACTATAATGGTGTACTGACATTATATTTAGAGTGTATTTGGTGACTATATTTAGAGTGTATTTGGTGACTATAATGGTGTACTGACATCATATTTAGAGTGTATTTGGTGACTATAATGGTGTACAGACATCATATTTAGAGTGTATTTGGTGACTATAATGGTGTACTGACATCATATTTAGAGTGTATTTGGTGACTATAATGGTGTACTGACATCATATTTAGAGTGTATTTGGTGACTATAATGGTGTACTGACATCATATTTAGAGTGTATTTGGTGACTATAATGGTGTACTGACATCATATTTAGAGAGTATTTGGTGACTATAATGGTGTACTGACATCATATTTAGAGTGTATTTGGTGACTATAATGGTGTACTGACATCATATTTAGAGTGTATTTGGTGAATATAATGGTGTACTGACATCATATTTAGAGTGTATTTGGTGACTATAATGGTGTACTGACATCATATTTAGAGTGTATTTGGTGACTATAATGGTGTACTGACGTCATATTTAGAGTGTATTTGGTGACTATAATGGTGTACTGACATCATATTTAGAGTGTATTTGGTGACTATAATGGTGTACTGACATCATATTTAGAGTGTATTTGGTGACTATAATGGTGTACTGACATCATATTTAGAGTGTATTTGGTGACTATAATGGTGTACTGACATCATATTTAGAGTGTATTTGGTGACTATAATGGTGTACTGACATCATATTTAGAGTGTATTTGGTGACTATAATGGTGTACTGATATCATATTTAGAGTGTATTTGGTGACTATAATGGTGTACTGACGTCATATTTAGAGTGTATTTGGAGACTATAATGGTGTACTGACATTATATTTAGAGTGTATTTGGTGACTATAATGGTGTACTGACATTATATTTAGAGTGTATTTGGTGACTATAATGGTGTACTGACATCATATTTAGAGTGTATTTGGTGACTATAATGGTGTACTGACATCATATTGAGAGTGTATTTGGTGACTATAATGGTGTACTGACATCATATTTAGAGTGTATTTGGTGACTATAATGGTGTACTGACATTATATTTAGAGTGTATTTGGTGACTATATTTAGAGTGTATTTGGTGACTATAATGGTGTACTGACATCATATTTAGAGTGTATTTGGTGACTATAATGGTGTACTGACATCATATTTAGAGTGTATTTGGTGACTATAATGGTGTACTGACTCATTACATCATATTTAGAGTGTATTTGGTGACTATAATGGTGTACTGACATCATATTTAGAGTGTATTTGGTGACTATAATGGTGTACTGACATCATATTTAGAGTGTATTTTGTGACTATACAGGTGTACTGACATCATATTTAGAGTGTATTTTGTGACTATAATGGTGTACTGACATCATATTTAGAGTGTATTTGGTGACTATAATGGTGTACTGACATCATAATTAGAGTGTATTTGGTGACTATAATGGTGTACTGACATCATATTTAGAGTGTATTTGGTGACTATAATGGTGTACTGACATCATATTTAGAGTGTATTTGGTGACTATAATGGTGTACAAACATCATATTTAGAGTGTATTTGGTGACTATAATGGTGTACTGACATCATATTTAGAGTGTATTTGGTGACTATAATGGTGTACTGACATCATATTTAGAGTGTATTTGGTGACTATAATGGTGTACTGACATCATATTTAGAGTGTATTTGGTGACTATAATGGTGTACTGACATCATATTTAGAGTGTATTTGGTGACTATAATGGTGTACTGACATCATATTTAGAGTGTATTTGGTGACTATAATGGTGTACTGACATCATATTTAGAGTGTATTTGGTGAATATAATGGTGTACTGACATCATATTTAGAGTGTATTTGGTGACTATAATGGTGTACTGACATCATATTTAGAGTGTATTTGGTGACTATAATGGTGTACTGACATCATATTTAGAGTGTATTTGGTGACTATAATGGTGTACTGACATCATATTTAGAGTGTATTTGGTGACTATAATGGTGTACTGACATCATATTTAGAGTGTATTTGGTGACTATAATGGTGTACTGACATCATATTTAGAGTGTATTTGGTGACTATAATGGTGTACTGACATCATATTTAGAGTGTATTTGGTGACTATAATGGTGTACTGACATCATAATTAGTGTGTATTTGGTGACTATATTTAGAGTGTATTTGGTGACTATATTTAGAGTGTATTTGGTGACTATATTTAGAGTGTATTTGGTGACTATAATGGTGTACTGACATCATATTTAGAGTTTATTTGGTGACTATAATGGTGTACTGGCATCATATTTAGAGTGTATTTGGTGACTACTATCAAATGGAATTTGATATATAGGCTGGTCCGAGATCATGCCATGAATCTCTACTCTGACTAATGCCTGTATATATCACATTCCACTAGTAAAATACCTGGGAACTGTTTGATGTTTTGACAGGGAACCTTATAAAGTCGAAAATATAATGCGGGGAATGTATTTCTTAGTTATTATCTGTTTCTTAATAATGTGCTTTACTGTAGGTGAAGGCCCCTAACTCGAAATTGCACGATTTAAGTGACTTTGTGAGCTATATTGCTTCGCGTTGCTTACAATTATGGAATGTAATTAATTCAATGTTGATTGCGATATCGGCTCACAAAAGTAACAGAAAAGCAAGCATGTCGAATGTTATAAAGTTCCTGTCAGAATGTGATTGCTACCTGGCGGGAAAAAAAACTTATTTCGCAGCGATTCGTACGATAAATTGCAGATAGACAACATTGTAGTGTTTACCCTCTAAGTTAAAGTATACATAATCGACACAAGCAAAAGTGCTTGTGTCCGCTCAACAATCGCGTCAGCGTGACGTCACATTTTGCAGTAAAGGAAGTTACTATAATTAGTCGCCGGGGTTTCGTAGCTGAGAATTGAGTAATATTCTCAAGCTGATTTGTTACGAGGACGACAAATTCCATCATGAAATGTATGCGACCTAATTTTTTGTTTATTTAAAATTTGATTGCCACAGTAGTTACTTTAACGCAACATGGCTTCATCTCGTCAACATTGGGACACACATTTTTTCTGTAAAAAGTTTCTGTGAACCAGCGTCGGCATCGTGTCTGATTGATATCAGTTTCGCTGATTAATTATCCTTGTTAAATAGGTGGAGCACAACTCAGACATTCCGCCGGGACTCGCGGAGACAGCGGCGTTTAGTGAGACCATTAGTGGAATTATACTGTATAATAGGGCGTCCAGAGCACGGGCTGCATGCACCTGCAACGCAGGACTATATACCAGCGGCAGTCGATCGATAACGACGATTAGTAAGACTGTTAGTGGAGCTACGTTAGTCAGTTAAAACGTTATAGAGGTACCTATAGCACCGATGCCTGCACAGCTTACGCTCCTTTACAAGGAATATATTACTTCTGGCAACAAAACCAGAAACACATATGACAGAAAGTATCGATACAAATCATGACGGTCCAATACGTTGGTTAACCCTTTACCCAACAGAACGGCCCTGTGCCAATGCATTCTCTTATATATGCGAGTCGACCATAGGTCGCCTCGCATATATAATAGAATGCATTGGCTTAACACATTAAAAATTATAAAATTGTTAAAGAATGTAAGAAAAAATGGTAAAAAGTGTTAAAAAAAGATTTTGTTTAGGCCAATGCATTCTCTTATATATGCGAGGCGACCTATGGTCGACTCGCATATATAAGAGAATGCATTGGCACAGGGCATAACTGTAACTATCACAATGTGGTCAAGGAGCCGGTTCCAATGATATCCATATTTGTATGGTTCTATTGAGACAGACCGAAGATATTTTAGGCTGTTGAAGCTTTATTTGGCCGGTTTTGGCCGGTTTGTTGGGTAAAGGGTTATATCGACATTGTGTGACATCAATCCACGTGATCTTATCTCAATCTTTTTTTAGCAATATGTTCAAGCTGATTTGTTACGAGGCCAATAGAATCATATACTGCCTGAGACGCATGGGATAAATTACAGATACAGAACGTAGCGTGTTTATATACTCTTTAAAAAATGTATCACTACAGAAGTTACTTTAACGTTGGCGGCTTCAACTCGTCAGCATGGCGACATAAACTTTGTTCAGTTAAAATATTGTTTTGAACCACATCGGATTCCTGTCTGATCGATACCAGTTTCACTGATTAGTTATATCCTTGTTAGATAGGTAAAGCACCATGTATACATTCCGCCGGGACCAACTCCGACGAGTCAATCAACAGCGGCGATTGGTGAGACTACTGGTGTGGCTGCGTTAGTCAGTTAACCCTTTACCCAACAAACCGGCCAAAAACGGCCAAATAAAACTGCAACAGCCTAAATTATCTTGGGTCTGTCTCAATAAAACCATACAAATATGGATATCATTGGAACCGGCTCATTGACCACATTGTGATGGTTACAGTTATGCCCTGTGCCAATGCATTCTCTTATATATGCGAGTCGACCATAGGTCGCCTCGCATATATAAGAGAATGCATTGGCCTAAAAAAAATCTTTTTTTAACACTTTTTACCAATTTTTCTTACATTCTTTAACAATTTTATAATTTTTAATGTGTTAAGCCAATGCATTCTCTTATATATGCGAGGCGACCTATGGTCGACTCGCATATATAAGAGAATGCATTGGCACAGGGCCCTTCTGTTGGGTAAAGGGTTAAAACCTTATAAAGGTACTGTTAGCATCGATGCTAGATCATGCCATGAATCTCTACTATGGCTAACACCCGTAAATATCATATTCCTCTAGTACAAAACCTGGGAACTTTTTGAAGTTTTTACAGGGAACCTTATAAAGTCGAAAAATAACGCGGGGAACATATATTTCTCAGTTACTACCTGCTACTTAATAATTTACTTTACTGTAGGTCAAGGTCCCAACTCGAAATTGCACCATTTAAGGGGGAGACGCACGTTTTGCACAAATCACTGTAAATCCAGCCAGAAATGGCAAGTGATTTTCAACAAAGAATTTCTCTGGATCTATCGGGTGAAAAATCTTGAATTTTACATATGATAATTTTCATTATATATAGAATCAGAGCAATTATAAAGAGACAATAACAATAATGGATTTTAATACATTTGAGAGGTTGAAAATATTTGTTTCGTTTCTGTCCCTTTAGGTACCGAGAACTGCCAGAAAAATTTATAAATTAAAACAACATGTCAACCATCAAATAGCTTATTGTCTTGACTCCATGAGAGGAGGCTTCATTTGTATCATAATGTTGAGTTAGCTTTTTAATTGCATATTATAGCATCATACCCCAAGTATTATAATGAAGAATAAAGCAGTCACAAATATGCCAGCCCAATGAAAACAAATGTTCAAATGTGGTGCTGTCCACTCAAGCAGGGAGCAATCAACAGAAATTAGGCCACAGTGTTAAGAGATATGGTGGTCAGATTTAATTTGGTTATGAACCCATGACCCAGAACTCAACTGAGCCCAATTTTTCAATGACCAACAAACATGGCATGAAAATTCTCAATAATATAAAAATATTTATGGTAGTTGTCTTTCTGAATGAAAATAATCATTTAATTTCATGAATCAAGAAAAATTAAGTCTCCTCTCATGATCTTCTGATATGATATCATGTATATATGAAATGCACTTTCGAAAAAGTCTGTTTTACAGTAGTTCTCGGTACCTGAACACAGTGAAATTTTAAAGATTTTTCATGCCATAAAAGTAAAGTAAATGAGATTATAATAACCAAATGTCCAATGGTTCTTATATATGGTACCACAATAATCTCTTGTACAAAATTTCCCAAAGATATTCCTGATAGATTGTGATAGATTTAGAGAAAATACATTTTGAAATACCAGGAAATTTTGGCAAAACGTGCGTCTGACCCTTAAGTAACTTTGTGAGCGATTTTGCTTTGTGTCGCTTACAATTATGGAATTTCTCCTGAGTATTTTTTTTTTCGATCTCGGTTCGCAACAGTCACATAAAGGCATGCAATCTCGTGCTGTGACCACCCCTACTGTGAATAGATTATTGAAGAACACGTATTAACACAGATTCCCTGCCTTCATTGTTCCATGTTTTATTAATTGGCTATATAGGTTATCGGCCGCAATAAGTAGAACGCCGCCCGCGTCATAAGTAACAAAAAGTCGGCCAATAAGTAGAAAACGCGGCCAATAAGTAACAAAAAGTCGGCCAATAAGTAGAAAACGCGGCCAATAAGTCAAGGTAACGTAAATTACGTCATACGTAATTAGCTCGATCGGCACAGAATATTGGGTCGACGGAAGATAGATTGCAGTTGATTTCCAATGAATTACGAACAGTCACTGTTTTTGGGAGTAAATATACATGTACGTGGATGAACTACACGTATCCGTATCATCATTCCGAGTGGAAACATACAGTACTGTGAACTCGCTGCAAGTTCTTCACAAAGTTCACAAGAATAAAAATTGCTGGAATAATTGTTAATTTAATAAAACACACAATGGTATATTTATGTTAATATATCATCCTGTGAAACAATTATTGCCATTTTTGCTAATTAATAAAATACTTATTAATTGGTTGTTTCCACATATACCGAGTTATGAGGCCACGGTCTGTCGTATTAGCATTCGGCCTGCGGCCTCAGGCCAATAAGACAGACATCGGCCTCATAACTCGGTCAATGTGGAAACAACCAACTAATAACATATAATACAGTACCCTGTCAAAACCGATCAGAATATCAAAAAGTTCCCAGATTTTTAACTGGTGGAATATGATATCTGCGGGCGTTAGCCAGGGTAGAGATTCGTGGCATGATCTAAGACGATGCCTTGTACAACATAGGCTGCTTACAACTACATAAGTTACTACAACATAGGCTGCTTACAACTACATAAGTTACTTTAACATAGGCTGCTTACAACTACATAAGTTACTACAACATAAGCTGCTTACAACTACATAAGTTACTACAACATAGGCTGCTTACAACTACATAAGTTACTACAACATAGGCTGCTTACAACTACATAAGTTACTACAACATAGGCTGCTTACAACTACATAAGTTACTACAACATAAGCTGCTTACAACTACATAAGTTACTACAACATAGGCTGCTTACAACTACATAAGTTACTACAACATAGTCTGCTTACAACTACATAAGTTACTACAACATAGGCTGCTTACAACTACATAAGTTACTACAACATAGGCTGCTTACAACTACATAAGTTACTACAACATAGGCTGCTTACAACTACATAAGTTACTTTAACATAGGCTGCTTACAACTACATAAGTTACTTTAACATAGGCTGCTTACAACTACATAAGTTACTTTAACATATGCTGCTTACAACTACATAAGTTACTTTAACATAGGCTGCTTACAACTACATAAGTTACTTCAACATAGGCTGCTTACAACTACATAAGTTACTACAACATAGGCTGCTTACAACTACATAAGTTACTACAACATAGGCTGCTTACAACTACATAAGTTACTACGACATAGGCTGCTTACAACTACAAACGTTACTACAACATAGGCTGCTTACAACTACAAACGTTACTTCAACATAGGCTGCTTACAACTACATAAGTTACTTCAACATAGGCTGCTTACAACTACATAGCTTACTTCAACGTTGGCGGCTTCGACTCGTCAGAATTGTGGCACACAATTTGTTCACTAAAAACATTTCTTTGAACCACGTCGATTTCGTGTCTGATTGATACCAGTTTCACTGATTAGTTATCCTTGATAAATAGGTAAAGCACAATTTAGACATTCCGCCGGGACTCATAGCGACAAAGAGTCGGTCGGCTACGAAGATTAGTCAGACTATTAGTGGAATTACACTGTCTCATGGGCGGCGCAAACATATTCCTGTTCGATTCCCTCCGGCCATTTATCGTTTATTGTGACCTGACCACGGATTCTCTTCGTTACCACTACACTGCATCATTTATGAGTATCGTCGTTTTTTGAGATTACGGTAATATCTCTCAGCATGCTTGCAGGCCCAAATTTCGATTATTTGTTGTAAAACATAAAGGATTTATCTTCGGGCCAATCTCCAGACTGCACAACTCATTCCAGTTTATATGGATTCATATTGACGTAAGAATATTCAATCCATTTAGAAGAGAGTTAGCAGCATCATTAGCCTGGGGCGGACCCCGGTGTTCAGTGACTGAGGTGCATCGTGCATAAGGTCATTACAAACTCTCGAAGCCATGGAGAAGCTGGTTCGAAACTATCAGGGTTACTACAGTACCAGTCAAAAGAAGTGGTATATTAAGCGCCCAATATAGCAATAATATTGCAAGTGTAATTGATTATTAGAGCGCCGCTTGTCATTTTATTGCAATATTTTGCGCTTAATATCGCAATATTTTGCGCTTAATATTGCGACATCTTGCGCTCAAAATTGTGACATTTAAATAAAATTATTACTTCTATATTGTTTATTGCATAAATATGGACAATGTTTTAGATTTGTATATAATTATAGTTGTAAATGCTATATGTACACTGTATGCACAGTATTTATCTAATATAAATATTACACTATCGGTTCTGTATGAAATTTAGCGCGATTAATATCGCAATATTTTGCGTTTTCGCGACCGATTTTTGGTATTGCGCTATATTCGCGTTTATTTTCGAAAATAAGCGCGCTCAATATCGCAATAAAGGCGCGCTTCAATATACCACTTCTTCTGACTGGTAATGTATGTCACTTACATGTATACTTATCAGGAAGGGTGGATATTGTGTGTTACTTCATTACTAAATATTTACACTAACACAGGATTTCGCACTGTGGAACAGGAATTCAGGACGTTGGTTGGTCGAAATTAAGTCACGTGAAGTCGCACGCACACCCCAGTTGGTTTCATATTGTGCAGACGCAACTTGCAACGAGAATAACGTTGGAGATGCACGTTGCTCCATGTCTGGAAAGATCCCTATGTAGCGTTGTTTGCAGTCTTTTTGCCACAGACCAAACTGCAGTGCCATATCAGGGGGTGTCACCCCTACAACTCGAATCCTTGTTGTCATTTAATAGAGAGGGTGAATATTGCGCACCACTTAAAATTATTTGGAATACATATTTAGTACTAATATTATAGAATTACCTTTAGTGGACGCGAATCGATATATATTTTGAGTCCATAATATTAATCAATAGACTGATGTGCCAATTAACCCATTGTATACTAAATGGATCCTCATAATAAGCTATCAAAGTATACATTGGAATGGTCTATTATTCATTTGGAGGAATTTTCAGGAAAAATGAGAAGACGACGAACAACAGATAGTGAGAAGGAATCCTATTCATTCGTGGCACATGTTCCGATAAGACGTTTCACTATTGTCATTTTTTAACTTATTTTCTGAACATTTCCTAAGGGACTACTCGTCAATTAGTATTTAGTATAGAAAGGCTTACAATTATATTGTTAACCCTACTTGCTTTCATATTGTGCAGACGCAAATTGCAATGGGAATAACGTTGGAGATGCACGTTGCTCCATATCTGGAAAGATCCTTTGCAGCGTTGTTTGCAGTCTTTTTGCCACAGAACAAACTGCAGTGCCATATCAGGGGGTGTCACCCCTACAACTCGAATCCTTGTTGTCATTTAATAGAGAGGGTGAATATTGCGCACCACTTAAGATTATTTGGAATACATATTTAGTACTAATATTATAGAATTACCTTTAGTGGACGCGAATCGATATATATTTTGAGTCCATAATAGTAATCAATAGACTGATGTGCCAATTAACCCATTGTATACTAAATGGATCCTCATAATAGTAACCAATAGACTGGTCTGCCAATTAACCCATTCTATACTAAATGGATCCTCATAATAAGCTATCAAAGTATACATTGGAATGGTCTATTATTCATTTGGAGGAATTTTCAGGGAAAATGAGAAGACGACAAACAATAGAAAGTGGAGAATGAATCAAACAAACTCCAGGCAGAGTTATCTCCCATCGCTCGGCTGAGATACCACTGCCATAAGGACGTTTGGTAAGGATTTCTTACGTGTCCTCAGTTCTTATGTTTTAGGATTAAAATTGTCTATGTCTGGCTCAGTTCATATTGTTCTTATCAATGCCAAAATAATTACCATTATTGCAAACTTTTGGTGGTCAAAATAAGATGATAGGTGACCAAATATAGTTCCGACGATATGTAAAAATAAATGTATCGGTCCGCAAAGTACCACCCTTGTGGCAGTGCTATATCGCACTGATAACCTAGAGTGTGCTGCATGGAGTTTGGGAATCATATTCATTCGTGGAACATGCTCCGATATTAAGTTTCACTATTGTCATTTTTTAACTTATTTCTGAACATTTCCTAAGGGACTACTCGTCAATGAGTATTTAGTTTAGAAAGGCTTACAATTATATTGTTAACCTCAAAGTCGTATTTATTGCGAAGTATGTTTAATACTACTGGCTGTATTAGTTGTTGAAAGATATGTTGTTTAGTACTGTAGCATACATTACTTATGAAGGTTAGGACTTTTTCCAACAAATTGATAGTTTGACATTGCGATCTTTTGAAAATTCACGAGTGACTTTGAGCAGACTATCTTGTTATATTAATGATGGCCCGACGTTTGACTCGTACATTAAGAGTGACATTGAGACTAGATAGTATTCCTACCTTGCGTCCATTTACTATGACCTTCTGTAGACTAGGGTCGTACAGCAGAATATCCGGTCGAATGTTGATCGGTGACTGGAAGCGACCAGTCTCGCATAAGCTTTGTCTTGTTCTGTTAACCAGGGATCTCGATGGCGTTTCTGTTGAAGAACGAGAATGGGTTTAGTGAGTTTCTGACTCCCAGAGTAACACCTATATAGGGTGGGAAATATGTTATAGCAACCACCAAGGGTGCTTATACCTATGACAGGTGAATGACGCCATATAATTTTTTCCATATTCATCAGTGATTTTGCAAGATCGCCGGTATAGATTTTGGAGAAATTGTCACGTGACTTCCGGTTAGCAACCGTGTGGATATTGCAAAACACGCGGAATTGGAAATGAAGCATCGCGATAAAAATAAAAGTAACTACTTGACAACTACTTCACATATGATTTAAGTCTATTAATTTCATTTAGACCAATTTCGTTGGTCAGCTTAATGAAAACGAAAAATGAAGAAGTCATGACGATAATCCAGACAAGATTTTACAATCCACGACACGTCTTGTCAATATGGCATGTCGTCTCCGTCGTGAAAAAGGTAAATTTTAGGCACATCATTTGTGGTTGCTCCACTACGTGTCACGTACGATTCATATTATTATAAGCAATGATACCGAACAACATACTTGGTATAATATCGCTTTGTAAAACTATATGCAGCAGCCATAGCTGTACGGGCGCCCGAATGTTTAGGGGGCTGAGACTATATGCAGCACACATAGATGAACGGGCGCCCGAATGTTTAGGGGGCTGAGACTATATGCAGCAGCGATAGCTGTACGGGCGCCCGAATGTTTAGGGGGGCTGAGACTATATGCAACACACATAGATGAACGGGCGCCCGAATGTTTAGGGGGCTGATACTATATGCAGCAGCCATAGCTGTACGGGCGCCCGAATGTTTAGGGGGCTGAGACTATATGCAGCACACATAGATGAACGGGCGCCCGAATGTTTAGGGGGCTGAGACTATATGCAGCAGCCATAGCTGTACGGGCGCCCGAATGCTTAGGGGGGCTGAGACTATATGCAGCACACATAGATGAACGGGCGCCCGAATGTTTAGGGGGCTGAGACTATATGCAGCAGCCATAGCTGTACGGGCGCCCGAATGTTTAGGGGGCTGAGACTATATGCAGCACACATAAATGAACGGGCGCCCGAATGTTTAGGGGGCTGAGACTATATGCAGCAGCCATAGCTGTACGGGCGCCCGAATGTTTAGGGGGCTGAGACTATATGCAGCACACATAGATGAACGGGCGCCCGAATGTTTAGGGGGCTGAGACTATATGCACAGCCATAGCTGAACGGGCGCCCGAATGTTTAGGGGTGCTGAGACTATATGCAGCACCCATAGATGAACGGGCGCCCGAATGTTTAGGGGGGCTGAGACCCTGAGCTGTATACGGGCGCCCGAATGTTTATGGGGCTGAGACCCTGAGCTGTATACGGGCGCCCGAATGTTTAGGGGGCTGAGACCCTGAGCTGTATACGGGCGCCCGAATGTTTAGGCGGCTGAGACCCTGAGCTGTATACGGGCGCCCGAATGTTTAGGAGGCTGAGACCCTGAGCTGTATACGGGCGCCCGAATGTTTAGGGGGCTGAGACCCTGAGCTGTATACGGGCGCCCGAATGTTTAGGGGGCTGAGACCCTGAGTGGTATACGGGCGCCCGAATGTTTAGGGGGCTGAGACCCTGAGCTGTATACGGGCACCCGAATGTTTAGGGGGACTGAGAACATGAGCTGTATACGGGCGCCCGAATGTTTACGGGGCTGAGACCCTGAGTTGTATACGGGCGCCCGAATGTTTAGGGGGGGCTGAGACACTGAGCTGTACGGGCGCCCGAATGTTTAGGGGGCTGAGACCCTGGGCTGTATACGGGCGCCCGAATGTTTTGGGGGCTGAGACCCTGAGCTGTACGGGCGCCCGAATGTTTAGGGGGCTGAGACCCTGAGATGTACGGGCGCCCGAATGTTTAGGGGGCTGAGACTATATGCAGCAGTCATAGCTGTATGGGGGCCCGAATGTTTAGGGGGCTGAGACTGTTTGCCCGAACTTTTTTACATGTTTTATTCATGGTTGTAACAAAGTTGTTGTAGTACAGACAAAACTACAACAAAATAGATTCAAATTAATCTTAGATATCTATCATTCTGGAAGAAATGTGAAAAATACTCTAATTTGCCACAACTTCCCCTTGTAATACCATTTAATTTGACTGAAAATTGTCCGAATTTGACCTAAACTATCTACGATTTGCCGGAAAATTGCCCGAATTTTGAGCTTTACAATATTATGAAGGTGCAGCCGTCCCAGCCCCATGGCCCGTATGGCAATGTCAGTACATGTATATTGTTCAGCGTCTGACAAATATATATACGGCCAGATATGCATCGACATTGACCGCTTATATAATTACGCCAAAAAAAAAAATTAGTTTCGAGTGGTTCTAAAAACTAATTTATAAATAAGATGTTCGGTTGCACAACCGCATTACTGCCAATGACGGGCCGAACATGTATTACTGGAAATTGACAACGACTCGTTTGTGCTTTTTAGAATTCGGTAATTTAATAAGGAGATAGTTGAGTAACGTATTTTTTATCCCAAACTATATAAGATATCTCATTTCACCGTTCTTATTCATTAAAGGCCCACTTAATTTTCGAATCATGAGATCACATTACATACAACATATTCCATGTTATATACCAATTGAAAGAGGAAGCTCCAAAACATTGTATTACTAACTGATCCGGTTGAATAAACTGGAAACTGTACTATAAAGTCTATTATACTCAATGGAAGGGGAATAACTATATCTCTTAGTCTGAATTTTTATGCATTCTGGGTTGACAAGTGGGGGAGTCTTGGAATGAATCTCTATCACCTGGTGGATATATAGTTTGTTCAAATTATCAATACCTCACATTCATCGATGTGGGACCTGCCTTCCTGGATGAACGTGGTACTACTAACCGCATGTTATATCGCGATAGTATCCACCTAAGTTACAAGGGTGTGGGTGTCCTGTGCATACAATTAAGGCATTGTTGAACATTGCGCAGAGAGAACATAGCACGCGGGAGGGGAGACAATATAAGCCTAAAATTGCCCGTGGCTACGTGGATTATTCTTTTAAGGCGCAAACCATACAATCACCACCACAAACAAAGAAGAAATTGGAACAACCAACAAAGAAATTATCAGCGAAGAGACTACATGTATATGCATAATAAACAGTATTCAACACCACGTTCAGTGCCATCACAGAGTTATCATGGACAATCAGCCAGCCAGTAACAGAACGGACAATCAGCCAGCCAGTATCAGAACGGACAATCAGCCAGCCAGTATCAGAACGGACAATCAGCCAGCCAGTATCAGAACGGACCATCAGCCAGCCATTATCAGAACGGACAATCAGCCAGCCAGTATCAGAATACTACGAATACTGGAACTCATAATAATTTTTGATATGACTGATTTCTGTGTGGCGTATCTCAAGCAGTTCTCACCATCCCATTTTACTTGAAACCTTTCAATTATAATGATCATCTCATAATTTTAGCAAACATTGCACCCCAGTTTCTCCGTTCCATAACCCAAATCTCTAACATGACATCGAACACATTCGAACAAAAAATCAATTGTAATCGTCATCTTAAGTTTTCTTTTTGGAATATTCACGGAATTCGCGACTCGCTTGGTCAAAACAAAGTGCGCGATGAAACCTTTGTAGACAATTTTATTAGAAAATATGATATCGTAGCTTTTATGGAAACCTGGGTTTATAATGACGAATCGCATGTTTCAATACCGGGATAGCAAATGGTCACAAAACATAGAGAAAATAAAAAGAGGGGCGGGATAGTTATATATATCCGCCGTAGTCTTATGCAAGGAATAAACGTGATTGATACCAAAAGCACAAATATTATATGGCTCAAGCTTTCTAAACAGTGGTTCAGAATACCGAATGATATTTATTTATGTACAGCATATTGTGCACCAGACAATTCTTCAGCCCAAAAGGCTGGTGGGGAAGATACTCTTAAACTTATAACGGGATCGAGACATTTCCAAATATGCCGCTAGAGGGAGCATTATTATACAGGGAGATTTAAACGCGATGACAGGTTCAATCAGGGACTCGATATCTCACGACAATACAACCATACAAATGCCCCTCCCCCTCGATTATACCCCAGATTGTCAATTTCCATGTAGGCGGAGTAGAGCTAATAAGATTAATACACGAGGCAGAGACCTCATAACACTTTGCATGGACTCCAGCATGAGGTTGTTGAATGGCCACACTGCTGGAGACTTTCTTGGTAACTTCACCTCTTATCAACCCGCAGGGTGTAGTGTAGTAGATTATGTATTAAGTATCCAAACTCTCTTTGATCGAATATCATTCTTTTATGTGAACGCATTGACTATTTTATCTGACCATTGTCAATGCTGGTTTATCTTAAACATTGGCGCTTCAATTAATGACTCTGAGCAGCATGATAACTTTCCTTTGCACGCGAAACCACTGCGATTTAAATGGGACGAACTGGCCTCATTTCGTTTAGGGAAGAGTTTAACACACCAGATGTTCAGGTCAATTTGCGAAAAATACTTGAAGATGAAGAAAGCTCTTCAAAAGTGCTTGTCTCCAAACTCAATGCCACAGTGCATATTATTGCTTCTAGGTCCCTCAAACGACAACCTGCACAGCACAGACGAAAGCACAATATACATTCCAGTAAACCCTGGTACGATCATACATCTGTATAACTGAAACGTCAGTTGATTCACTCTGTTAAACCCCTAAATGACAACCAACAAGACCCAATCATCCGTGGGCGTTATTTTAATTTGAAGAAACAGTATCGGAAGCTTTTAAAATCCAAACGAAAATCATTTAGGCTCGATAAATATCACACTCTTGTGGGGATGCAAAATAAATCGCCTTCACGATATCGGGTTATAATTGACGAATTAAAACATGAAGCTAATGAACTATATGATCATTTAAAAAATCTAGGCAGTTTGACTGCAGACACCGACCAGTTATTCAAACAGACTGTTCTCACATACCTTCCAATATTAGAAGAACAGGCGCAAGATATAACTGACATTGACTATGAAATTTCCGAATTAGAAATCAGACACGCGATCACGACTAGCTAATGGAAAGGCTGAAGGCCTCGATTCTATTAAACCAGATATAATAAAAAGGGTTAAAGACCCGCTCATACCTATTTTTTTGTAATTGTCAAACGACTACTTACAAATGGAGATTTCCCTGAAGAATGGCTTGATGGTTTCATAATTCCTATACCAAAATGTAAACACCCAACTACACCATACAACCTTCGTTGGATCACCATTACCAGTGTATTGGGTAAAATATATGCCGATATATTGCTAAATCGGCTAACTTCATTTTTTCAACAGAATGGTATGCCTTCGAAATTTCAAGCAGGTTTTCGCAACGACATCCGATAACACGCTTGTTTTAAGAACACTAATAAATATATCTAATGAAACGGAAAAAGTTGTATAAGTGTTTCGTAGACTTCAATAAGGTTTCGATAGAGTATGGCGTGAATGTTTGCTGTATAAATTAATCAAATTGGGTGTGGGTGGTACAGTATATACCACAGTTAAAAATATAATCACCGAATATACAACTAGTGTCCAATGTGGGATAAATAGTTTAACAGACAAATTCCAGGGAACAGTGGGATTGATGCAGGGAAATAATTTAAGCCCTTTACTTTTCAATATATTCATAGATGAAATTGCTTCAATACTACTCGAAAGCAAATCAGACGCCCCATATGTTTTCGGCGAAGAAGACCCTTGCTTGATGTATGCCGATTACCTTGTTTTTATTTCAGAAAGCCCCGGTGGCCTCCAGACAATGCTAAACTCATTACATATATAAATACTGTCGGGAATGGCAAATTACCCTGAACAGTTCTAAAACAAAAACTCTTGTTTTTCATGCTGGGGGTCAACATATCTCAAAACCAACATTTACCTTCGACAACTAAATTCTTGAATCGGCACAGTCATATACATATCTTGGTATTAAATGTTTTGCTTCCGGCAAAATGACCCATGCCATATTGGATCTAAAAAACAGAGCATCAAGAGCACTTTTCAAATTGTGCTCAAGCCTTGATCACGATTTGCCTGTCGACGTATCAACAAAACTATTTGACACATGTGTTAAACCGATCGTCACCTACGCACCCGAGACATGGGGTGACGAGGCAGTTAATATATAGACAGTCAAATGAAATAGAGAAATTTCACCTAAACTATGCAAAAAATATCCTCGGTATCAGTAAAACTGCAACAAATGTAGCCGCACTTGCGGAGTTGGGGAGATTCCCAATAAGACTAGATATCCTGAGAGATATGGTAAAATTTTGGCTCCGTCTAGAAAATATGGACACCAATAGACTGCCGGCCAAATGTCTGGCAGAAATGAAAACATGGACTAATTGCGCATGGCTTAACTGTGTCCGGAAAATCATGGTTACATATGGCTTTCAAAACGTATATGAAAACCCGTGCAATATAGACCGACAATCATTTTCCAACAATTTGATCATGTATCTCACCAGAATTCCCAACTACACTTTTACCGGATTCGGCCCAGAAATTCCCATTTCTATAAATAAAACGCCCATGGCCCATGGATATCAAGAATCAGCGAAACATTATACACGCGGAGCGCGAAATAATAAGCACAGAGCTGCTCGGAAAATATGGTCAATTGGTAATATTTTTGTATGTTATTTTTGTATTGTAATTGCGCTTTTAAATTCTTGTTTTATTGTTTATGTGTGTGTGTTTGTTCCTTTATTCTTGTTTTGTTTTCTCTTTCTCTTCTGGTTTGATCGCTCTGATCATATAAATAAAAATCGAAGCAATCAATATTCCACCAGTTTAGATTAATGTACATATTCCCGCTTAACTACAAGTAAATGTCATTCGAAAATGCAATGGTGTATGCCATCCACGTAGAAGAGGCGCGTGTAGCATCTATCTTCAGAGAAGAGGCGCATGTATCATCTATCTTCAGAGAAGAGGCGCATGTATCATCTATCTTCAGAGAAGAGGCGCATGTATCATCTATCTTCAGAGAAGAGGCGCATGTATCATCTATCTTCAGAGAAGAGGCGCATGTATCATCTATCTTCAGAGAAGAGGCGCATGTAGCATCTATCTTCAGAGAAGAGGCGCATGTAGCATCTATCTTCAGAGAAGAGGCGCATGTATCATCTATCTTCAGAGAAGAGGCGCATGTAGCATCTATCTTCAGAGAAGAGGCGCATGTAGTATCTATCTTCAGAGAAGAGGCGCATGTAGTATCTATCTTCAGAGAAGAGGCGCATGTAGCATCTATCTTCAGAGAAGAGGCGCATGTAGTATCTATCTTCAGAGAAGAGGCGCATGTAGTATCTATCTTCAGAGAAGAGGCGCATGTAGTATCTATCTTCAGAGAAGAGGCGTATGTATCATCTATCTTCAGAGAAGAGGCGCATGTAGTATCTATCTTCAGAGAAGAGGCGCATGTAGCATCTATCTTCAGAGAAGAGGCGTATGTATCATCTATCTTCAGAGAAGAGGCGCATGTAGTATCTATCTTCAGAGAAGAGGCGCATGTAGCATCTATCTTCAGAGAAGATGCGCATATAGCATCTATCTTCAGAGAAGAGGCGCATGTAGTATCTATCTTCAGAGAAGAGGCGCATGTAGCATCTATCTTCAGAGAAGATGCGCATATAGCATCTATCTTCAGAGAAGAGGCGCATGTAGTATCTATCTTCAGAGAAGAGGCGCATGTAGCATCTATCTTCAGAGAAGATGCGCATATAGCATCTATCTTCAGAGAAGAGGCGCATGTAGTATCTATCTTCAGAGAAGAGGCGCATGTAGCATCTATCTTCAGAGAAGAGGCGCATGTAGTATCTATCTTCAGAGAAGAGGCGCATGTAGCATCTATCTTCAGAGAAGAGGCGCATGTAGCATCTATCTTCAGAGAAGAGGCGCATGTAGCATCTATCTTCAGAGAAGAGGCGCATGTAGCATCTATCTTCAGAGAAGAGGCGCATGTAGCATCTATCTTCAGAGAAGAGGCGCATGTAGTATCTATCTTCAGAGAAGAGGCGCATGTAGCATCTATCTTCAGAGAAGAGGCGCATGTAGTATCTATCTTCAGAGAAGAGGCGCATGTAGCATCTATCTTCAGAGAAGAGGCGCATGTAGCATCTATCTTCAGAGAAGAGGCGCATGTAGCATCTATCTTCAGAGAAGAGGCGCATGTATCATCTATCTTCAGAGAAGAGGCGCATGTAGTATCTATCTTCAGAGAAGAGGCGCATGTATCATCTATCTTCAGAGAAGAGGCGCATGTAGCATCTATCTTCAGAGAAGAGGCGCATGTAGCATCTATCTTCAGAGAAGAGGCGCATGTATCATCTATCTTCAGAGAAGAGGCGCATGTAGTATCTATCTTCAGAGAAGAGGCGCATGTAGTATCTATCTTCAGAGAAGAGGCGCATGTAGCATCTATCTTCAGAGAAGAGGCGCATGTAGCATCTATCTTCAGAGAAGAGGCGCATGTATCATCTATCTTCAGAGAAGAGGCGCAT
Source organism: Siphonodentalium dalli (assembly GCA_032622095.1). Lineage (NCBI taxonomy): Eukaryota > Metazoa > Mollusca > Scaphopoda > Gadilida > Siphonodentaliidae > Siphonodentalium > Siphonodentalium dalli. Next base: position 15,105,991 of record CP136061.1, read on the forward strand.
GTAGCATCTATCTTCAGAGAAGAGGCGCATGTATCATCTATCTTCAGAGAAGAGGCGCATGTAGTATCTATCTTCAGAGAAGAGGCGCATGTATCATCTATCTTCAGAGAAGAGGCGCATGTAGTATCTATCTTCAGAGAAGAGGCGCATGTATCATCTATCTTCAGAGAAGAGGCGCATGTAGTATCTATCTTCAGAGAAGAGGCGCATGTATCATCTATCTTCAGAGAAGAGGCGCATGTAGTATCTATCTTCAGAGAAGAGGCGCATGTAGCATCTATCTTCAGAGAAGAGGCGCATGTAGTATCTATCTTCAGAGAAGAGGCGCATGTAGTATCTATCTTCAGAGAAGAGGCGCATGTAGCATCTATCTTCAGAGAAGAGGCGCATGTAGCATCTATCTTCAGAGAAGAGGCGCATGTAGCATCTATCTTCAGAGAAGAGGCGCATGTATCATCTATCTTCAGAGAAGAGGCGCATGTAGTATCTATCTTCAGAGAAGAGGCGCATGTAGTATCTATCTTCAGAGAAGAGGCGCATGTAGCATCTATCTTCAGAGAAGAGGCGCATGTAGCATCTATCTTCAGAGAAGAGGCGCATGTATCATCTATCTTCAGAGAAGAGGCGCATGTAGCATCTATCTTCAGAGAAGAGGCGCATGTATCATCTATCTTCAGAGAAGAGGCGCATGTAGTATATATCTTCAGAGAAGAGGCGCATGTAGCATCTATCTTCAGAGAAGAGGCGCATGTAGTATCTATCTTCAGAGAAGAGGCGCATGTAGTATCTATCTTCAGAGAAGAGGCGCATGTAGCATCTATCTTCAGAGAAGAGGCGCATGTAGTATCTATCTTCAGAGAAGAGGCGCATGTAGCATCTATCTTCAGAGAAGAGGCGCATGTAGTATCTATCTTCAGAGAAGAGGCGCATGTAGCATCTATCTTCAGAGAAGAGGCGCATGTATCATCTATCTTCAGAGAAGAGGCGCATGTAGCATCTATCTTCAGAGAAGAGGCGCATGTAGTATCTATCTTCAGAGAAGAGGCGCATGTAGCATCTATCTTCAGAGAAGAGGCGCATGTAGCATCTATCTTCAGAGAAGAGGCGCATGTATCATCTATCTTCAGAGAAGAGGCGCATGTAGCATCTATCTTCAGAGAAGAGGCGCATGTATCATCTATCTTCAGAGAAGAGGCGCATGTAGTATATATCTTCAGAGAAGAGGCGCATGTAGCATCTATCTTCAGAGAAGAGGCGCATGTAGTATCTATCTTCAGAGAAGAGGCGCATGTAGTATCTATCTTCAGAGAAGAGGCGCATGTAGCATCTATCTTCCGAGAAGAGGCGCATGTAGCATCTATCTTCAGAGAAGAGGCGCATGTAGCATCTATCTTCAGAGAAGAGGCGCATGTATCATCTATCTTCAGAGAAGAGGCGCATGTAGCATCTATCTTCAGAGAAGAGGCGCATGTATCATCTATCTTCAGAGAAGAGGCGCATGTAGTATATATCTTCAGAGAAGAGGCGCATGTAGCATCTATCTTCAGAGAAGAGGCGCATGTAGTATCTATCTTCAGAGAAGAGGCGCATGTAGTATCTATCTTCAGAGAAGAGGCGCATGTAGCATCTATCTTCAGAGAAGAGGCGCATGTAGCATCTATCTTCAGAGAAGAGGCGCATGTAGCATCTATCTTCAGAGAAGAGGCGCATGTAGCATCTATCTTCAGAGAAGAGGCGCATGTAGCATCTATCTTCAGAGAAGAGGCGCATGTAGCATCTATCTTCAGAGAAGAGGCGCATGTATCATCTATCTTCAGAGAAGAGGCGCATGTATCATCTATCTTCAGAGAAGAGGCGCATGTATCATCTATCTTCAGAGAAGAGGCGCATGTAGCATCTATCTTCAGAGAAGAGGCGCATGTAGCATCTATCTTCAGAGAAGAGGCGCATGTAGCATCTATCTTCAGAGAAGAGGCGCATGTAGTATCTATCTTCAGAGAAGAGGCGCATGTAGCATCTATCTTCAGAGAAGAGGCGCATGTAGCATCTATCTTCAGAGAAGAGGCGCATGTAGCATCTATCTTCAGAGAAGAGGCGCATGTAGCATCTATCTTCAGAGAAGAGGCGCATGTAGCATCTATCTTCAGAGAAGAGGCGCATGTAGCATCTATCTTCAGAGAAGAGGCGCATGTATCATCTATCTTCAGAGAAGAGGCGCATGTATCATCTATCTTCAGAGAAGAGGCGCATGTATCATCTATCTTCAGAGAAGAGGCGCATGTAGCATCTATCTTCAGAGAAGAGGCGCATGTAGCATCTATCTTCAGAGAAGAGGCGCATGTAGCATCTATCTTCAGAGAAGAGGCGCATGTAGTATCTATCTTCAGAGAAGAGGCGCATGTAGCATCTATCTTCAGAGAAGAGGCGCATGTAGCATCTATCTTCAGAGAAGAGGCGCATGTAGCATCTATCTTCAGAGAAGAGGCGCATGTATCATCTATCTTCAGAGAAGAGGCGCATGTATCATCTATCTTCAGAGAAGAGGCGCATGTATCATCTATCTTCAGAGAAGAGGCGCATGTAGCATCTATCTTCAGAGAAGAGGCGCATGTAGCATCTATTTTCAGAGAAGAGGCGCATGTAGCATCTATCTTCAGAGAAGAGGCGCATGTAGTATCTATCTTCAGAGAAGAGGCGCATGTAGCATCTATCTTCAGAGAAGAGGCGCATGTATCATCTATCTTCAGAGAAGAGGCGCATGTATCATCTATCTTCAGAGAAGAGGCGCATGTATCATCTATCTTCAGAGAAGAGGCGCATGTATCATCTATCTTCAGAGAAGAGGCGCATGTATCATCTATCTTCAGAGAAGAGGCGCATGTAGCATCTATCTTCAGAGAAGAGGCGCATGTAGTATCTATTTTCAGAGAAGAGGCGCATGTAGTATCTATTTTCAGAGAAGAGGCGCATGTATCATCTATCTTCAGAGAAGAGGCGCATGTATCATTTATCTTCAGAGAAGAGGCGCATGTATCATCTATCTTCAGAGAAGAGGCGCATGTAGCATCTATCTTCAGAGAAGAGGCGCATGTATCATCTATTTTCAGAGAAGAGGCGCATGTATCATCTATCTTCAGAGAAGAGGCGCATGTAGCATCTATCTTCAGAGAAGAGGCGCATGTAGCATCTATTTTCAGAGAAGAGGCGCATGTATCATCTATCTTCAGAGAAGAGGCGCATGTAGCATCTATCTTCAGAGAAGAGGCGCATGTATCATCTATCTTCAGAGAAGAGGCGCATGTATCATCTATCTTCAGAGAAGAGGCGCATGTATCATCTATCTTCAGAGAAGAGGCGCATGTAGCATCTATCTTCAGAGAAGAGGCGCATGTATCATCTATCTTCAGAGAAGAGGCGCATGTATCATCTATTTTCAGAGAAGAGGCGCATGTATCATCTATTTTCAGAGAAGAGGCGCATGTATCATCTATCTTCAGAGAAGAGGCGCATGTATCATCTATCTTCAGAGAAGAGGCGCATGTAGCATCTATCTTCAGAGAAGAGGCGCATGTATCATCTATCTTCAGAGAAGAGGCGCATGTATCATCTATCTTCAGAGAAGAGGCGCATGTATCATCTATCTTCAGAGAAGAGGCGCATGTATCATCTATCTTCAGAGAAGAGGCGCATGTATCATCTATCTTCAGAGAAGAGGCGCATGTATCATCTATTTTCAGAGAAGAGGCGCATGTATCATCTATTTTCAGAGAAGAGGCGCATGTATCATCTATCTTCAGAGAAGAGGCGCATGTATCATCTATCTTCAGAGAAGAGGCGCATGTAGCATCTATCTTCAGAGAAGAGGCGCATGTATCATCTATCTTCAGAGAAGAGGCGCATGTATCATCTATCTTCAGAGAAGAGGCGCATGTAGCATCTATCTTCAGAGAAGAGGCGCATGTATCATCTATCTTCAGAGAAGAGGCGCATGTATCATCTATCTTCAGAGAAGAGGCGCATGTAGTATCTATCTTCAGAGAAGAGGCGCATGTAGTATCTATCTTCAGAGAAGAGGCGCATGTAGTATCTATCTTCAGAGAAGAGGCGCATGTAGTATCTATCTTCAGAGAAGAGGCGCATGTATCATCTATCTTCAGAGAAGAGGCGCATGTAGTATCTATCTTCAGAGAAGAGGCGCATGTAGTATCTATCTTCAGAGAAGAGGCGCATGTATCATCTATCTTCAGAGAAGAGGCGCATGTAGCATCTATCTTCAGAGAAGAGGCGCATGTAGCATCTATCTTCAGAGAAGAGGCGCATGTAGCATCTATCTTCCGAGAAGAGGCGCATGTAGTATCTATCTTCAGAGAAGAGGCGCATGTAGCATCTATCTTCAGAGAAGAGGCGCATGTAGCATCTATCTTCAGAGAAGAGGCGCATGTAGCATCTATCTTCAGAGAAGAGGCGCATGTAGCATCTATCTTCAGAGAAGAGGCGCATGTAGCATCTATCTTCAGAGAAGAGGCGCATGTAGCATCTATCATCAGAGAAGAGGCGCATGTAGCATCTATCTTCAGAGAAGAGGCGCATGTAGCATCTATCTTCAGAGAAGAGGCGCATGTAGCATCTATCTTCAGAGAAGAGGCGCATGTAGCATCTATCTTCAGAGAAGAGGCGCATGTAGCATCTATCTTCAGAGAAGAGGCGCATGTAGCATATATCTTCAGAGAAGAGGCGCATGTAGCATCTATCATCAGAGAAGAGGCGCATGTAGCATCTATCTTCAGAGAAGAGGCGCATGTAGCATCTATCTTCAGAGAAGAGGCGCATGTAGCATCTATCTTCAGAGAAGAGGCGCATGTAGCATCTATCTTCAGAGAAGAGGCGCATGTAGCATCTATCTTCAGAGAAGAGGCGCATGTAGCATCTATCTTCAGAGAAGAGGCGCATGTAGTATCTATCTTCAGAGAAGAGGCGCATGTAGCATCTATCTTCAGAGAAGAGGCGCATGTAGCATCTATCTTCAGAGAAGAGGCGCATGTAGCATCTATCTTCAGAGAAGAGGCGCATGTAGCATCTATCATCAGAGAAGAGGCGCATGTAGCATCTATCTTCAGAGAAGAGGCGCATGTAGCATCTATCTTCAGAGAAGAGGCGCATGTAGCATCTATCTTCAGAGAAGAGGCGCATGTAGCATCTATCTTCAGAGAAGAGGCGCATGTAGCATCTATCATCAGAGAAGAGGCGCATGTAGCATCTATCTTCAGAGAAGAGGCGCATGTAGCATCTATCTTCAGAGAAGAGGCGCATGTAGCATCTATCTTCAGAGAAGAGGCGCATGTAGCATCTATCTTCAGAGAAGAGGCGCATGTAGCATCTATCTTCAGAGAAGAGGCGCATGTAGCATCTATCTTCAGAGAAGAGGCGCATGTAGCATCTATCTTCAGAGAAGAGGCGCATGTAGCATCTATCTTCAGAGAAGAGGCGCATGTAGTATCTATCTTCAGAGAAGAGGCGCATGTAGTATCTATCTTCAGAGAAGAGGCGCATGTAGCATCTATCTTCAGAGAAGAGGCGCATGTAGCATCTATCTTCAGAGAAGAGGCGCATGTAGCATCTATCTTCAGAGAAGAGGCGCATGTAGCATCTATCTTCAGAGAAGAGGCGCATGTAGCATCTATCTTCAGAGAAGAGGCGCATGTAGCATCTATCTTCAGAGAAGAGGCGCATGTAGCATCTATCTTCAGAGAAGAGGCGCATGTAGTATCTATCTTCAGAGAAGAGGCGCATGTAGCATCTATCTTCAGAGAAGAGGCGCATGTAGCATCTATCTTCAGAGAAGAGGCGCATGTAGCATCTATCTTCAGAGAAGAGGCGCATGTAGCATCTATCATCAGAGAAGAGGCGCATGTAGCATCTATCTTCAGAGAAGAGGCGCATGTAGCATCTATCTTCAGAGAAGAGGCGCATGTATCATCTATCTTCAGAGAAGATGCGCATGTAGCATCTATCTTCAGAGAAGAGGCGCATGTAGCATCTATCTTCAGAGAAGAGGCGCATGTAGCATCTATCTTCAGAGAAGAGGCGCATGTAGCATCTATCTTCAGAGAAGAGGCGCATGTATCATCTATCGTCAGAGAAGAGGCGCATGTAGCATCTATCTTCAGAGAAGAGGCGCATGTAGCATCTATCTTCAGAGAAGACGCGCATGTAGCATCTATCGTCAGAGAAGAGGCGCATGTAGCATCTATCTTCAGAGAAGAGGCGCATGTAGCATCTATCTTCAGAGAAGAGGCGCATGTAGCATCTATCTTCAGAGAAGAGGCGCATGTAGCATCTATCTTCAGAGAAGAGGCGCATGTAGCATCTATCTTCAGAGAAGAGGCGCATGTAGCATCTATCTTCAGAGAAGCGCATTGTCGTTGGTTTAAATTGTTGGTGAATCGCCTGTACGCTGTATTCACCAGCATACGGGAAATATCCGCACTTAACCCTTTGAGTGCCAGGTCGATTTCTGTATCAACCCATATACCATGTGCCAATGCATTCTCTTATATATGCGAGTCGACCATAGGTCGCCTCGCATATATAAGAGAATGCATTGGCCTGACAATTTTTTATTTTTTATTTTTTTTTACAATTTTTTACAATTTCAATATTTATTCTTATATTCTTTAACAGACTTATTTTGTAGGTTTAGGGCCGATAAGATCGGCCCCTGGCACCCAACGGGTTAACGAACCACGTCATGATATCAACCCCTGGCACTCAAAGGGTTAAATGTCAAGAGAATTGTAATTCATGATGGAACTTCTATAGAAACATTTATTGTTTTTCACCGGTGTAATCCCCTGCCTCCTATTAATGATATGCTCTTAATTTAATTGACAATAACCGATTTGTTTTCTGGTTATTTTTTGTTCTTTTTATTACGGTTGTATCTGTTTGTTGATGTTGATGTTTGTTTTTGGTAGCAATACACAATTCCAGCAATTTGGCCAATTTGGGAGGGGGTACTGTACTTCAAATATGTGCTGATCCATTATCTAGTCATAGGCCCCATCAATCATTGTTTTATTTTCGACGGAAATGATAGGTGCAAATAAATATCTGTACTTTGTCCTGTTCGTACAATATTTTACTGTGTTTGAACACACAACGCCCAATTTTACAAATGTTTGGACTATAATTGACTAATGTCAACACAAAAATAGACCATGACACGGTGAACCTCTGTAATAAGCTTCTGCCAAATAGAGCTATGCTAAAGCTAAAACATATTTGAAAGTTTAAAGACATATTATGGACTTGTTCGGTTGCGTGAAATTTATAAGTTAGTACTCAGGCGCTGGGTCAACCTGGGGAATATACCATTTTACTAACATTGTCGAAAACTTCATAGAAATCGGTCATACCGCTCCATAGGAAACTTCGTCTGAACTACGCTCGATTGTAAATATTTACATCTCCATTCGGGACGCAACTGTAATACGATAACCAAACGCAAATGAGTCATTGCAGTTAATTAATATAAAAGAATTACAGTGTGTGCGTTTTCAATTTAGATTAATATTTGTAATAACAACGACTTTGAGCAAGATTATTCTCCATTTATATTTGATTGCCCTACCGGAGTGTTTCACATTACTTTAAAAAAGTGATCGTAGTAATTTCAAACAATTGTCTTGAAAGAGCAGATGACAGAATTCGTGGCAGATAAATCGTGTTATTTTATTATCAGCAAAAATACGGAGTTGGCCTTCACTGAATGCGAAGATCATGTCACGCATCACATGTGTTCACTTTTTGGTGAACTTTCACTGTTTTGTGAAAATAATTAAGTATCAAACCAGTAGTTTCACATTTAAAACAGGCTACACTGGCAGCTATAGCCCAATATACTTATTATTGTAATTTTCAAACCCCTGGTCAAGTGGTCATGCAAATGTGCTGTGATTATGTTAGGACAAACTGATGCTGTTAAGAAAAAGTACCGTTATTTTTTCTAAAGTTGTTATATTTGTCGTTTTCGAATAATCTGAGCACATCAAGGAAAAGCCATTATTTTTATCAAATATTCGAGAAACAAATATATTGCGAAATATTTGTATTAATAATTGTATTAGTTGTTTAAAAGCGACTTCAATCAATATGGCTATTCATGTCGTTTTCATACAGACACTGGCATTTTTTCAATCCCTCGGATTAGCTCATTTGTTTGTATCATGGATCTGTAGTATTCTTTTCTCTTTATATCTGTTCGTCTAGAGTAGATTGACACAAATCTAACGACTCCATTCCATTACCGTAGATAACACGATGTACATATTCCTGGCATAAATGTAATTGAACATCTCAATCTAAGATTAGACGTATCGGCCTCAAATATAAAGCACAGGCATGTAGTCATGTACCATTATAAAACAAATCGCGTTCCATTCGTTTGGTGTAAACATTATTTTTGTATCCCAGATTTATACAACAATTTACAAGATGATGTTCATATTTATATATGTAAATATGATAAGTCTGAGAGAGAAGATGATTTGACATCAACAAGCGCCAGGCGCTTATATGGAGCCATCTCCTCAGAAAAGAACAGTATGTGCGTAGTGGAAAGAAAGAACTAGAGATCGATTAGGTGGAAGACAAAAGATATGAAGTGGAAAACAGAGACATGGGTGAAGTATAGGTCGAATTTAGAGAATGAGAAATAAAACAAGACATTATGACAATTTTGAAAAAATAAGATGATCACTGCTCTGTATACATGTATATCAGTGTAATTTATAAATTTGAAATTAACGTTTGATTCATTTTACTATTACTTATGGATTAGCCAAACGATTTGCCAGTCGCGAGGAGTCACGTGATCGTTATGCCTATATAAACACAGCTATTTTGGTTTCAATTGATGAGTAATAGTCTGACAATATATATACTCACCGGCATACGCGAAATATCCGAACTGAAATACCACGATAATTGTGAAGATTGATATCATGACTGAAACTTAGTAGAGACCAGCGTTAGTGTTTGACAGAGGTTAAATCTCTGATAGCCGACGGAACGGCGCTCGCTAAGCCCGAAACGTCTCATATTAATTATGCTCTTAACATAATTAACGAGCACCGAGTCCTTCCGGAAATCTGACATATCGCCTGGCATTAGGGTCTAATTGGACCCAAGCACCGTACCCTGGAGAAAGCGACGCGATTTGAACAATTGGAGGAAGCGATTCCATTGTGTGGCATGAAATGTTGATGTTCGATGAAGATTCGCCGATAAATAAGAGACGAGTTCCTGAGATTTTCCGATAGATGTGATTAGCGCGCCCAAACTCATTCTCCGGGGCAACAATTGTTATCGTTTTTTTCTTGTGTTCATCCTTAATTCCCCATTTATTTCTTGTAATCACTTTGTCAGTTTAATTGTCAGCCAGAACGTATACAAACAAACTATTACTGAATGCAGCCGTACACGTTTACAACTTTACAGTGAGATATTTGAAGGCTGTTCATAAAACCTGAATTTTGTTAATATCGTTTCTTGTTATTCAGAATTCGGCATGACATTTTCGACACATACATGTACACTAATTCTACAATAATACAACATATTCTTCAAATATTTGCATTTGTTTTCAATATGTATCAAATGAACATTTTATAACAACGTCGATACATAACTCTAATGGCATATCTAAAACATTACAACATTTGGTGAAGGTTCTGTCCTGGGGAAAGCTACGCGATCTGAATAATTAGTGGAAGTGATTTTATTGTGAGGAAGTGATTTTATTGTGAGGCATGTAATGTTGATGCTAGATAAAGTTTCTGAGATTTTCCGATAGATGTGATTAACGCGCCGAAATTCCTTCTCCGAGACAACAATTGTTATCGCTTGTTTCTAGTGTTCATTCGTAATTCTTAATTTTTTTCTTGTAATGATTTTTTCTCTTGAATTGTGGGCCAGAACGTATACAAACAGACAATTATTGGATGGCGCTGTACACGTTTATAATGGGAAATTTGAAGGAGGTTCATAAAACCTGCATTTTGTTCATATAATTTGTTGTTATTCAGAATTCGGCATGCCTTTTAGACAAAATTATTCATACCTATACACTACTTCTACAGGAATACAACATATTCTTCAATTATTTGCATTTTTTCTGCAATATGCATCAAAGTAGCATTTCATAACTCCGTCAGTTATTCTTTTATCTTTTTGATAAAAACGGACAACAATGGTTTTACCGGAAAATGTTAGCTCATATTTCCGGAGGCTATAGGTCGAAAATAACGCTAATGACACATCATAAACACTACAACACTTGGGGGAAGGGTCTAATGAGAACATTAGAGAAAGCAACGCGATTTGAACACTAAGTCTTGGTTGAAGCGATTCCATTGTGAGGTAATGCTGGTGTTAGTCTTGGTGGAAGCGATTCCATTGAGAGGTAATGCTGGTGTTAGATTTGAACACTAAGTCTTGGTGGAAGCGATTCCATTGTGAGGTAATGCTGGTGTTAGTCTTGATGGAAGCGATTCCATTGTGAGGTAATGCTGGTGTTAGTCTTGGTGGAAGCGATTCCATTGTGAGGTAATGCTGGTGTTAGAGGAAGCTTCTCTCTATCGCTCATAAATAAGACACGAGTTCCTCAGATTTTCCGATAGATGTGATTAACGCCCCGAAATTCATTCTCCGGGGCAACAATTGTTATCGTTTTTTTTTCTAGAGTTCATCCTTAATTCACGACTTGTCCGTCAATAACCATTTTGTCTGTTAAATTGTGGGCCTGTGGACAATATTAAAGCATACAATTTTTGTAATAGCAAAGTTATTTGAGCCGTACAGAAGGTGTCGAGTACTATAGATCACTATAATCTAACAGCGTACGCGATTTCTTATAAATAGCTATAAGGGTGCATTTACATTGCTCTAGAACTGCACATAGATCTACACGCAGACTAGTGTAAACGGGTTGATATAGAAATGCACACAGAAATAAAACGGTATTAGTTCGTGTGAGCAAAAATCGTGTCCACTATACGTCACGGTCAACGCCGAAGCACTGCGACAGGCAAATCTGTTTTGATTAATTGTTACTCGGGCTTGGCGAATGTGTTTTAGTTTTCGTTGTCATTTCAACCCGTGTATTTCGAATATTGAACACGGACAGGGACGTGGAAACTTTGGTAAATATTTTCAACAGTTGGAAATTTCATACCTGACACGACATTAGCTGTAATTTCCAAACCAACAATAGGTTGAAAATGATCTTGTAGTTTGATTGTCAAACATTTTGCATAATCTCCTACTTTTTATCAAAATTTTGTGCTGGAATGGCCATCAGCTGGAAATTTTCCAACCTTATCATGGGGGCGGGTGTCAGGTTTGAAATTTCAGACACTTGGACAAATTGTGTCCTGATCCCTCCCCGTGGCCAGTCAAAAACTGCTAGTTAATTTAATAAAACAATATTGTCCTACATTTGGTCAACATTGGAATTGTCATCAGTTGGAAATTTTACTATACATTTGGTCAAATAAAGGGTGTTGTAGGGTGGATACCCATTCCATACAGATCCAAAATGGCCACCGCCCAGATGGTGTCAAACAGGAGGCCTATATATATATAGTTGATCACCTGAAATCCTAAATATTGGTGGAATCTCCATCTAAAGCTATATGTGTGCTCTCTAGCCTCTATTTGTGTATACTGTTGTTTATTCCTATGCGATTTTCATTCTTTCTTCGAACCATTATCAAGTGGTATAAGGATACACTTTAAATACATGCGGCACATACCATAGAGCTGTTGTCTGCTGATGGTAGATCCATTTTTATGTCTGGCCTATACTGAAACGACTCGTAGTGAATTGTCAATTACCAGAGTACTGATCAGCGCGCGTTCACTATTAGTAATCATATTGTGATCACAGTAATGCGCGACACGTGACTTCATACAGATCTGTATACAGTTCTGTATCAGTGTAAATGCACCCTTAGACTTCAAATCGAGTACTGTCGACCACCCTTCGATAAACGCACATCAAACATTTCTCTAATGATATATGCGAATGATATGACAATGCCTATATAGGTCAGTTGGTGCGTGCTTTAGTTTATGGTATAAATATATATATATATATATATATATATATATATATATACTAGCAGGGTTACCCGGCGTTGCACAGGTTAATGCGATGTGAAACCCTCTGTGTGTTGTGGATATTTGTTGGGAATAGAAAATGCTCTTGCTTAAAGTGTTATACGTTTTCTCATAAATTGTATATTCAAATAGCATCACAAAACATGATTATTACAGTCATGGAATATAATTAGTGGCTCACCTTGTAAATTGTCATTCTGTTTATCGCGATTAATCCGTTCCACCAATAATGAAGTATTTATGTATTTACAACTGCGTATACATTAGATGATACATGGACATCATGAACACATTAGTTCGATAAAAGATGATAATTGGGTTTTACATATTCAAGTTGAGATGTATCAATCACTCTAGTGGGTTGGACTAAGATCTCGAGGACACCTGGCTATCATATCTCCATGAAGATACAGATGTTTCAAAGAAATTTCCAGGTGCTACTCTGTTCATGGTGCTATATATTGGCTAAATATTCTCAGTTTAAACGAAATGTTGCTGCGCCTATATATCAACTATATGTGCCAGGCACAGAGCGAGATTTTGAGTTGTTTATGTCAGTCGATGAGTCTGTTCTAAAACCCTTGTCAGATGTCAGTATTGGGAGGATTCTGAAAAGTCTTGTGCTACTAACTGCATTTTCTTGTATATCAGAAGAAACTATATTTGACTGCACACTGTGACCACTATTTATGAACAGGCCTTCCATATCTCTTGACAAATTGTAACTTTTTTGTGGAAACTGTATTGAATGGAACAGACTCAATTTTGTTATAATATATATGCAATCCTCTGACGGTTCGATGTCTCTCAGTTTACACGAATATATGTATATCTCTTCAATAGAATGATAAATATACATTTAATGCTTCTTCTACGTATCTCTTTTTGCTAGCTCATTGTGTGAATGCCCTGATTGCCATATAAATATGACAGGTAAGAAGATATAATCAAGTGACTTAAGTGGGTCACCATATGTCGGGATTGTGAAATGTGAACGCCCAAAACTACTTAAAATGGTATGGAGATGGCCTGGGTTACTGTATATAACTTATACGTGGATATCGGCGAATAGCAATCTCATCAATGATAGTGCATATCCGCTCGCCATCCGTGACGCAAACGACACCAAATGTGATTTAATTCATGGTATATTATTAAAGAAAAACGTGTATGAATTTGGTTGGAATTGGGGCCAAATATATTTGTATCAGCTTTTGCCTCTTTTGACATATTTAAACCACGCCCATTAGACTCATGGATGCATGATATACTGGCGATGATTATATATAATTTTGGTCGTAATCAGCAACTAAATAAATTCTGAGAATAATTATGACCCAACATCTCTCACCCAAACGACAGCAATTTGGCATCTTTAAATCACACGATGATATTCCTCATATCATAGAGAAGAATAATATATCAATTTGGTGGAAATCTGGGCTAAAATAGTTTATTAAATCAATTGTTGATGCAACGCTGACTCGAACAACGCCATATTGCGAAGGTGATTATGTATTCGTTTGGTGGAAATCGGCGACAAAACTATTTCACCATATTTTTTTTATTTTGCCGACCTCCCTCTTTTCTTCCACTGACACCAACAGCACCATTATCTTCCTTGTACCGCGTGAAGTTATATATAGAACGCACACAGACACACAGAAAGACAGACAGACAGACAGACAGCACGATTTGATTTCTTGTATCATTTGAGAAGAATGTGTCTGAATTTGATGGTAATTGGTACTAAAAATATTTTGTATCAGTTTTTGGTGACCCTCCCGTCCCTATTTCGGACTCAAGCTGCACACACTAAGACTCATTAGAGATTAGAGATGAATATATATGAAATTGGTGAAAATTGGTGAGTATACAAATTCGTATCAAATTTAAGGTCCCCATATTTCTCACCCATAGGGCACCTATTTGGTGTATCTAAACCACACGATAAGATTCCTCGTATCACGGAGAAGAATATGTATCAATCTGGTGGAAATCGGCACTAAACATATACATATATTTTTTTGTGTCCCTCTCATCTCTATACACCACTGACTCTCGAATGGCTCCACTTGTGACATCCTTAAACCACACGATTACACTCCTGATATCATGGAGATGATTGTTTATAAGTTTGGTGATAATCGGCGACTAAACAATTTTTTTTATCAAATTTGGTGCCAATCCCTCCCCTCCCCATCTCTCACCCAAACAGCACCACTATAGCGTCTTTAAATCACACGATTAGATTACTCGTATCACGGATAAGAACGTGTATCAATTTGGTGGAAATTGGCGCTAAACAAATTGTGCATCAATTTTGGTGCCCCTGTCCCTTTCAATGCAACCCTGACTCGAATGAGGCCACATTTGACAGATATAAGCCACACCATTAGACTCCTCATACCATGGGGATGACTTTGTATAAGTGTGGTGGCAATCGGCGACTAAACCAATTATTATCAAATTTAGTGCCCACCCCCTCCCAATCTCTCACCCAAAAGACAACAATTTGGCGTTGTTAAATCGCACAATTAGATTCCTTGTATCATGAAGAAGAATATATATCAATTTGGTGGAAATCGGCGCTAAAATTAGTTTTATCAATTTTGGTGCCCCTCTCCCCTTCCGTGCATCCCTGACTCGAACGACGCCACTTTTGACATATTTAAACCACACCGTTGGATGTGGATGATTATATGTAGGTTTCATGGCAATCGGCGACAGAAAAAAATCTGCCCCTCCCCCTTCCGGGCACCCCTGACGCGAACGGCGCGACTTTTGCCATATTTAAACCACACCAGTAGATTCCTCATATTATGGGGATGATTATATATAAGTTTGGTGGCAATCAGCGACAATTTTTTTTTCTGCCCCTCCCCCTTTTCTGCCCCTGACAACAACGGCGTCACTTTAGAAAATTCTAACCCCGACCATTATCTTTCTCGTAAAAAGCTACTCCTAGTAGACCCCTTTGGCATCATCTAGATGGTCCCCTGTGAATTTCTATAGAACACAGACAGACAGACAGACAGACAGACAGACAGACAGACAGACAGACAGACAGACAGACAGACAGACATTCGCAAATATAGATATAGATATATATATAGCTATATATATATATATATATATATATATATATATATATATATATATATATTTGAGCCCAAGCCCGACAACTGTATCTCTTTAATTCCATTCTTAATTAAAATCAAGACCGCTGACATGGCTACGCCTTTCAATTCCATTGAGCATAAACCACTGACGATGGGTTAACAATTGAGATTCCGGTACCGCGTCGTGGTCACGACGTGAAAAATCAGTAATGTAGCCTGTGCTGCAGTAATCTAATAATGATTGTTTACAAAAAATGTATTATTGCTGTTATATAGAACCCGCTTCGCCAGTACGTTACCATTCCGTACAAAGTATAAAGCTGTAGCGTTCGAGTACTATGGAAACATGAAAAGATGAAACTTTCAGGCCCCCCTTTTCTCCACCAAATGGAAAAATGTTCCGGTCAAGTGAATCCGTGTACATAGAATGATGGTTCGCCAAAAAGATCATATAAGTCATTACATGTCAATGCATTCTGCATATAAAGAGTTTTGGGCATATATTGAGTTACAATCTACAATGAAAGAATACAGTCGATTACTATAGAACACAAATTATGTATTACAAAATTAGTAAATCACAAATTAACGCTGATATTACAAAAATATGTATTCTATAGTATAGGCCCCTGAACGTACACAAACACACTGTAAATGCATTGCGCGTCATACACTTAACACGTGAATTTAGCGTTGGTCCCTAAAGTTTGATTTATATATATTGCATATAACATGCAATTTTCGTCTTTTGCTTGCCACTCGCAGTAATTATATTGCTATCAGGTCAGAGCTCAGAGCTTTGTGTTTGGCAAGATTCTCGCGTTTTATCGCGTAAAAATTAAGGCCACATGGTGATCACAATTTAATGACATAATCTCATAATCATCTCTATTATTAACCCTTTCAGTGCCAGGGGCCGATCTCATCGGCCCTAATATACGGTCTATAAAATCGGCCCAATAATTGTTTTGTTTTTTTGGGTTGAATTGTTTTTGGGGGATGCTTAAGCATACTATAGCGAATATAAAAACAAATTGGATAAAACCTTAGGGGCATGTTATAACTCAAACCTATCACCGAGTATTCATAGTAATAATTTTGATGCCCATGAAAACTGTAAGATTCCCTGGCACTAAACCTACAAAATAAGTCTGTTAAAGAATATAAGAAAAAAATATTAAAAGTGTAAAAAATTCTAAAAAATAATAACAAATGGTGAAAAATTGTTAGGCCAAAGCATTATCTTATATATGCGAGGCGACCTATGGTCGACTCGCATATATAAGAGAATGCATTGGCACAGGGTATATGGGTTGATACAAAAATCGGACTTGGCACTGAAAGGATTAAGGAGCTAGGATACGATCGCGGACTTATTTATGTATGGTGTATTTGTGAGTTTTGTTGAATAAACGGTAATTGTATGTAACAACCAATAGGAGAAAACTCCTACGAATAGGAAGAACACAGATTCTAGTGACGTAGTACCCTATTCGTAATAAATATCTGACTTAGTTCATTATGCGAAGGGTGCCTATTGTCGGACACACATATTGGCTATTACGTCAAACGGAATCTTGCAAAGTTCATCAAATTTGTTCGACATTATATGCATCAAAGTAACCATAACATTTAATCGCACTATTGTATTATTTTGTTAATACATGTTTGCAAAAAAGGCAGTTCAAAGTGTAAATTCGATCTAATTGCTGTAGGCGCACATTAATGAACAGAATGGCAAGGTTAATTTCAGTACAATCTGTATACTATATACTGTAAACTATATACTGTATACTAGTATACTAGTCCCAGGTTAATTTCAGTACAATCTGCCCCCAAAACATCTGAGAACTGTTGGCGATTTCACAAATGACTCGGAGGATGCATATTTGTCTATACTTCCCAGCTCATCAGCGTTAAACTATGTTGCAATAATAGTGATGAACACGATGAAAACGCGTTGAAGAAGTATGATACCATGGATAATCAATTCAAATGACTTTATAGGTGTTGAGTGTGTCAATTATTTCAGTGTTAACCCTTTACCCAACAGAAGGGCCCTGTGCCAATGCATTCTCTTATATATGCGAGTCGACCATAGAATGTAAGAATTTTTTTTGTTAGGCCAATGCATTCTCTTATATATGCGAGGCGACCTATGGTCGACTTGCATATATAAGAGAATGCATTGGCACAGGGCATAACTGTAACTATCACAATGTGGTCAAGGAGCCGGTTCCAATGATATCCATATTTGTATGGTTCTATTGAGACAGACCGAAGATATTTTAGGCTGTTGAAGCTTTATTTGGCCGGTTTTGGCCGTTTTGTTGGGTAAAGGGTTAAAGATACAGAACAAAAACATGAAAAGTTCAAATATTACTTTTATTTGCATACATGAAATATAATATATATATTACTTTAGCCAACACTACAATATGTGTGTTTTTAGACGGGTAAATTATATAAGATAAGTATACACGATTTATTCTTCTAGTAACTACATGTAATAGTGGAGTGAACTCTGCGTTTGAACTTTGAAGTGGTAATTAACGTTCTTCGTACACTTCGTAGCAGCTACATTCGCGCACTCTCCAGTTTCGTAACATTAAATACAAGCCCATGTTATGCATTACCATATTTACCGTGTGTTCCCAATTGGAAAACACACACGGAAAAAAACAAGAGTAGAATTCATTACGCATTCAATGTGTACTATCCGTTACTACACCACAAACATGTAGATGTAATGTAGAGATACATTTCTAAGATATATATACCTTTATTTAAATTTGTGACCACTCGTCGATATGTAACGTCATTTTCAGTATTCATTTGTTAAAGTGATGTAAAACACTCGGATAGGGTGATCAACTAGAAATTGAGAATAATCTTGCTCAAAGTAGTTATTTGTTACGAATATTAATCCAAATTGACGACACACACCGTCATTCTTATATATTAATTAAATGCAATTAGTCTCGATGGCGATAACATTTGTGTTAGATTATCGCCAATAGTTGCGTCCCGAATCAAGATGTAAATATTTACTATTGGGAGTAGTTCAGACGATGTTTTCTATTGAATGGTGTGGTCGATTTCTTTGAAATTTTCGGCGATGTTAGTAGAATGCTACATTCCCCAGGTTGGCATAGCTCCTGAGTACTAACTTATCAATTTTACGTACCCGAACAAGTCCATAATATGTCTTTAACGCCATTTTTATCGCAATGCAGATCAGATAAATTAAAATCTTTATCCATAGGAATTATGGAATTTGAATGTAAGTACAGATTGTCGACATATTTGAATCGTGCTATCGGAGGCACGTCAATGTTTTGGTTCTATTATTTGTCATTGAGATGTGGAAATTCATTGGCAATGCTATAATAAATCGTACCTTTTCTAGTTACTAGATATTTGTTCGGGTTTGGAATAGTTTACATCATCTTCTGGTGTAAACAACTTTATTTCTCTAAATCATGTACAAAAATTAACAAAATTGTATAATATATAAAGACAATTATATTAGAGAATGGGATATGGCAGAAAGTTTTACGCTTATAATTTATTATCCATTTCCCCATCTTTGGCATACACAATCATGTCTTCATCGCTTTTTCATAAAACATCATGATCTGGTCATCACGCATCGATGTTGTGATTTAATCCATCCAGGAACGCAAGCTACACTCACAAAAATCGGGGTCCTTATAGCTACTATATAGTGCCTATTGTAACTATAGTACCTATCTGTGTAACACCTATAGGTTATTGGGGTGATATAGTAGCTATATCGTAAATAGTGCCTATAGCGTGGAATTGATATCGCATTCAGGATAAACCAAATTACGCCCACCTGTTATTTGACAGACGCTCCCGCCAGAGGGCATATTCGCAGGCGGCGTTTCTAATTTTTCGAGCAGCCATTTTTAATCGAAGAATTAAGACAAAGAAAGATGGACGCTTCCAATGACTCTGTTGAACTTTGGACGGAAGATGTTGTTGCGAAATGGCTGGACGACGCGGGATTGTCTGAATTAAAATCAGCATTTAGAGGTTAGTATTAGCACCACATTTGTTGGAAATTATTATCATTATATCAACATCAAATGATAAACACACACACACGTCACCGTTACTTCAATAATAATCCAACCTCTTGTTAATTTTGTTTTCAAATTAACCAGCGAATTATTATGTACTCATTCCACAAAGTTGAGTTCCAGAACATTGACACTTGAAATAAAAAATTTATTGAACTTTATTTAACTTTTTAAATTCTTCTTTTCAGCTCTTAGCAGAGATGAACAATCAGCGGTCTGCAAATGTGGATGAGTCGGTGAAGATGAGTTTATCAGACCTCCGTTATAAAATATTGAATAACGCAAGCTATATAGTACCTAAAGTTAGGGACTATATAATACCTATTTGCTTTATAGCTACTATATCGTAGCTAATTAGGTACCATATAATATCTAATTAGGTACTTTATAGTAGCTATATCATAAGTAGGTACTATATATTACCTAAAGTTAGGGACTACATAATACCCAATTGCTGTATAGCTACTATATAGTAGCTAATTAGGTACCATATCATATCTAATTAGGTACTTTATAGTAGCTATATTATGTATAGGTACTATATAGTACCTAAAATTAGGCACTATATAATACCTAATTGCTGTATAGCTACTATATAGTAGCTAATTAGGTACCATATCATATCTAATTAGGTTCTTTATAGTAGCTATATCATATAGGTACTATATAGTACCTAACGTTAGGCACTATATAATACCTAATTAGGTACGTTATAGTAGCTATATCATATAGGCACTATATAGTACCTAAACTTAGGCACTAACCCAGTGGCAAGGATAGTGCCTATATAGGTACTATATAGTAGCTGTATTTTTAAGAATGTACATGGGCCTTATGCCGAAGGGTGGCGTTCAACTTCGAATTTCATTATCATCTGACAGCATCATCAACATCGTCGTCGTCGACATGTCAGTTGACATCAGAATTATTTAAAAATGAATAAATAACTATTCTTCCTCTGGCTACATAGAGTTCGATGTCGCAAGATTACATGGATGTATTATGTTCTCATATTGAAATTCATGCTTAGCTTTCAACTGATCATCCTCTCATCGAGGTGGCATGGGGTGATGCAAAGTTCCTCCTGGTGTGCTTTAATGATGGCTACAGATTTCAAGCAATTATATATTTAAAAGTTAAACAAATTATTCTAACTTCCTCTTCTTACAAGTTAAGAAGGAGTGCCCAACTTCAAATTTGCAAAGTCAGAGCTACACCAGTTTTCCAGAACAAAATATCGTAAAAATCCTTCGCATTTCTTTAAAAACTTTAATACTTTTGCGATAGTTTGCATTGAGAGTACCTGAACATTCTACTATGGTCCGTTAGGGACACGACTTTTATGTGCGAGGCCCGTGTATTTCATCGTATAAGACAACCCGTCTGTCACCATGATCAATGGATCAATGTTATAATAATATACTGCCCCCAGGCGCATTTAAAGACACCGTATTCTAATTTCGCTTGCTGCCTCTTTGTGCTCAGAATGTAGCCTAACACCTGTACAATTTTCATAAGCAATATAAAAGTTTGTTGGAACCCTTTCATTGTCAATTTGTCAATAAAACTACAATCACCACAACCATAGCATCGTCTTCGTCGCCTTTTCAAGGCATAATGATAAGTATTCGGTATACTAAAAGGAGTAAATATTAATAATAATAAACTTCTTTCGCCACATACAGTCTTCGAAGTTGATTTGATGTAGTCATGCTTTGGTATCATATAGTAACAGTAAAACTGATCAAAATTAAATTATTAAGCTGTGCTTTCAATCAAGAAACATCCTCGTATCAGTGGCACGACAACATAATTATCCTCGCGCAAATATGTTCATAATCAACCTATGATATTAACATAGGATCATATTCGATTATTGTATTCTGAAATATGCTCGAAGTGGACTTATATCCGTGATTCCGTTGTATGGCGCGGGCCACAATGAAAACTAATTTTAGAAGCTTATATCCGTGATTCCGTTGTATGGCGCGGGCCACAATGAAAACTAATTTTAGAAGCTTATATCCGTGATTCCGTTGTATGGCGCGGGCCACAATGAAAACTAATTTTAGAAGCTTATAACCGTGATTCCGTTGTATGGCGCGGGCCACAATGAAAACTAATTTTAGGAGCCCATATTTGATAAGTCGTGAGGTGGTTTATTCGTGTTATTTTCCGTCCATATTGAATTTATAATAAATCGTTATATATCGATAATGGCACTAAAACACGCTCATTTTCAATTCGTTGTGGACTCAAAATGAGGCGATTATAAGTTGATTATGAACCTAAAACTAATCATATTATAAGCCCATAACGTGCTACTTTTCGGGAGAACATGTTGTCAATCGGAAAAACAGTAAACTTATAACATTAACACAAGTATTATAATATCTAAACTTATTTAAAGTGACACATCGTAAAACTACTGGAACCTTTTGGCATCTTTCTACAAAGCTCGCCCTGTATGTGTATTGCATCAGTAAAATTTAGCATATTCTAATGGAAGTTGTAATAAATATTTTGAAACCAATATTCAAATTTATCGTAAACTCAATAGCAGCTACTTTTTAGCACTAGTCGCCAAATTGTAACAATATAAATACTCATGGCCATAAGTATACGGAATCATTAACTGCAAATATGATCACACCAATATTTATGCGTCGCCATACATAATTATAATCATCTTCATATAATCATTGTTATGTGATCATGTTCATTATGCCAGTATTTATTATGAAATATTTGTCATATTTATGCGTTATCAGATATAATCATGTTCATACTTATACATTATCAGATATAATCATGCCCATGTTTATACGTTATCAGATATAATTATGTTCATATTTATGCATTATCAGATTAATAATAATGTTCATATTTATACGTTATCAGATATAATCATGTCCTTATTTATACGTTATCAGATATAATCATGTCCATATTTATACGTTATCAGATATAATCATGTTCATATTAATACGTTATCAGATATAATCATTTCCTTCTTTATACCTTATCAAATATAATCATGTACTTATTTATACGTTATCAGATATAATCATGTCCATATTTATACGTATCAAATATAATCACGTCCATATTTATACGTTGTCAGATATAATCATGTCCATGTTTATACTTTACCAGATATAATCATGTTCATATATTTACGTTATCAGATATAATCATGTCATTACGTATTCGTTATGAGATAATATCATGTTCATATTTATGCGTTATCAGATATAATCATGTCCATATTTATATGTTATCACATATAATCTTATCCATATTTATACGTTATCAGATATAATCATGTTCATATTTATACGTCATCAGATATAATCATGTTCATATTTATACGTTATCAGATATAGTCATGTCCATGTTTATACGTTATCAAATGTAATCATGTCCATATGTATACGTTGTCAGATATCATCTATGTAAATTTATACGTTATCATATATAATCATTTCCATATTTATACGTCATGAGATATAACCATGTTCATATTTATACGTTATCAGATATAGTCATGTCCATATTTATACGTTATCAAATGTAATCATGTCCATATGTATACGTTATCAGATATCATCTATGTCAATTTATACGTTATCATATATAATCATTTCCATATTTATACTTTATCAGATATAATTATATTCGAAGTTATCCGTTATAAAATATAATCATGTTCAAATATGTGCGTTATTAAATATGCTCTTATTCAAATGTATGCGTTATCAAATATAATCTTATTCAAATGTATGCATTATCAAATATAATCTTATTCAAATGTATGCGCTATCAAACATAATCATATTCAAATGTATGCGTTATCAAATATAATCGTTCAAATGTATGCGTTATCAAATATAATCTTATTCAAATTTATGCGTTATCAAATATAATCATATTCAAATGTATGCGTTATCAAATATAATCGTTCAAATGTATGCGTTATCAAATATAATCTTATTCAATTTTATGCGTTATCAAATATAATTATATTCAAATGTATGCGTTATCAAATATAATCATGTTAAAATGTATGCGTTATCAAATATTATCTTATTCAAATGTATGCGTTATCAAATATTATCATGTTCAAATGTATGCGTTATCAAATATTATCTTATTCTATTTAAAGTTATCAGATATAATCATGTTCGTATTTATGCGCTACCACATAAAATTGGAAGTTGTCGTGATATCCTGACTGACAAATACACGCATCGGAAGCTGTTAGAATACAAAAACTGACGACGGAAACGGAACGAGAACCCGATGCGTATACACGGTGCATGATTAATTGAGACCATAATCCCCGTGAATGTAATAATACAAGTGAGTGGTGACAAGTGGTCTACTTTTGACATCTTTCCACACATAACTGATACCAACGCCCGGTCTTTATTTTTACCACACCGCAACATAATATAGTATAGTTCGCTAATTATGGATTTTGTTACATTTTGCATACAACTTTAGCCGACATATTTAATCACACAAAATGAGCATTACCAATGCAGTATTATGTAGTATGTATAGTCATATAAGTACACAATGTATACCTAGACTTATAAATATGACAAACGCATGCAGTTGGATGTACTCTAGGTATATTTTATAAAATAAGTATAATTATATGTACTTGAAATTAAATTTGATGTTTTGGGAAACCAATATTCAGAATAATATAAGCTGTGTTGAAGCAACATCGAAGCGTTACTCGATAGACTCTTTACAACAAATATAATCATGTTTGTATGTATGCGTTATCACATATCATCATGTTCATATTTATGCGTTATCATACTTGCCGTGATATCCCGACTGGAAAATACAAGCACCGGAAGCTGTTAGAATACAAAAACCGACGAAGGAAACGAAACGAGCAACTGATGCGTATACGCGGTGTTTATTTGGGCCCATAATTCCCGTCGAATGTAATCCAGTGGATGGACTTCCTGCGTTCTCCGGCGATTATTCGCGGGTCGTACACCGTCTCAGCTAATCTAGTGTGTCGTCACACACGCGATGGGATATCTCCTCCATATATCAAGCAATCTTATTGGATTATTGTGTGAGCTGAATCCCATCTGGCTCATTGGAATTTGAAAAATCAATTCCCTCCCCTTTTTATGTGGAATACGGCCCATTTAGTAGCTCATTACTGGCCGAAAATAATTGGAGGATGCAAGGGGGCTCTCGGGAGTCTCGCTTTAATGTCCCGACGTGTTTGAGAGTATTTGTTGGCCCTGCCTATCGATGAGATAATCACACCATCGTCTGTGCAAAGTTTTCGTTTAATTCCGCGATTTCGATTTCCCATTCCCTGTCCAATAATTCATTATCCCTGGTCAATGTGATGTCAACAGCGATTTTCATTAACGTCGTTTACGTTAGAAGAAACAAACATACCCTATTCATCGTCTGGAACAAGTATTTGTGTTTGGTATCATGTTTCATCATGTTTCAGTCGCTTTTGCTATCGAAGCCGGTGTATATTTCGATCTTCTACGATCTTAATCAGCTTGTGACAATAAGTATTGAGACCTCGGTTGGATTCGTCACCCCTACACTTCACCCCTACACTTCACCCCTACACTTCACCAGAGGAAAATGTTTAGTTTGAAACTCCATTCCTCACAGAAGAGCACTCTGTTTCTTGTTTCATTATTGAGGGTTTATCGTTGCTGCGGCAACTGAGTCCGCGTTCCCAAACTACAGTAACAGTTTAATGACATAAATAACGTCCACACGAGACCGATGTCAAAATAATAAAAACATGTTAACAAGTTTTGAACATAATATATATACACCAATAACTATTAATATAATCATATTTATTACATGATCATACCCTTATTACATGATCCTACCATTATTACATGATCCTACCCTTATTACATGATCCTACCCTTATTACATGACCCTACCCTTATTACATGATCCTACCCTTATTACATGATCCTACCCTTATTACATGATCCTACCCTTATTACATGATCCTACCCTTATTACATGATCCTACCCTTATTACATGATCCTACCCTTATTACATGATCCTACCCTTATTACATGATCCTACCCTTATTACATGATCCTACCCTTATTACATGATCCTACCCTTATTACATGATCCTACCCTTATTACATGATCCTACCCTTATTACATGATCCTACCCTTATTACATGATCCTACCCTTATTACATGATCCTACCCTTATTACATGATCCTACCCTTATTACATGATCCTACCCTTATTACATGATCCTACCCTTATTACATGATCCTACCCTTATTACATGATCCTACCCTTATTACATGATCCTACCCTTATTACATGATCCTACCCTTATTACATGATCCTACCCTTATTACATGATCCTACCCTTATTACATGATCCTACCCTTATTACATGATCCTACCCTTATTACATGATCCTACCCTTATTACATGATCCTACCCGTATTACATGATCCTACCCTTATTACATGATCCTACCCTTATTACATGATCCTACCCTTATTACATGATCCTACCCTTATTACATGATCCTACCCTTATTACATGATCCTACCCTTATTACATGATCCTACCCTTATTACATGATCCTACCCTTATTACATGATCCTACCCTTATTACATGATCCTACCCTTATTACATGATCCTACCCTTATTACATGATCCTACCCTTATTACATGACCCTACCCTTATTACATGATCCTACCCTTATTACATGATCCTACCCTTATTACATGATCCTACCCTTATTCCATTCAATAAACCTATTCTATAAATTGTGATATTATACGTTCGTTTAATAGCAGTAAATAGTGCAAGGTGACCTTTGACTTCCGGTTTGTCGTCTGTTTACATTCCACACGCTACGTTTCTAAATACTATGGCTTTCAATATTTTCCCAAATAACTATAATGAATAAAGAGTTTGAAAAGGTATGTCATTAAATACACGCCATTAAATACGCCAAAGAGTCTTTATTTATCTGGAACTATTTCTTAACGCGGACAAACAACCATAGTAACGTGAAACGTCATCGCATGCCTTGTAGACGCCGCTGTTAGTTTCGCATCACATTTGTTGATTTAAGTATGCATTGCCGAGGTTTCGGATCATATAATAAATAGAATCTACAATTCGTCCACAGTTTTTAACGGAATTTACAA
Organism: Siphonodentalium dalli; assembly: GCA_032622095.1. NCBI lineage: Eukaryota > Metazoa > Mollusca > Scaphopoda > Gadilida > Siphonodentaliidae > Siphonodentalium > Siphonodentalium dalli. Next base: position 15,132,611 of record CP136061.1, read on the forward strand.
AACTCGTCCAGTAAATTAGATCAATAATTATTGCATAATCATATCAGTATAATTTGACCTTTCTTTTAAAAGTGTCCGGACCATGTTGTATGTCCGGACCATGTTGTATGTCCGGACCATGTTGTATGTCCGGACCATGTTGCGGATTATGTTGTATGTATGTGGCTCGTTGTTTTGCATTATCCATTGGAATTTGTGGCCTTCATTCAATCCAATAAATTTAGCAGTCGTCATTCCTATATATTTACACACTAAGTGTTGTCATCACTAAATCCAGCATTCTGATTGGTCGGCGCCCACGTGGCTAGTTGCAGTTATTTCTCGGTGAATGCGTAACGCCTCATAACACCAAGCTAATAACACCATCGATACGTCATTAGGTTTGGAAAGACGAACGCGTAATGCTTTGGGCGCATTTTGACTCGCGCAGGATTGACTAAATACATCATCGGGTTTCAACATGAAGAGAAATTGTTCCTATTAACTTTTGCCAAGGGTGCTATTGGGTATTTTGGGCTGATCTTGTCACGATACACTTTTCGATTTAAATATATTTACAAAAGCGGCTTTTTCGCTAAATGTATATAAATATAAGGATTAACTGTCATGTGGACTATTTTTATGCAGATGTAACGTATGTATGGCATATGTTTACATGCATTCCGGTTCAGAACGATTTATTGCGAGGGACAACGAACTCAAACATGCTTATAAAATGTATCTATACCACAGAGAATGACGTGAGAAGTAAAACCTCTAGTTCCACATGTAACGATACTACTGTATTCCATTCAGATTGAGATCTGATTGCCCATTTTCAGACATGCTATTGTGAACAGATAAATAACAACATTTCTATCTAAACAAACAGCAGTAACCCTGGAATGAAAGATGCAAACAAAACCAATTATAACGTCATTGGAAGTCCTTATTATGGTAAAAAATCGTACTAAATGTCATTGGGATTTGATATCCCGTGGCTGAGACACAAAAATCAACATTTCCAGATAAAGGAAGGAAATAATTATAGAACGGAGAATGTGAACAACGCCGTTTAACATTTTAACGCTCGTAGCGCACACTATTAAGGGCCTTATGGCTATTATGGACCGGTGGGTATGAACGACATACACTATTAAGGACCGGGTGGATATGCATAACGCACACTATTATGGACAGGTGGCTATGCACAACGCACACTATTAAGGACCGGTGGTTATGCACAACGCACACTATTAAGGACCGGTGGCTATGCACAACGCACACTATTAAGGACCGGGTGGATATGCACAACGCACACTATTATGGACAGGTGGATATGCACAACGCACACTTTTAAGGACCGGGTGGCTATGCAGAGCGCACACTATTATGGCAGGTGGGTATGCACGACACACAATATTAAGGACCGGGTGGATATGCACAACGCACACTATTATGGACCGGTGGCTATGCACAACGCACACTATTAAGGACCGGGTGGCTATGCAGAGCGCACACTATTATGGACAGGTGGGTATGCACGACACACACTATTAAGGACCGGGTGGATATGCACAACGCACACTATTATGGACAGGTGGCTATGCACAACGCACACTATTAAGGACCGGTGGCTATGCACAACGCACACTATTAAGGAGCGGTGGCTATGCACAGCGCACACTATTATGGACAGGTGGGTATGCACGACACACACTATTAAGGACCGGGTGGATATGCACAACGCACACTATTATGGACAGGTGGCTATGCACAACGTAAACTATTATGGACAGGTGGCAATGCATAACGCACACTATTAAGGACAGCGCACACTATTGTGGACATGTGGGTATGCACGACACACACTATTAAATACCGGGTGGATATGCACAACGCACACTATTAAGGACCGGGTGGCTATGCACAGCGCACACTATTATGGACCGGGTGGATATGCACAACGCACACTATTATGGACAGGTGGCTATGCACAACGCACACTAATAAGGACCGGTGGCTATGCACAACGCACACTAGTAAAGACCGGGTGTCTATGCACACCGTCGGGTTGGGAGCTGACGCTAATGGTGCCCAGTGTGTAGTAATGTGTGCGCGTTAAAGAACCCTAACACAGAGATGAAGTCACGAGTAAATGGCAAACTTAAACTCAAATTCGAGTCATTGAGCTCACGGGACCAAAGTGGGTTATATGCACTAGTATATGAGCCTGTAGAGTGTTATCACTGCCCTTCCAGCTGAATAAACTCACTTATAATTTGAGAATAAGTATATTCAGGGACATGGTCACAGCCAACATATCATTGCGCAAATATAATCATATTAGTCCTATATATTCACATAGGTTCACATTGGACTTGTTTGATTCTGAAATAACACAACAGTGGGCGTATGTATACCCGTGAGTCCGTTGAATGGCACGGGCCGCAGTTTTAGGTTCATATAGAGCCTAATTCAGATTAAAATAATGCCGATATGGGCTTACTCGTGTTTTTGAAATAAGTTCAATATGAGCTTATTTTAAGGTGAACAGGATGTGACAGCATTGGAAACCTCAACCCCAACCCTTCCTCCACCCAAGGAAGAATGTTCTCTAACGACACCACTGAAACTCTATTCTAGAATTAACACTTTGTGTGGTATTTTAATTTCCTATGAATATATATGAAATTATCTGCTGACAACATGGATATGAACCGGAGATGGAACTGGGAAATCGTAGTAAATTATGAACGAAAATGCAAAGTTAGTCACAACTCGGCGAGAATTAAAATTCTTCGTGTCAGATTTGAGGAACGTAAATAGTGCATTGTCTTCGATCAGCCAGATGGGTATTAAACATGGATTTTTTTGTAAAATGAAAAGAAACAATCGTATTTCATTGGTCATTAATTTAGTGCACATAAGTCATTGTGTTTGATATAATGCTCATATCCCAATCGTGGAGATAGTTTTCATTCCAGAAACGACAGTATTTGGAACTTTAGTCTGCAATTTAAGCTTGTTCGGATATGTAATGTTTCAGTTGCGTATTGGGAATAGTTTGAAACATAACAACAAGTACATAACATACATTTAATGAACGAAAACATCATGTTAAAAAATTACAAAACTCTATACAATAATGTTATATCCGAATGAATGACGCATGTGCCGCACAATTGCAGAATGATGTCCACATAAGGTGAATTTAGTCACGCTATCCCACACATCGGGCTAGCATCACTAAATTCACCTTCTGTGGACCTTATTTGAGTTTGAAGAGAGAAACCAGCAGTATTGGAAAAAATACAGAGCAGACATACAAGAAAGACATATTAAGATAGAAACAGTTATAGAAGAAAAATTAATAACTCCATCACAATTATGTACGGACAACAGCAAATGTAGAAAACATTGCCAACATACAAGAATCATCAACACATGAATTGTTATTCGAAGAAGACAGGAAAACGATAAACGCTAACATAAAAAAAATGGCGAATTGTAATGAAAACAAAATCTTATCATTCTACATGATTGGTCCGAAATCAAGAAACAAAAGCCGTCTGTGAAGATAGTTTTAAAATCAAAGCAATTAAGAGGCAAAATTATCAAAGACGCAATTATATGCAACAGAAAAGAACGTAAGACCGCAGCTAATTCAAAAATATATTTTATTAAAGATTACACTAAATCGCAAAAGCTTGGAAAAATTGTGAAGAAGTAGAACATTAACAATATCAATCGTACGGTGAACAATGTATTGTGATGTGCAAATGTTAAACAACATAATATAATTAACGGGAACCAAGAGTTAATGAGATTCGTTCCTAGAATAAAGATGATGATGATGATTATTCTGCTTATTTATGCCTCATGCAAAGTATATTTATTGTCAAATTATAACAGGCTTTTTCAGTTTCTTTAAAAAATCTCTTTTTCTATTTTAGTTTATGTTCTCTGTATCTCTGTGGGTATACAGCTGCCTACTATGGTATAAATTTCTACTGTAGGTGTAAATGTTCAAACGTAATTTCATGTGTTAAACGTTTATACCCATAGTAGAACTACATCGTAGTTAGCAAAATAGTTCGTCACATTCATTTAAAATTAGAAGTTGTCATGATATCAATTAGATATGAGGAACATTGTCTGCATTGCAATATAATGTAGCTTACCATCGATTGACTAGGAAACATGAAAGGTAATTCCAAGTGACTGATCGCTCATAAACAGTCTGACGCCATGACGTTAATGTATCATTCCTTGTAACGTCGTATGTGTGTCTCCCTGTGAGGATAAACTTTCAAAGAGAAAAGCGGCAGTTGAATTCGCAGAATAAATAAAATACATAATTATGGCATAAATAAAATAAACACATATCAGCTGAGAGTACAAAATGTAATTTTTCATATCCTCGGCTAATATGGGTATATTCTATATTTACAATTTAGTAATTAATTTAGTGTGAAAATTCTCTCTTTCTTGCTCTCTCACTCTCCCTCCCTCTCCCTCTCCCTCTCTCCCTCCCTTCCTCTCTCTCTCTCTCCCTCCCCTCTCTCTCCCCCTTGACTAATTGCATTGTGTTTGCAAATTATGTTTATAATATGGGTATATTCTATATTTACAATTTAGTAATTAATTTAGTGTGAAAATTCTCTCTTTCTTGCTCTCTCACTCTCCCTCCCTCTCCCCCTCTCCCTCTCTCCCTCTCTCCCCCTCTCTCTCCCTCCCCTCTCTCTCCCTCCCCTCTCTCTCCCTCCCTCTCCCTCCCCTCTCCCTCTATCCCTCCCTCCCCCGCTCTCTCTCTCCCTCCCCCTCTCTCTCCTTCTTGACTAATTGCATTGTGTTTGCAAATTATGTTTATAATATGGGTATATTCTATATTCTATATTTACAATTTAGTAATTAATTTAGTGTGAAAATTATCTCTTTCTTGCTCTCTCACTCTCCCTCCCTCTCCCTCTCTCCCTCCCTCCCCCTCTCTCTCTCTCCCTCCCCCTCTCTCTCCCCCTTGGCTAATTGCATTGTGTTTGCAAATTATGTTTATGCACAGGGAATAGTACCACCACAGCGCCACCTTCCGAGATGCATGAGGAGAGCCGGATAGTTTGTCTCCTCTGTCTAATTTACACATCCCCTTGTGGATACGCGTGGTGTGTCTGTGGATCGAGATGAATGGTGCTGCCGATATAATCTGATGGCAGTTGAGTAATAACAAATACCTCCGCATCGCAACACTTTCTTTACCAATAGGATTCCCCATTCACTTATACAAATGTATATCTTGGAATGGTATGTTATTGCGATTGAAACATAAGAACACAAAAAGATGAAACAAGTGAAGAATGACTCCGATGCAATGGTGGATCATTCAGGCTTGTGACCCGACTCATAACATGTGCGACTAAAATAAAAAAGAATGAAAGTGTCAACGACAATGTAGCTCAACATGGAGAGGGTGTATTTTAATACATTACATTCAAAGGAACGACAATCTTGATTTACAAATATGTATAACATAATCGACTGGTATAGTAATCTAACATAATAATGTTTAAACTCACACTGTGAGAGATAGATAATGATTTATACGCCTGTTTAAACTCACACTGTGAGAGATAGTAATCTAACACCGCCTGTTTAAACTCACACTGTGAGAGATAGATAATGATTTATTGACTGGTATAGTAATCTAACAACGCCTGTTTAAACTCACACTGTGAGAGATAGATAATGATTTATTATAATCTAACAACGCCTGTTTAAACTCACACTGTGAGAGATAGATAATGATTTATTATAATCTAACACCGCCTGTTTAAACTCACACTGTGAGAGATAGATAAGGATTTATTGACTTGTATAGTAATCTAACAACGCCTGTTTAAACTCACACTGTGAGAGATAGATAATGATTTATTGACTGGTATAGTAATCTAACAACGCCTGTTTAAACTCACACTGTGAGAGATAGATAATGATTTATTGACTGGTATAGTAATCTAACAACGCCTGTTTAAACTCACACTGTGAGAGATAGATAATGATTTATTGACTGGTATAGTAATCTAATAACGCCTGTTTAAACTCACACTGTGAGAGATAGATAATGATTTATTGACTGGTATAGTAATCTAATAACGCCTGTTTAAACTCACACTGTGAGAGATAGATAATGATTTATTGGCAAAAAAACATCCACACGAGGACAGTTTGCTAATACAATGGATAATAGTATACCAAACATGTGATAATAAAATATACAAGAACAAAATTACATAATATGCTAAGATGTACAAGGAGTCTCAGGATCATGTATCATATTTATGGTTTCCTAACTGTTATTTGCTCAGCACGAGTATCGAAGAAGCGACGGATCAGTTTACATATTATTCGTGTTAGAGTGGGACAGTCATTTGTCAATATAGTAGTAAATTGATCGTTGACGTTAATGCGTTGAAAATTTGGATTATGGTTAACCATTGATTCGAGAAGCTATCTTCGTAGTTGTGAATATGCAGTGCATTCCATAAGGAAATGTATTTCATCTTCTACGACATCATCGCAGCAAAACACACACTTTCTATTTTCTAAATTTACTGGGGGCTGTAAATGACGCCCCTTTTCTATGTTCTAATGTAAAAATAAGATTTTTTGAGGCGGTCATTTGAGAGGAAATATTTGCCAAAAAACACTGTATTATCAGAATCTTAACATGTTCGACTAAAATCAAAAATAAAAAGTCGCGCGAAGCCACTGCCTCTGATGGAATGTTGGGTTTTCAGAAAATAAGGCTGTCGCATTTTTATGTTGGCGTCTTTTTTTTCAGGAAAAAAATATTTTAATTCAAGAATGACTTCGCTCATTTGAGGGAATGCGTTTAAATAGTTTGTACCCTGAGGTACCCAGATGGTGAATTTATTGCGGCGGGTTAGCGTTACCAAATTCACCCTCTGGTGACCTCATTCTGCTATGAGAGACCAAGACTCAGATTTATGTTCCCAGATGGTGAATATTATGATTTGCACCAATTGGAAATGTGTCATCTGCCAATTTGGAGGTATAGAGAAACTAAACTAAAAACGAAAAATATTGTTTGAGAAGAAGTTTCTAAAGAAACTAATTTAATAATAAAAATACTTTTAAGTGAACCCACGTCTTCCGGTAAAGGTATATTTCGTTATTTTCACATGAAACAATTAAAAAAAACACTTGACGCACCACATTCTCTTTGTTCTAATCGTTAACATCACGTAGTATAATTAACTTACGACTGTAGATGTTATTCCATGGTGTACCTGTGCATTTTTTTTACATAACCGATATTTAAAAATTCGAAATGACATAAACAAAACGATCTCAAATTAAAAAATATATATATGTTCAGTGCCTATCTCAACTTAGTTGATTGGAAATCGGCCACGTATGTATGTTTTGAGATGCATGTACATCTTACCAAATTATGTGTACATAATTGTGGGGATCGAACGACCCATCTCAGTTTAAAGCATAATATGTGCTGCACGTGTCTTTAACATACAATATAAATATAATATAAACAAGAAGGCGGGAATGGAGTACCGAAAGGTTGAGCTTGACAACTTATAACTTCGCCCCTCAAGATATATCAAACTTATACTATTCGTCAGGGTTTAGCGAGGGATAGCGGCCAATCGTAGAATAACCATGTTAATCAACTCCGAATAACACAGAGTTAGAATTGTTATACCCTCGAGTATACCGACTTTAATTTGGCATTTGGTATGTCTTATTAACACAAAAACGAAATTGCTGTGTTATACGACAGGGGCTTCGTTTGAAAATAGAACACAAGTGTCTAACTACTGGATAAAATTTCACCTCACCCAGAAATGGTGACTTCTGATTGGTCGATAGATGTGACCTATACTGCTATATTTATATTTTAATTTAGCACGCTGCTACAGTGTATATACTATAGTACATGTATATTGTAATTGAAGTTTAATATTTGTTGCTAAAAGACGCCGCATTCTGATTGGTCGAGAGTTGCTCCCTTAAGTTTTCGAATTTGTAATGGAGCACGGCGTCCTGACAATGGGACTGCTTCATCCGTAAGGGTTAGAGCACAAGCATTATTCTTTACCAGAATCAATCGAGTCGAAGACGAGATTTATTCTAGTAAAGAACTATTCGCGTGCTCTGACCGTCTTAGAGCACAATTGATCCCACATAATGCAATCAACTGTAAATGTGCCGTGGAGCATGTTTTGACCACGACGCACAATCCGTACGCTGGCCGCGATTAGACACATTAGCCGGTTAGCCACGCCCAACAACGTGATTAACATGAATTGATCGCCGTTGAATGTGAATAGATATGTTCGAAACAACACGGACTGGTCCCACTTTGAAGCGCCCGTGCGATTTGTCTGTTATGAGTTGCGGGTGCCTAACAATGGGATAATCACTGAACTATTCCTTCGCCAGCCTTGGGAATTGGTGTACTTTACCAACAATCAGGATACGATTGCAACAATGGGATAATCACTGAACTATTCCTTCGCCAGCCTTGGGAATTGATGTGCTTTACCACAAATCAGGGAACGATCGCAACAAGGGATTGTGCTCTAACGCTTATTATTGAACTTCCAATACATTCTTCATTCATTAACTGTTTATCGACCAGGGAATAATCATATTTTTCCCTCAGTAATATGGGCTGTACTTGATTTTTATTAAAATCTCCTGAAGATTTTGTACAGTCCAGCAGTTTGTGCTGATTAGATGCCGTGTACTAAATATTCACAATACAAGTTCGAATTGTTCTGTGAAATATAATATATAGAGCATGTCTTGCCGTTGATTACGCGGGTATAGTGCCGAGTGGGGAGGGTATAGTGCCGAGTGGGGAGGGTATAGTGCCGAGTGGGGAGGGTATAGTACCCATTGGAGTGGTTATAGTTTACGACGCGAACCACTGTAACCGCCTTGTCAACTTTAATCCATGATAAATTTATTAATATGCTTCCACCTCGGGTATACAGAGAAATATAGTGTGTTTCTACGAAGTTTGAAGTTTTTCCAATATAAACCTTACTAATATAGATCTATTCAGTTTAATCAGATTACACGCTCATTTGGGAATGTTTTAACATCAGAGTCGGAGTCACTGGCTCCAATTTGCTCGTTGGACACACCAATCGGCTGGTCGAAAGCAGCAGACGACATCTCGATAGCAATGGGTTTCTGAATTGAGTTATCCACCTTGTTGCTTTTGCGGCTGCGCGGCATTCGACTCGCAGATATGTTACTGTTCTGTTTGCCGCGACCATTGGTAACCACCTTGCCGTTGTGCCTACTACAAAAACAGCGACAGCAACCACATAGTCCGATGCGACGATCGGTAGTTTCCATGGCGACCTCGTGTCTGTTTCCGCTACTATCAAGTGATGACCCGCTCTCGAGGCCCCGTTCGACCGTGTAGTTGCCGTAACCGCTGTCATGGCTGGCTAGTTCGCTGTCCGGTTCCCCGCTCACACCTCTCGTTGGTTCCTCTTCACACGTGATCGCTCTATAATATGAATAAACGTGTCATAAGCATACATCTCACGACCCCCCCCCCCCCCCCTGCTACCAACACTGCATCAAGTTATCGCCAATTTTGTTGGACATTTCAAAATTTCTTCGGCCATTTTTCTCAAACGCACAAAATAAATGTTAAAGTTGTTCAGTCGGTAACGAATATCAAAATAAATAAATAAATTATCCCTGATTTGGCCACATGGTCATATTTTGAAACAACAAAGCAGTGAAGTATTGTCACTTGCTGATTAAGAAATGGACGACGTGATAGCGGCCAATCATCGTCGGTAGCTCACGTGGTAATCTGCACAGCCAGTGTTGACGAAGATGGTCCGAATCCAGATAAGCGCGGTGTTTAACCCTTTACCCAACAAACCGGCCAAAACCGGCCAAATAAAGCTTCAACAGCCTAAAATATCTTCGGTCTGTCTCAATAGAACCATACAAATATGGATATCATTGGAACCGGCTCCTTGACCACATTGTGATAGTTACAGTTATACCCTGTGCCAATGCATTCTCTTATATATGCGAGTCGACCATAGGTCGCCTCGCATATATAAGAGAATGCATTGGCCTAAAAAAAAACTTTTTACCATTTTTTCTTACATTCTTTAACAATTTTATAATTTGTAATGTGTTAAGCCAATGCATTCTCTTATATATGCGAGGCGACCTATGGTCGACTCGCATATATAAGATAATGCATTGGCACATGGCCCTTCTGTTGGGTAAAGGGTTAACCATTTCTTTACTAAATACTCAACAAACTAACATATTATTTGAACATTTCCCTGCAATAAATAGGAATCATTCTGCACTTTATCCCTCGTCTGCTTATTATTCCTGAAAACCACTCCATGTGAGTAATGAACAATTCCAATTAATATTATTTTAACTAAGTTGGATAATCAATTTATAATAGAAAGGGTTAATAAAGCAAGGAAATTGTAGCATGATTCGTGTATCTGGTCAAGCTCATATTTGCCGCTTTTCTTCCTGTGTCGTGATTGTTGGTGATTGCTGGTAGTATGTGAACTGGTTTATACCTGCAGTTCAGTGATTGTTGATGAAACCTACCGCGCGGTCTTACTCCATGTGCAAAACTGACAAATTGGGGATTTGACGTTGAATATATATCAGGTAAAATTTAACTATATGTATCGCGTGCTACATACTTCCAGGTCATATTCATAGACGCATTGTCATAGGATAATGAAATATGTGCAATTAGGCATAACTTAGCCCTTAAGACTCGTTAACTTAGCCATTAAGACTCGTTGACGAGTAGTGCCATTAGGAGATGTTCAGATAATAAGTTCAACAAACGGCCTATGTTGAACTTATTATCTGAACAGTTCCGCCAATGAACATGAATCCTTCTGCATTTTATTATCTTGCCTCAGGTATGTCGTCTGCTTTGATTACCTGGCCATTCCTCCAAATGAATAATAGACCATTACAATGTATATTTTTTATAAATATACGTTATAAGCACGGCGTCCGATTTATAAGTTAAATAAAGATCACAAGCGCCCGGAGGTGTTTATTTCACTTATAAATCGGACGCCGTGCTTATAACTTATTTATGACACCCAATCATCCGGATAAACTTACAATCAGTTCAAGTTTTTTACGAAATAGTCCATGCCCCGAATGGATGATTTCACGTCACCAGTTCAATCAAGTGACTACTCTGTTTATTCTCTTTATTAAATTCCGCTATAACCATATGATTTACCAGAAATTAGAATAATGCCACCATTGCATCCATGACGCACACATGACGCACACATTTCGATATCGCGTATACATACATTACGCGCTATAGTTAAGTGACATAATTCACTTGTGAAATTATCGTTTATAATCACACATATATAGGAATTTAATAAACAATATTATATAATACAATTTACTGCTATTATTGTCAACCGCTTTTTGGCTACGGAAAAACGAACGCTCATTATACGAGTCATACACAATTATTTCCGATTACGACATTAATGCTTTAAGCTCACCGATCTACTGTGAGACAAACGTGGTCGCGAAAATTAAAAACAGGAGTCTGTTATTAGATAATAATTGGGGACATCACAAAATCAGATATAGTCTATATACGACCAAAGTGTCTTTGGTTCGTTATCAATTTTATTTAGAATTCCTTATCATCTAGGCGGGACAGTTTTATACAAAAATACACGAGAAAACATTGGACATACCAAGAAGGAGAACTCTATATTGTTAGCGCCCTCAACCATGGCAAATTGTATTAGACTATAAAATTCACCACGATCGTATTATCGACACGACTTAATGCCTTTTAGACAAATGAAATAGAGTCTTCAGTTGTAACTGTATTTTGTGCACAAAATAGCTATCTGAGGTCTTGAAATTGGGATTTATAAAAAAAATAATGCTGTTGTAATTGTGGCCCAGAAAAATAGACCACATATGCTTTATTCTCTGATCCAATGTACATAAATGGATATTGAGAAATATAAATGGAGATAGTATACAAAAGATAAATAGAGTGAAACATGGAATATCTTTAATGACACCGTGTTTTTGGTAGGAAATAATGCAGTCTTCACTCATAGTTTCACGGTACCACTATTTAATGGATATATTCGTCGAATATAAATCATTCACAACACAAGGCAGCCACAACATTCAGGTAAAACAACTACCACGTGATCCAAACAAGTTAACCTACATGATGGTAAATATCAGTTCTGACTCAAATGGCTCCGCGTTACTGAGTCTGAAGAAATTAGCCAAACTCTACCAGAGCGCACCAGTCATACTTCCTTTTTGACTCTGTCATCGGCTGGGTACTGGTCTGTGTTTCTATATTTAGCATGGGGTTTTCAAGCAAAAATGGCGAAATCCGATCGGTACAATGTTAAATTTTCTATGTGCTTTGTGAATAATTCCCACACTAAATGGAATGGAAAATCAGAGCGGTAGTTTTGTTGACGATTTTTCCCAAGCTACTCGTCAAAATTGCATCAAATTAGAATGCTTGTGTTTGTTTTGCCATGCGAGTTGTGACAATGTCGTACACGCGCCTTTAGACTTGTGTGCTGATAAAATAATCGGAGAACCGAATCACACCGTTTCGAAATATAGTTCTTCGGTTTTAGTGGGACTTTTCAAACTTAAGGTTCAAAATTTACACAAATTTGTGTGCTTACCAAGGGCAGCATGTTGCTCTGTTCGCTTAGAATATATCATAATGTCGCGGAAGTCAACCAAATGTGGGTGAAATGTCGCCCCTGGCAGCGGTCTTACCGGGTCACCAAGGGAGGTAAACCCTGCATTGAATTTGGAAATTAGCTGCGTGCAATCTATTCAGTATGACGTCACATTGCACTAATAGTTTTACGATGTACTTTCAGTTTCCTTTTTTATCAGCAGCTTCAACTGGTGTCAAGTGTTGTATTTCTTGAAATACGCACTTCTATTCTCATTGCTATGTATTATTGGTAAAGTATGGACAATTCACAGACGCTTTTATTGTTTAAGTAGTTGTCGTTATCTTTAATTTTGTAAACAATCTGTGAAACTGTCAATGTTAGATTAAATGTATTGTGCTATTTTAGCTATTTTGTGAATCGACCGCTGTATAGGAATTCCGCCAATCGCCTTATTGTGCTTATCGCAATGCTGCGCGGATGATGCAAATAGAAAACACACCTACTATCTTCAGACTCAGTAAAGCGGAGCCGTTTGATTCTAATTTTAATTTGGGTCGTCTCATCCTCAAACGGCATACCTGTTATTTCTCTCTTGATTTCTGGCCCGATAGCGTCGTCGCATATACAAGTATACATATATAACAACGGTCACCAAACATATCATGATCAGCATCAGAACACCGGCTATGGCCATGAGGAAACTGCTGGGAATCATATCCTATAAAGTATAAATACAAGTCATATACAAGCTTAACACTCCCACGATGGTCACGTACAAGCTTAACACTCTCACGATGGTCATAACCAAGCTTAACCCTCTCCCAACGGTCATATACAAGCTTAACACTCGCCACGGTGGTCATAAACAAGCTTAACACTCTTACGATGGTCATAAACAAGCTTAACACTCTCACGGTGGTCATATACAAGCTTACTACTCTCACGATGGTCATATACAAGCTTAACACTCTCACGATTGTCATAAACAAGCTTAACACTCTCACGATGGTCAAATACAAGCTTAACACTCGCTCCATTCTCATATACAAGCTTAACCCTCTCACGACGGTCAAATACAAGCTTAACTCTCCCACGATGGTCATAAACAAGCTTAACACTCCCACGGTGGTCATAAACAAGCTTAACCCTCCCACGATGGTCATAAACAAGCTTAACACTCTCACTGTGGTCATATACAAGCTTAACACTCTCACGGTGTTCATAAACAAGCTTAACACTCCCACGGTGGTCATATACAAGCGTAACACTCTCACGGTGTTCATAAACAAGCTTAACACTCCCACGGTGGTCATATACAAGCTTAACACTCTCACGGTGTTCACAAACAAGCTTAACACTCCCACGATGGCCATAAACAAGCTTAACACTAGCACGATGGTCATATACAAGCTTAACATTATCACGATGGTCATATACAAGCTTAACACTCTCCACGGTGGTCATATACAAGCTTAACACTCTCCACGGTGGTCATATACAAGCTTAACACTCTCGCGATGTTCATAAACAAGCTTAACACTCGCTCGGTGGTCAAATACAAGCTTAACACTATCACGATAGTCAAATACAAGCTTAATACTCTCTCGATGGTCATATACGAACTTAACCCTCTCACAACGGAAGTGTCGCTGGTGTGGCACCAAAGGCACGTGCCAGTGCATTCTCTTATATAGGGAGACTCTCATATATACATGTAAGAGAACGCACTGGCTTAAAAGGCAACGGTAAATATTATATTGCCGATGTATTCTCTTATATACTACAGGCTCCATATGGGAGACTCGCATTTATAAGAGAATGCATTGGCACATACTTTTCTCAAAATTTCAGGAAGCTCCGGTCATAGAGGGTTAAACGTACATGTCTCATTGAACATCCAAATGATGTTCATATAATTGTGTTCACTGGATCAGTTACATCCAGATCGATTAATACACGACATATCGATATACGTGTCGTATGTATGTGTACTCAACGAACGGTTGTCAACGCCTAACTGGAATAGATTAATAATTTATATACTATAATAAGTAAGGGTTAGAGCACAAGAATATATGTTTTGGACGTTTCGTAGAATAGTAACAAAACTGTTGTCTAAAGCGGTATACGCTGATTACAACTCAACGGGCGTTAGCACGCTGTTGTATTATAAGATAGAATAATTCAGTTAAAGGGTGTCACAATGACAGCCTATTGTGACGTAGTAGAGTGAGTGAGTTAATGAGATCAGTAAACTGAGTCACTTTAGCAGCGTCTTCCAGACTGAACAGGTGCATTTCGCCAAAAATGGACGAAACACAAATAGAAAGAATGCAAGACGCGATTAAAAAATCACATGACGACATGTTAGAGAAATTGGGGAAAGTGATAACTACGAACTTTAGCACGCTTGTTTCCTGTCAACGACAGATGCAAACGTCGAACACAGAAACATACAAATTTAAAAAACGTGCACACGAAGAGCAGTTCAAGTTAAACTCTGAAGTTCAAAACAGGATGGCACAAGCAAAACACCACATGGAACAGAGCGAGCCGAATACAGAGGATGCTTTAAGCGCATTGCGAGATGGTTTGGACTTAATAAAAGATAGACAGAAGCTGATAAAATTAGCTGATTCTTCGGATTTGGGATGGAAAGTGGTAGACGAGTATCAGAGGCACAGCCTAGCTGACGATTCCGATGACGAGAAAAGGATTAGGAAGGCCATGAGCCAAGCCAAGCTGAAGGAAAAGGAGAAGAAGAAAAAAGTTCGACATGCACCATATAGTGTACCTGTTTCATATTCTGTGTCGTCATCCAGGATAGCATCAGCTTCCACACCAGGAGGGAGGAAACCAGGGAGCTGTTTTCTCTGCCTAGAAGCTGGCCACTGGAAATTCGAGTGTCCAAAAAGAAGCCCCATGGGGCCGCAGAGACCTAAGATAAGTATTAGTTTTAATTCTTTAGGGTCTCAGGCCGGAGGGGCTGTTCGGGAAAGAAGCCCAATGCATGAGCTTAACGTAGAGTCCCATGGGCTTATACAACAAGACGTTCGCCACAAGCAAATTACTGGCGTGGGAGATATAAAGGGTTGTGTCAAAATTTGGGAGGAAGCAGGGGCTTCAGATTACATAATTTCTGTCATAAATAGCGGGTACCGTTTACCTTTTGTTGATGAGCCAACAGCCAAAGTTTTGGATAATAACAAATCTTCCCGGGATAACGCTGATTTTGTAAATCAGGCAATCAAAACATTAGTAGATAAAGGTTGTGTTTCTGTAGTCGATTATATGCCGACAGTTGTCAACCCATTAACAGTTGCCATAAACAAAAATGACAAGAAAAGATTAGTCTTGGACTGTAGACATCTCAACGAGCATCTCGCAAAATATAAATTCCGCCTTGAGGACGGGTCAGTCGCAAGGCAGATATTTGAAATTAATGATTACGTGTTTGATTTTGTTTAGAATCTGCATACCATCATATTTGTATAGATCCGATGTACAGAAAGTACTTGGGTTTCAGCTGGATATATGAAGGGCAGTGTTTATGTACATATTTTGTTTTTAATGTTTTGCCTTTCGGAATTTCGAGTGCAGCCCAGTTATTCACGAAAATCACCAGAGTGATGTTGAAATCATGGAGAAGCGACGGTTGCAAAGTAGTAATGTATTTAGACGACGGATTAGCGGGCGCGTCCGATTTCGACGCGGCGTTAACTTTGAGCAAGCGAATACAAAACGATATTAGAAAGTTCGGTTTTGTATCTTCGGTAGAAAAATCGCATTGGATTCATACCCAGAACATCATATGGCTGGGCTTAGAATGGGATTTCAAAACCGGTACAGTCAGTGTTTCTCACGAGAGAATTGAGGTTTTTTGCGGAGCAATAAACAAGTTGAGTAACGCCATTAGCGCTAATGGTGGCAAAGTTTCCGCTAGAGCTTTGGCAGGCATTTGAGGCCAATTGTCGTCCATGAACGGTGCAATAAACGCACAAATTGGTTTAAAAACCAGATTTTTACATATATGTCTGTCCGATAAAACGAGTTGGAATGCATCGGTGCATATAAGCGAAGATGCGCGACGAGAACTCGAGTATTGGGCGAGAAATATCGAAAGCGTGAATGGTCAGGACTTGCTTAAGTCGGAACGCGACTTGATCGCGGGTAGCGTTTACACGGACGCGTCGGGAACCGGTTACGGCGGATTCATTATTTTAGAATCAGTTTGTTCCGAAAACATGGACGCATACACACAGCACAGTGCATGTATTGCAAAGCGACCAGAAGAAGCGCTAAATCGTGTAGCCCAAGGTCGCGGACGGCGTTCAGGACGCCCAAGGATAGCACCAGGTGCTAGCGAATCGCATAACAATGCTTTTCTAAATGAGGCCCCGGGCCTAGAGGTCTTCGGGACCTGGTCAGCTTCCGAAGCTGATAGAAGCTCTACGTGGAGAGAGTTAGAAGCTGTGAACCGATTTTGCAAATCGAAATTGGAGATAATGTCAGGCGGGACATACAAGTTATACACAGATAACAAAGCCACAGTGAGCGTGATCAAAAATGGTAGCAATAAAGAGCATTTACACAGGGTTGCTATCGATATAGACGCGACGTGCTCCGAGCACAGAATCGCGTTGGTACCCGAATGGATTCCCAGGGAATTCAACGAGAGCGCGGACGCTCTGAGTCGCAGATTTGACTCTGACGATTGGAAAATTTCAGAAAACATTTTCATGAAGCTAGATAATGTTTGGGGCCCTCATTCGGTAGAAAGATTTTCAACAGATTATAATGCGCAGTTGAATAGGTTCAACTCAAGGTGGTGGTGTCCGGGTACAGAGGGTGTGGACGCAATGAAACAAAGTTGGAGCGGGGAAAACAACTGGATTGTTCCACCTCCGAAAAAAGTAACTGAAGTTCTGAGAAAAGTTCACAGAGATAACTGTGAGGCCACTTTAGTATTTCCGATTTGGAAGTCAGCACCATTTTGGCCACTCATTGAAAACGAAATAAATGAGCGGAAATTGGCATCGCCAGTGATGGACCTCGGAGGTCTGTGCGTAGTTTCTCCGGGGAGGGGAGACAACGGCATTTTTGGCCGGAGAACATTACCGTTCTCAATGGGGGCGATGCATATATATATTAAGGACATTTTACCATAGCTATTAAGCACATATATAATTATGTTAAATTTCATTTATAGGTTTAACAAGACAGATACAATCAGCTGTAAACCAGTCCAGTTTGGTGGGTTCAAACAGAGCTAATGACTTAACCGGCAAGATGACCGATTTGTTACTCAAATCGAGAGCGGACAATACAGTGAAAAAGTATTACCACAATTTTTCAAAATGGAAAAGCTTTGCTCGTGACATTGGATGCAACGAACTTCCCGCGGACTCCATAAACGTGGCACTGTTTCTGACTGATTTTATAGACAAAGGAAGCTCACATAGTGTTGTGTCAGCTCACAAATATTCTCTCAAATGGGTTCACGAGCATGTTCTGATCAAACTAGAGCAGCGCCTGCAATGGCTGCAGCCGGTTCATTGGTTGGCTTGTACCAAGCGTGTTAGAGCAAGTAATTGGTTAATCGCTATATAAAACTGGTCATTATTATTATTATTATTAACATTATGTAGTAGTTCTACTCACTAGACGGACGTCGCTGACTGAGCCCGTCGGAATCGGACTCACTGGGCCTGTGTAAATCGTGTAATCCAGATGTTTGTCCAACTCATCGATGTTGATTTTTTCCCACAATTCTCTGACATCCACTAATGTTCCTGACTTGTTATGGACGACCATTGATACCTGTGTGACCACCGTTCTGGAAGAGCAAACATATTTATATCATACTCACAGGGCAAGCCAGATCATATGCTGCATGGAATTTGCAGAGAATGAGGTCCCGGTAGGATGAATTTACTCGGCACAGCAGCATAGCATCACTAAATTCACCTTCTTTGGACCTCAATCTATAGGCATCATCTGCTCTGGAAAGTGTCTTTATTATCAAAATAACATTTGATTTAGTTTATTCAGCAATATTATGTATCTTTTTGTGTAGTTAGTTTAAGTATACGCACGAACTGCATAATAGAGGTGCCCACTGGGTGCACTTCACAATCTTCACTGTCTGGGAACTTATATCTGAGTCTATGTCTCCCATAGCACCCTCTGGGACCTCATTTTGCAAATATCCGGTACCGTATTATCAGACCTTCTAACGGACTATTTCACCCATACCGAGCCCCAGACAAACATGAGCAGACGACACTCTTCTATATGCTTCTATATATGTGTGGAGCTCCCTGCAGGATTTTATTTTTATTTTTATTTTTGGTCCTAAAAATTGTCAGAAACATTTTGTTTTTTAAAATGATAAAAAATTGTTAGGCCAATGCATTCTCTTATATATGCGAGGCGACCTATGGTCGACTCGCATATATAAGAGAATGCATTGGCACAGGGTAAAAACATTATCATCCTACCAATGCTGCAAATCCATAAGAGAGCTATATGTTGTCAAATCGATGCCAAATTAATTTCCGAAATGTTAATATTAACCCTTTCAATACTACTGATTGGTGTGTAGTCCCATATGGACATGTTCCAATAAAAGGTTCAACAACTTACCAGGTCCCTTGCTGACCTTGTTATCTGAAAGTTGCCTTGCAATAAAAAGAACTCCATGTGGACTTGTATTATCTGTTGTATGTTTATTTCTCCTACAAACCCCTCGGGTTGACTCATATACCACTCCATATAAGTCTATCACACAGTGAGCGAAATTATTTAGTATAGACAGTGTTAAATGGCATGTTAAATTCGTACATAATTATGCTAATCCGAATTTGGGACGTCACCAAATGTTAGAACGACAAATCGTTGAGGGTAATTATAATGTCGCACAGTTGAACCTTTTCGGTACACTTGTGATAGTCGGAAGAGGTCGACGTGCAACCTATCAGCACCAACAGCTAAATAGACCACCAGCAACAATGACCAACAGCAACAATGACCAACATCAACAATGACCAACATCAACAATGACCAACAGCAACAATGACCAACAGCAACAATGACCAACAGCAACAATGACCAACAGCAACAATGACCAACAGCAACAATGACCAACAGCAACAATGACCAACATCAACAATGACCAACAACAACAATGACCAGGGCAACAATGACCAACAGCAACAATGACCAACAGCAACAATGACAACAGCAACAATGACCAACAGCAACAATGACCAACAGCAACAATGACCAGCAGCAACAATGACCAACAGCAACAATGACCAGGGCAACAATGACCAACAGCAACAATGACCAACAGCAACAATGACAACAGCAACTAGAATGCACTCAGAGAGATGCCAACGTGCGCAAAAATGTAATAAACAATAATTAAAAAAATAATTTCACTGTATTTTACTTAATTTATTTAATTTAATTTAATGTTAGCAAAAAAAGACAATTACTCTTTCTCATTTCATCACAGATAAAAGGCAAATTACTATATTAATCATTTAAGTTATTAAAACCAATTCCATGTTGCCGAAAGGATGATACTTTAATATCGATTACATTTTTTTCAGCGGCATATTTTGATTTTCATTTTCCGATAGTCAAAGTTGACCAAAGGAGAAATTATAAGAAATAATTAATACAATTTGTGTAAATATTGATAGCAGCCAATATGCAACAATAAATATCAATAATTAATCAATAATTAATCAATAACGATCATTTTATGTAATAATAAACTCTTCAAACGGTGTTTGTGTCAACAAATGCGTTTTGTTTTGTGTTACGTCATTCGTCGTATTTGACCCGGAACTCGGCTGAAGGTTAGGCTATTCAGCCTATTGCGTCGAATTACGAAATCGCGTTTTGAATGTCTCTCTTTTCCCGCACGATAAAAAGAGGTCTTCGCACGAACAAAAAATGATAAACTTCCCAATTATAAGTAAAAATACCCAAATGAAGGAGTCTATGTATGTCCCGAAGGAGTCTATAGACTCTTTGATGTAGAGTTCTGATGGAGAAAATGTAGGTCGATCTATTTTTGTCATAACTCTGACGTATTTTGACCTGGGAGAAAAAATCTAAATCCAGGCTCACTACGAGCATGCCAGTTTTAATTATAGAAACATGGAATCCTGACAAATGGCGATATCGGCGACAAACTAATAATCGAAAAAAACACATAAAATAAACATAGCAAAAACGCGGCACAGTAAAAATGTCAGAACGCCACAGGGTTTTACGTCGTTTTGGTGACGTCATGGAGTGTGACACCAACCTACGAATCTGTCTGATCGCCATACTGTTTCGCGAGCGCACGTAACAATGACCAACAGCAACAATGACCAACAGCAACAATGACCAACAGCGACAATGACCAACAGCAACAATGACCAACAGCAACAATGACAACAGCAACAATGACCAACAGCAACAATGACCAGGGCAACAATGACCAACAGCAACAATGACCAGGGCAACAATGACCAACAGCAACAATGACCAGGGCAACAATGACCAACAGCAACAATGACAACAGCAACAATGACCAACAGCAACAATGACAACAGCAACAATGACCAACAGCAACAATGACCAGGGCAACAATGACCAACAGCAACAATGACCAGGGCAACAATGACCAACAGCAACAATGACCAACAGCAACACTGACCAACAGCAACAATGACCAACAGCAACAATGACCAACAGCAACAATGACCAACAGCAACAATGACCAGGGCAACAATGACCAACAGCAACAATGACCAGGGCTACAATGACCAACAGCAACAATGACCAACAGCAACAATGACCAACAGCAACAATGACCAACAGCAACAATGACCAACAGCAACAATGATCAACAGCAACAATGACCAACAGCAACACTGACCAACAGCAACAATGACCAACAGCAACAATGACCAACAGCAACAATGACCAACAGCAACAATGACCAGGGCAACAATGACCAACATCAACAATGACCAACAGCAACAATGACCAACAGCAACAATGACCAACAGCAACAATGACCAACATCAACAATGACCAACAGCAACAATGACCAACAGCAACAATGACCAACATCAACAATGACCAACATCAACAATGACCAACAGCAACAATGACCAACAGAAACAATGACCAGGGCAACAATGACAACAGCAACAATGACCAACAGCAACAATGACCAACAGCAACAATGACCAACAGCAACAATGACCAACAGCAACAGTGACCAACAGCAACAATGACCAGGGCAACAATGACAACAGCAACAATGACCAGGGCAACAATGACAACAGCAACAATGACCAGGGCAACAATGACCAACAGCAACAATGACCAACAGCAACAATGACCAACAGCAACAATGACCAACAGCAACAATGACCAGGGCAACAATGACAACAGCAACAATGACCAGGGCAACAATGACAACAGCAACAATGACCAGGGCAACAATGACCAACAGCAACAATGACCAGGGCAACAATGACAACAGCAACAATGACCAGGGCAACAATGACCAACAGCAACAATGACCAACAGCAACAATGACCAACATCAACAATGACCAACAGCAACAATGACGAACAGCAACAATGACCAACAGCAACAATGACCAACAGCAACAATGACCAACAGCAACAATGACCAACATCAACAATGACCAACAGCAACATTGACCAGGGCAACAATGACCAACAGCAACAATGACCAACAGCAACAATGACAACAGCAACAATGACCAACAGCAACAATGACCAACAGCAACAATGACCAACAGCAACAATGACCAGCAGCAACAATGACCAACAGCAACAATGACCAGGGCAACAATGACCAACAGCAACAATGACCAACAGCAACAATGACAACAGCAACTAGAATGCACTCAGAGAGATGCCAACGTGCGCAAAAATGTAATAAACAATAATTAAACAAATAATTTCACTGTATTTTACTTAATTTATTTAATTTAATTTAATGTTAGCAAAAAAAGACAATTACTCTTTCTCATTTCATCACAGATAAAAGGCAAATTACTATATTAATCATTTAAGTTATTAAAACCAATTCCATGTTGCCGAAAGGATGATACTTTAATATCGATTACATTTTTTTCAGCGGCATATTTTGATTTTCATTTTCCGATAGTCAAAGTTGACCAAAGGAGAAATTATAAGAAATAATTAATACAATTTGTGTAAATATTGATAGCAGCCAATATGCAACAATAAATATCAATAATTAATCAATAATTAATCAATAACGATCATTTTATGTAATAATAAACTCTTCAAACGGTGTTTGTGTCAACAAATGCGTTTTGTTTTGTGTTACGTCATTCGTCGTATTTGACCCGGAACTCGGCTGAAGGTTAGGCTATTCAGCCTATTGCGTCGAATTACGAAATCGCGTTTTGAATGTCTCTCTTTTCCCGCACGATAAAAAGAGGTCTTCGCACGAACAAAAAATGATAAAACTTCCCAATTATAAGTAAAAATACCCAAATGAAGGAGTCTATGTATGTCCCGAAGGAGTCTATAGACTCTTTGATGTAGAGTTCTGATGGAGAAAATGTAGGTCGATCTATTTTTGTCATAACTCTGACGTATTTTGACCTGGGAGAAAAAATCTAAATCCAGGCTCACTACGAGCATGCCAGTTTTAAATATAGAAACATGGAATCCTGACAAATGGCGATATCGGCGACAAACTAATAATCGAAAAAAACACATAAAATAAACATAGCAAAAACGCGGCACAGTAAAAATGTCAGAACGCCACAGGGTTTTACGTCGTTTTGGTGACGTCATGGAGTGTGACACCAACCTACGAATCTGTCTGATCGCCATACTGTTTCGCGAGCGCACGTAACAATGACCAACAGCAACAATGACCAACAGCAACAATGACCAACAGCGACAATGACCAACAGCAACAATGACCAACAGCAACAATGACAACAGCAACAATGACCAACAGCAACAATGACCAGGGCAACAATGACCAACAGCAACAATGACCAGGGCAACAATGACCAACAGCAACAATGACCAGGGCAACAATGACCAACAGCAACAATGACAACAGCAACAATGACCAACAGCAACAATGACAACAGCAACAATGACCAGGGCAACAATGACCAGGGCAACAATGACCAACAGCAACAATGACCAGGGCAACAATGACCAACAGCAACAATGACCAACAGCAACACTGACCAACAGCAACAATGACCAACAGCAACAATGACCAACAGCAACAATGACCAACAGCAACAATGACCAGGGCAACAATGACCAACAGCAACAATGACCAGGGCTACAATGACCAACAGCAACAATGACCAACAGCAACAATGACCAACAGCAACAATGACCAACAGCAACAATGACCAACAGCAACAATGATCAACAGCAACAATGACCAACAGCAACACTGACCAACAGCAACAATGACCAACAGCAACAATGACCAACAGCAACAATGACCAACAGCAACAATGACCAGGGCAACAATGGCCAACATCAGCAATGACCAACAGCAACAATGACCAACAGCAACAATGACCAACAGCAACAATGACCAACATCAACAATGACCAACAGCAACAATGACCAACAGCAACAATGACCAACATCAACAATGACCAACATCAACAATGACCAACAGCAACAATGACCAACAGAAACAATGACCAGGGCAACAATGACAACAGCAACAATGACCAACAGCAACAATGACCAACAGCAACAATGACCAACAGCAACAATGACCAACAGCAACAGTGACCAACAGCAACAATGACCAGGGCAACAATGACAACAGCAACAATGACCAGGGCAACAATGACAACAGCAACAATGACCAGGGCAACAATGACCAACAGCAACAATGACCAACAGCAACAATGACCAACAGCAACAATGACCAACAGCAACAATGACCAGGGCAACAATGACAACAGCAACAATGACCAGGGCAACAATGACAACAGCAACAATGACCAGGGCAACAATGACCAACAGCAACAATGACCAGGGCAACAATGACCAACAGCAACAATGACCAACAGCAACAGTGACCAACAGCAACAATGACCAGGGCAACAATGACAACAGCAACAATGACTAGGGCAACAATGACAACAGCAACAATGACCAGGGCAACAATGACCAACAGCAACAATGACCAACAGCAACAATGACCAACAGCAACAATGACCAGGGCAACAATGACAACAGCAACAATGACCAGGGCAACAATGACAACAGCAACAATGACCAGGGCAACAATGACCAACAGCAACAATGACCAACAGCAACAATGACCAACAGCAACAATGACCAACAGCAACAATGACCAGGGCAACAATGACCAACAGCAACAATGACCAACAGCAACAATGACCAACAGCAACAATGACCAACAGCAACAATGACCAACATCAACCATGACCAACAGCAACAATGACCATCAGCAACAATGACCAACATCAACAATGACCAACATCAACAATGACCAACAGCAACAATGACCAACAGAAACAATGACCAGGGCAACAATGACAACAGCAACAATGACCAACAGCAACAATGACCAACAGCAACAATGACCAACAGCAACAATGACCAACAGCAACAGTGACCAACAGCAACAATGACCAGGGCAACAATGACAACAGCAACAATGACCAGGGCAACAATGACAACAGCAACAATGACCAGGGCAACAATGACCAACAGCAACAATGACCAACAGCAACAATGACCAACAGCAACAATGACAACAGCGACAATGACCAGGGCAACAATGACAACAGCGACAATGACCAACAGCAACAATGACCAACAGCAACAATGACCAACAGCAACAATGACCAACAGCAACAGTGACCAACAGCAACAATGACCAGGGCAACAATGACCAACAGCAACAATTACCAACAGCAACAATGACCAACAGCAACAATGACCAACAGCAACAATGACCAACAGCAACAATGACCATCGCCACGAGATGCATCACAACCACATCCCCATATATGTATACACAGACTATTTTTACTGTAGTGACTACTGTGGGATACTTAATAAAACATTTGACATATGAAATGCATTGCTAGGCCCTGTCATAGGACTACATTATACATGCATTCGTCTGATAATCTATTGATATCCTATATTTTTCTTGAATCGAAAAGGACACGTAATTCTGAACAAATGTACGACAGTGTAGAACCGCCACTTCCTCTTCTGCTAATAACGTGTTTTAGCAAGTTATTAACTATACAGCTGCACATGACTACTGTTCGAATTTTGAACTGGACAAAGCATGGTACATATCTGAGGCCGTGATCCGTTAATCCCCATACACACTGAGACAGGTGTGAAACAGTACTAGACTCAAACAGTCAACAATCGTCAAGTCGTTATTCAAAGACGCATTAGACGACAGAAACGTGATGCAGGAATAAACGGGAAAACCAAACTTTACCGTTGGTAAAACGGTGCATGGATAACATATTGATCTTAAATATTGTGAAACCCGGCCAAATCAACCACCCGCCTTGAAGAAATGTACGACCGAAGTGGACGATCAGCTAAGCCATACCCTCCGGCCGATGCCTCGTGTGGTACGGCCACCCTAAAACCACCTGGATAGGGTGCCACATTGGGGATTATTATCCCTCGCGGTGGGGCTGCAGGTATTTGCTACGGGCGTTATGGATTGTCATTGAATGTCAATAATACAGCAACAAATTATAGAACACCTATCGTGATTTGAGTGAGTCCCTGCGGTCGCTCGTTGAAAACTGATAGTTTCACTGCTAGTCACTCATGAAATAATTATGGTGTTCATTCAAAAACCATAGGTATCCTCTATTTATTATATGCCAATGTTGAATTTAGACATTTTTTAGAAATTGACTCCCAAATGAGTTGAAAAGATTCCACAATGTTTCCATAGGATCATCAGTTGGAGATTGCTGAATCTATGCAAAAACAAATTTCCGGCCAACGTGAAAAGGTCAGATACATCCTTACTTCCACTATTATATTGATATTTCACTATTATAGTGGTATATGAGCATAACATATGCATGCTTCCTTTATTTGCATCAGGAGTAGAAGACGGCGCATAACAGTGGACAGCTAAATTTCACTCTTAACAATATTGCAGCGAATGAACAGTCTTGAGACAAAATACTTTGCGCCAGCTTTATTATTCAATAACATTACTAATATATGCCTCTCTAATTAATGTCAACAACAGAACATAACATTTAAACTAATTGAATGTTAATTGACTCATTGAGTTGCTTATCGTGTGCCGTCATGATTAATCATTATCCTGGACAAAATAGATGTATGATACCGAATTAGAGCGACACTGATTTTGAATAATTTTGTGAAATATGTTTTGGATTATCCCTCTTTTATCAAATTCACAAAACGGTAATGGTCATATACCACTATAATAGAGGAATTCAGGATGTGCCTGACTTGGTGAATACTGCTTAAAACTTTAAGATTCTTACCTGTTCAATCCCAGAAAATATAGGTAACTTTCGGCAAATATATTGATATCGTATGGCGCAAACTTAAGTAGTATGAATATTGAACGAATAAGTTCCTCCTCAGCTTCATCAAAGACTTTCCCATTAAGATATATAACCAGCCTTCCAGTAGCTGAAATAACGAAACACACCAATCATTAGATATATAACCAGCCTTCCAGTAGCTGAAATAACGATAAATGCCAATTAATAGTTATAAATCAACCCAAGCCTTAGAATGCTAATTAAATTAAGATTGGGTAAATCATTGTCCCGTTAAATTATGCAATTGACTAGTGTCAGATTATTTAACCTTTCAGTGTTGTAAACCATGAGGCGCAATATTCCAACAATGTACATATATTTGTTGAAAATGATGCATGTTAGAACGAATATCATCACGTATTACTTAAAGATACTCAATCCGATCAGACGGTCCCCATGCCATCAAGATGCAACAACAACAACATTTCTTCAAAATGCACTTAAGTTATCAGAATCGATTTACTGCAACAAAATAATGCTAAAAAAAACTGTCAACTATGGTATCAAATTTCCCAAAACTTGTTATTTATCAACATTTTGTTCAACAAAATATGGCCGTATTATCACTTGATTTTAGAGTTATCCATCTTAATCCGCAATTTTGTCCGAGACCCTCCGTTTTACTACGTGTTTCTGGGCCACATATTATTACACATCTCGAGAAATAACAAACTTTAAAAACCGATATCTAATCACTTTGAGCTTTGATTAGTGGGTTCCTCGAACTCGAATCAAATACTGTTCACCCTCGAAGCCAAATAAATAGTAATTTAGGATCGTCTGATCGGATTGAGTACCTTTAAAACAAACATGCGCTTATGATATACACCTTGTGTGTTCAACTTTTAAGAAAGCACCCCACTACGGTCGACACTTTGTATATACACGTTCATGTTGCACAAAGATACATAATATATAATTGTCATAACCCTTTCATGGCGGGAGCTGCGCTGGCCGTGGGTGCAGCGTTAAAGATACTGTGTCAGTGCCTCCTCTTATATGTGAGTCTCCCATTTGGAGCCTTCCACATATTACAGTGAATGCATTGACAGGGTATGTGCAAACTTTCTGGACGCTCCGGACATGGAAGGTTAAATATATGCACTTACATGGCTGATGCACATGTTCGCAAGTTTTATTTAAACAAGGAATGTCAGTCTCGTTGCATATCCTTCCAGTCCAAGATGGCGGACACTCGCAGAAAAATCCGTGCTCTTTTCTGTGACATTTGCCCGCATTTGCGCACATGTTTTCCGCGCATGCGTGAGACTCATTACAATCTTTTCCAATTTTGCCGTTATTGCATTCACAAAAATGTCTTCCACTATCGACCTTACAACTTTGCTTTTCACCACACGGGTTTGGATTACAAAGGTCAATTTCTCGATCACAGAGCTTCCCTGCCATCCCAATAGGACACACACACATTACATCGTCTCCACTCACGACGCACGTGCTTCCACGGAAACATGGGTTAGGTTCGCACAAGTTCGCTTTATGTTCGCAACTTGTACCAGACGATCCTTCCGGACACTTGCATACATAGTCCGACCCTTGTTGTTCACATACAGCGTGTGATGGGCATGGTGGTTCACAGTGGTTAATGTCTTTCTCACAAAGTAGTCCGGTCTTGTCAAGAGGGCACATACAAACGTGTCTGCCGTATTTTACTTCGCACTTGGAATCGCCGTGACATGGGTTCGGATCACATGGGTTTATCCTGCTTTCGCAGTTTCGCCCCGTTAACGACTCTGGACATTCACATGTGTAGTGGTCTACCATATCATGACATGTCGCTTCCCCACGACAAGGTGACGATGAACACGCCTGCATGCTGACGTCACATAAATCTCCGGTCCAACCGGAAGCGCATTCACAACGAGGAGAGACGAGTTCTATGCACGTGCCTCCGTTATTGCACGTGACATCTGCGCACATATCCACTTCAGTGTCACAATATTTTCCTGAAAAATAAATGGCAATCATCAAATATTTGAGTGCACGAATGCGATATTACCACCGTAGCATGGTATTACGTCATCAGAAGGCACAACATAATGAGAAGCATTAGTTTTAATTTGAAGCTGCCCACATTCCGAAGTTATTGTGACCAATTTGAACTCATAATTTACTATGACAACCGCCTTATCATGCATGCTGAAGGGTACACGGGTTTGCTATCAACACTGGCGTTACTTAAACTGTTTTCCCAAAAGTTTGGCGCCCATCAGCAGTTTTCAGTTCATTTTAGTTTTCTTTGGAAGTAAACAATTATTCTCTGAAAACTAAGCGCAACTTAGAACAAGATTTCAAAATCTGATTACCGTTCAGCAATTGTTCAAAACATGTATACCCACGTCAGCGTTATCATACTGGCGTTACAGTGGATGACAAACAACCGGTCCCTATCACCATAAAACAAGTTTGTAAAAACAACAAAATCATTCAACATTTATATGCGACACCAGTGAT
This sequence comes from Siphonodentalium dalli, assembly GCA_032622095.1. NCBI lineage: Eukaryota > Metazoa > Mollusca > Scaphopoda > Gadilida > Siphonodentaliidae > Siphonodentalium > Siphonodentalium dalli. Next base: position 15,162,503 of record CP136061.1, read on the forward strand.
TATAAATGGTGGTGTTATAGACATATATATGCGACACCAGTGATTATAAATGGTGATGTTATGGACACCACGTTTGGTGTGAGCTCATTCCGAGACAAAGACGAATAGCTGTTTGAAAACAAATATTGCTACTCGTTTGTGGGAAATTAGGATGTTCGTCGTTGAGGGAAATTCCTCCGCCTCGAATGTCAGTAATACGAACACGAGTATATATATACAGATGATACATTTGTCTTTTCCGCGAATGGCATAATTGACGGTAGCCACTCAAAAACACTAGATATGATCTTTATTATACACAATTGCAAAGACATTTACCATTTATGACAATAAATGTTCACGCTATCGCCTTCAATAAATGTTCACGCTATCGCCTTCAATAAATGTACCAAAGCTAACTTCTGATCGCTGCCCGTTAACGCAATCTTACTTCACCATCATCATAATAGAGACATACAATTATTCGATTCCGTTTCTTCCTTCGAATTGTCATGCAACATTTTAGATATACTGTTATTGGAACTTTTATTATTGAAAGTGAATATAATTCAAATTAAAACAATAACAAGTGGTTCCTTAACTTTGTAGCCGAGCCCCTTGTTATGATTATGATGTACTGCAGGGATCATACCTGTAAATCCTGGCGGGCATCTACACGTATAATCGTTAAGTTCATCCTGACTGCACGGTGATCCTACCTGTAAATCCTGGCGGGCATCTACACGTATAATCGTTAAGTTCATCCTGACTGCACGGTGATCCTACCTGTAAATCCTGGCGGGCATCTACACCTATACTCGTTAAGTTCATCCTGACTGCACGGTGATCCTACCTGTAAATCCTGGCGGGCATCTACACGTATAATCGTTACGTTCATCCTGACTGCACGGTGATCCTACCTGTAAATCCTGGCGGGCATCTACACGTATAATCGTTAAGTTCATCCTGACTGCACGGTGATCCTACCTGTAAATCCTGGCGGGCATCTACACGTATACTCGTTAAGTTCATCCTGACTGCACGGTGATCCTACCTGTAAATCCTGGCGGGCATCTACACGTATACTCGTTAAGTTCATCCTGACTGCACGGTGATCCTACCTGTAAATCCTGGCGGGCATCTACACGTATAATCGTTAAGTTCATCCTGACTGCACGGTGATCCTACCTGTAAATCCTGGCGGGCATCTACACGTATACTCGTTAAGTTCATCCTGACTGCACGGTGATCCTACCTGTAAATCCTGGCGGGCATCTACACGTATACTCGTTAAGTTCATCCTGACACGTGGCACCATTCATGCAGTCGTTACCAAGGCAGTTATCGGCTCTCTCCTCACATATGGTCCCTGTCCACCCACGTGGACACTTGCAGCGTACTCCTGAGTCGGTTTCTGCGCAGCTTCCGCCGTTAAGACACGTATTTCCAGCACAGACACGCGATAGCTGGTCGCATTTAGTCCCTGTTACATAAACAGTAACCATAGTTTGTAGTTTACAAGCAACTAAATAAATAGTTTTACATTTCTTGAAGTCATAGAAAAAGTTACAAAAATGTGTGTGTTACATATAATGTTATCATGCGCAATGATATGGTATATATAAGTTACCAACAATAGCATAGAGTTGTGCTTCTTTTATGCGCATAACAGTTAACAAGCCTCACAGATTAAGTTATAATCCGCAATGATGTGGTGTATGTTACAATTACATAGAGTTACGCTCCTTTAACTTGTTTATGACCGGAGCTGCATTGGGGGCAGCATTAAGGTTACACTGGTGTAAATGTTTTCCATAGGACTCAGTGCTAACGTTTTAGCGTATAGTGTTGGCAATATAAATGTTGGGTCCAAAATTTTCTTTAAATCTGAAAAATTGACATTTTGGGAAACTTTTTACCAAAAAAAATCATGTCTGTCTAGCAGGGAATTCGCCTTTAAATCTGATGTTTTCGTAACTAGTGTCAGAACCGCATAAAAAAATACAGTCATATTTTAGACCACACCAAAAAATTCAAACTTCACTACAAAGGGTTAATTCCTGTGCCAATGGTTATTTTACCTATGGGAAATCATAGGGAAGAGGTGTGATGATTTTTTTATGTGAAAAGCACACAAGGCTATTGACCAATCAGGGCACAGTGTCTATTTTATTCTCTCCTATATATTCCTCCCGCATCCGCTAGATGTCACTCGGAACCTTATTTACACCAGTGTAACCTAAAGCGATAGCCCGCTTTTTCGCGGAATAATTGTAACTCCCTACATTTCTTCAGAATTGCCCATCAATGGAAAAAATGTGTTCAAAAACAATATCACTTCTGTGGTTCTTTATTTATCACACACAATTTAACCCCACCCTCTTTAACAAATTATTCATCAAAAAAGCACAATTTTCCACCACCAGTCATGTTCAGGCCCCATTTCACTCAGTTTTAGGGGTCTGGTGTTGCAAACTTGGATCAGCCATGGAAGACTGTTCAATATTCTTTCCATGAGAGAACTTCTGGTGATGTGCGGTCATTGAGTCCAGATCTGATCAGCTGAGCATCAAGCGCATGACTTTATCAGCACATTGAAGAATAAAATATGACATTTTCAGGTCTGCAAGGGTGATCCAAGATAACTGGATGTGGGTGTATATTGAATTAGTTGAATAAAGATATGCTCTCTTTGAATTGCTGAAGCATTTTCTTAAATGTGTCCAAGTTTTAGTGCTATTAACCTTCAAATGACCATACCCACCAGTGGAAATGACACACTTTTATGATATATATCTGTATATCACTGGCTATAAAATCCAAAATACTTGTTAAATTAGGTTCTTATAACAATTGATATATGTGTCGTTGACATGCCCATGTTATGGGTCATTTGCATTATCATGTGACTATTACCACCTTGAAATTTTTTGAAAATACCTTGAAAAATTGGCATTTTTTATGAAAAATCTTACTATTTTTTTGGCTGATGTAAGTGAAAGAAGACATCAGCAGCAAGAATAGCCACATCAAGCATGAGATATTCATTGGACTGAAAGACCAGGCTCTGTAAAATGCATTAAAATGCTTTAAAGTGACTCACAGGAATCAAAAATGATAAAAAGCTATTTTTTCCCTTTAGGTTACACTGGTGTAAATGTTTTCCATAGGACTCAGTGCTAACGTTTTAGCGTATAGTGTTGGCAATATAAATGTTGGGTCCAAAATTTTCTTTAAATCTGAAAAATTGACATTTTGGGAAACTTTTTACAAAAAAAAATCATGTCTGTCTAGCAGGGAATTCGCCTTTAAATCTTATGTTTTCGTAACTAGTGTCAGAACCGCATAAAAAAATACAGTCATATTTTAGACCACACCAAAAAATTCAAACTTCACTACAAAGGGTTAATTCCTGTGCCAATGGTTATTTTACCTATGGGAAATCATAGGGAAGAGGTGTGATGATTTGTTTATGTGAAAAGCACACAAGGCTATTGACCAATCAGGGCCCAGTGTCTATTTTATTCTCTCCTATATATTCCTCCCGCATCCGCTAGATGTCACTCGGAACCTTATTTACACCAGTGTAACCTTAAGATAATGTGTTATTGCATTCTCGAGCCTCGCATATATAAGAGAATGCACTGACTTACAAGACCAAAGTAAATATTGTTAGGCAAATGTATTATCGTATATATGCGAGGCTTCCTATGTGAGACTCGACTATATAAGCGAATGCATTCGCACAGGGTTTTCGCAAAAGCTCATTCATGGAAGGGTTGATGCACAAGACCAGCCAACTCGTCTTACAGTCTTACTCGTCTTATGGTCGACTCGCATATATAAGAGAATGCATTGGCACAGGGCATAACTGTAACCATCACAATGTGGTCAATGAGCCGGTTCCAATGATATCCATATTTGTATGGTTTTATTGAGACAGACCCAAGATAATTTAGGCTGTTGCAGCTTTATTTGGCCGTTTTGGCCGGTTTGTTGGGTAAAGGGTTAAATGTTCATGTAGGTTCATACTGGACGTATTTGATTCTGATATAAGCCCATAGTGGACGTATGCACGTTATTCCGTGTTATGACGTGGGCCACGATGAAAACACATTATAAAGAGCATACATCTCGTCGATTCAGGTTCATATATAGAGCGTAATGCTGCTGATTCAAATAATGCCGATATGGGCTTGAAATTGAAATGGTTTGAAATAAGTTCAATAATTATTAGTTTATTTTCAGGAGAGCATGTTGAGTTGTTACGTGCAATGAATTTTCCATAACAAGAGGATGGCCATGCTTCCTATATGATTTTTCCGACAATTTCCCAAAATATCTATAATAATACATTCAGTCTCCATATCGTTATTGGTCTATAATGGTTTATTATCGTAAATCGACGTCAGTGGTTAAGATAGCGTGATCAATTGGTCAACTCTCGCATCAATCTTAATTCATCATAGCTCTAAACTCATACAATATCGGAACACTGATTTACATGCACCTATACGTATAGACGCGACCATTGCTTACTCGATCAATTACTCACTCGCTCGTCTATAAACGCAAGCAGAATCAAACAATCAGTCAGTAATCCAAACCCACCAATCTCCAATTCCCACCACCCATCGAACTCAAAACCCCATCCACCAAACCACCGCACTATACACAATAACACAACCCATAATCCACACACGTCTCACATGCACACTCCCTCTGCCAAGTTCATACTCACTCAAAAACAACCCCACCCACACATGCACACACTTTTGTTTTTAACAACCCAATCCTCACAGAAATCTCACCCAAAACCCAGACACCCACATATACCCACCTATTCACACGTGCACTCACTCAATCGTTAGTTCGCTCGCTAGCTTACCTACTCACCAACCCTCATCAAAAGAGCCACGTGTTTCCCATCCAGACGAAATCCAGACATCCACCTAACCCACGCACTCACTCGCTACTTACTTATACTTACCAGTGTAGCCTGCGTGGCACGAACATATATGGTCATCATCGGCGGGTAGGCATGTTCCATGGTTACATGAGTTTGATGCACACATTCCCCTCGTTGCCATGCAGGTTTCTATTCCTGAATCTAGAAATTATATAATTGGTGTGTTAGGGCTTCGTCGGTCTAGCTCCAACGTTAATATGGTTACTATAGGGACGTGCCCCTTATTCCATTATCATTTATAATTTAGATGCTCCAGCTCTGTATCATATACTACCTGAAACATGTGTGCGCTTCGGAAGCCTTTATTCAGCGGCGTAGGGAGCTGCGGTCTATGTTTGCGCTTCGAGAGCCTTTGGTTAGTGGCTTTGCGCACATGTTTGATGTTTTGTTTTATTTTTAGAATGTGCTCCTTGCTAATTTTTTGAAGAACTGAGGCGTTCCAACAACCGTCGGGATACTTCTAGTCACCCCAACAAATCTGGTTGAAATAGGCCATGGGACTCGCGAACAGATAGACATTATACAGACGGAAGGATAGACAGACAAACATATTCTACATTTTATGTAGATATTTGTATATCGCCCATACTGATTACTTTCTGGTGCCATTTTCAAGACAAAATGTGAAATTCCGTACGATCAGTTGTTACCCCATAAACAATTTGAAATCCCGATAAAGGTTACCCCATTGTGTGATTTCAGAAGTGGTTGGTCAGGTTATCTGAAACACCTCTATTGGGCCAAACAGGAAGCGGAAAGCAAACTGCACAGCTTTATCATATATCAGTCGCATTTGCTTACAAACTTAGCCATACCCACGTGAAACACATTCCCTGTTTATGTCTCTGGCATCGAAGATATCTTACACAAATAGCCATACTCACGCGTAACACATCCCCTGTTTGTGTCTCTGATATCGAAGCTATCTTGCAAACTTAGCCAACAACGTGAAACACATTCCCTGCCTATGTCTCTGGCATCGAAGGTATCGTACAAACTTAGACATACTCAAGTGTAACATATTCCCTGTCTGTGTCTCTGGCACCGAAGGTATCGTACAAACTTAGCCATACTCATGTGTAACACATTCCCTGTTTGTGTCTCTGAGATCGAATATATCTTACAAACTTAGCGCTAACCACGTGAAACACATTCCTTGTTTGTGTCTCTGGCATCAAGTATATCGTACAAACTTAGCCATACTCACGTTTAACACATTCCCTGTGTGTGTCTCTGGCATCGAAGATATCTTACAATCTTAGCCATACTCACGTGAAACACATTCCCTGTTTGTGTCTCTGATGTCGAATATATCTTACAAACTTAGCCATACACACGTGTAACACATTCCCTATTTGTGTCTCTGAGATCGAATATATCTTACAAACTTAGCCATACTCACGCTTAACACATTCCATGTTTGTATCTCTGACATCGAAGATATCTTACAAACTTAGCCATATTCACGTGTAACACATTCCCTGTTTGTGTCTCTGGCATCGAAGATATCTTACAATCTTAGCCATACTCACGTGAAACACATTCCCTGTTTGTGTCTCTGATGTCGAATATATCTTACAAACTTAGCCATACACACGTGTAACACATTCCCTATTTGTGTCTCTGAGATCGAATATATCTTACAAACTTAGCCATACTCACGCTTAACACATTCCATGTTTGTATCTCTGACATCGAAGATATCTTACAAACTTAGCCATACTCACGTGTAACACATTCCCTGTCTGTGTCTCTGAGATCGAAGCTATCTTAGAAATTTAGCCATACTCACGTGAAACACTTTCCATTTTTGTGTTCTCTGAGATAGAAGATATCTTACAAACTTAGCCATACTCACGTGAAACACATTCCCTGTTTGTGTTCTCTGAGATAGAAGATATCTTACAAACTTAGCCATGCTCACGTGAAACACATTCCCTGTTTGTGTCTCTGAGATCGAATATATTTTACAAACTTAGCCATACTCACGTGTAACATATTCCCTGTTTGTGTCTCTGGCATCGAATATATCTTACAAACTTAGCCATACTCACGAGTAACACATTCCCTATTTGTGTCTCTGAGATCGAAGATATCTAAAAAATTTAGCCATGCTCACGCTTAACACATTCCCTGTTTGTGTTCTCTGAGATCGAAGATATCTTACAAACTTAGCCATGCTCACGTGAAACACATTCCCTGTTTGTGTCTCTGAGATCGAATATATCTTACAAACTTAGCCATACTCACGTGTAACATATTCCCTGTTTGTGTCTCTGGCATCGAATATATCTTACAAACTTAGCCATACTCACGAGTAACACATTCCCTATTTGTGTCTCTGAGATCGAATATATCTTACAAACTTAGCCATACTCACGTGTAACACATTCCCTGTTTGTGTCTCTGACACCGAAGATATATTACAAACTTAGCCATACTCACGTGAAACACATTCCCTGTTTGTGTCTCTGACACCGAAGATATATTACAAACTTAGCCATATTCACGTGTAACACATTCCCTGTTTGTGTCTCTGGCATCGAATATATCTTACAATCTTAGCCATACTCACGCTTAACACATTCCCTGTTTGTGTCTCTGGCATCGAATATATCTTACAATCTTAGCGCTAACCACGTGAAACACACTCCCTGTTTGTGTCTCTAGCATCGAAGCTATCTTACAAACTTAGCCATACTCACGTGTAACACATTCCCTGTTTGTATCTCTGGCATCGAAGCTATCTTACAAACTTAGCCATACACACGTGTAACACATTCTCTGTGTGTGTCTCTGGCATCGAAGATATCTTACAAACTTAGCCATACTCACGTTTAACACATTCCCTGTTTGTGTCTGTGAGATCGAAGATATATTACAAACTTAGCCATACTCACGTGTAACACATTCAATGTTTGTGTCTCTGAGATCGAAGATATCTTACAAACTTAGCCATACTCACTTGTAACACATTCCCTGTTTGTGTCTGTGAGATCGAAGATATATTACAAACTTAGCCATACTCACGCTTAACACATTCCTGTTTGTGTCTCTGAGATCGAATATATATTACAAACTTAGCCATACTCACGTGAAACACATTCCCTGTTTGTGTTCTCTGAGATCGAAGATATCTTACAAACTTAGCCATACTCACGTGAAACACATTCCCTGTTTGTGACTGTGAGATCGAAGATATATTACAAACTTAGCCATACTCACGTGTAACACATTCCTGTTTGTGTCTCCGATATCGAATATATCTTACAAACTTAGCCATACTCACGTGTAACATATTCCCTGTTTGTGTCTCTGGCATCGAAGCTATCTTACAAACTTAGCCATACTCACGTTTAACACATTCCCTGTTTGTGTCTCTGGCATCGAAGCTATCTTACAAACTTAGCCATACTCACGTGTAATATATTCCCTGTTTGTGTCTCTGGCATCGAAGATATCTTACAAACTTAACCATAATCACGTGTAACACATTCCCTGTTTGTGTCTGTGAGATCGAAGATATATTACAAACTTAGCCATACTCACGCTTAACACATTCCTGTTTGTGTCTCTGAGATCGAATATATCTTACAAACTTAGCCATACTCACCTGAAACACATTCCATGTTTGTGTTCTCTGAGATCGAAGATATCTTACAAACTTAACCACACTCACGTGAAATATATTCCTTGTTTGTGTCTCTGACATCGAAGATATATTACAAACTTAGCCATACTCACGAGTAACACATTCCCTGTTTGTGTCTCTGGCATCGAAGATATCTTACAAACTTAGCCCTACTCACGAGTAATATATTCCCTATTTGTGTCTTTGGCATCGAAGATATATTACAAACTTAGCCATACTCACGCTTAACACATTCCTGTTTGTGTCTCTGAGATCGAATATATCTTACAAACTTAGCCATACTCACCTGAAACACATTCCATGTTTGTGTTCTCTGAGATCGAAGATATCTTACAAACTTAGCCACACTCACGTGAAATATATTCCTTGTTTGTGTCTCTGACATCGAAGATATATTACAAACTTAGCCATACTCACGAGTAACACATTCCCTGTTTGTGTCTCTGGCATCAAGGATATCTTACAAACTTAGCCCTACTCACGAGTAATATATTCCCTATTTGTGTCTTTGGCATCGAAGATATATTACAAACTTAGCCATACTCACGTGAAACACATTCCCTGTTTGTGTCTCTGAGATCGAAGATATCTTACAAACTTAGCCATACACACGTGTAACACATTCCCTGTTTGTGTCTTTGGCATCGAAGATATCTTACAAACTTAGCCATATTCACGTGTAACACATTCCCTGTTTGTGTCTGTGAGATCGAAGATATATTACAAACTTAGCCATACTCACGCTTAACACATTCCTGTTTGTGTCTCTGAGATCGAATATATCTTACAATCTTAGCCATACGAGTAACACATTCCCTGTTTGTGTTCTCTGAGATCGAATATATCTTACAAACTTAGCCATACTCACGCTTAACACATTCCTGTTTGTGTCTCTGAGATCGAATATATCTTACAAACTTAGCCATACTCACCTGAAACACATTCCATGTTTGTGTTCTCTGAGATCGAAGATATCTTACAAACTTAGCCACACTCACGTGAAATATATTCCTTGTTTGTGTCTCTGACATCGAAGATATATTACAAACTTAGCCATACTCACGTGTAACACATTCCCTGTTTGTGTCTCTGACACCGAAGATATATTACAAACTTAGCCATACTCACGTGAAACACATTCCCTGTTTGTGTCTCTGACACCGAAGATATATTACAAACTTAGCCATATTCACGTGTAACACATTCCCTGTTTGTGTCTCTGGCATCGAATATATCTTACAATCTTAGCCATACTCACGCTTAACACATTCCCTGTTTGTGTCTCTGGCATCGAATATATCTTACAATCTTAGCGCTAACCACGTGAAACACACTCCCTGTTTGTGTTTCTAGCATCGAAGCTATCTTACAAACTTAGCCATACTCACGTGTAACACATTCCCTGTTTGTATCTCTGGCATCGAAGCTATCTTACAAACTTAGCCATACACACGTGTAACACATTCTCTGTGTGTGTCTCTGGCATCGAAGATATCTTACAAACTTAGCCATACTCACGTTTAACACATTCCCTGTTTGTGTCTGTGAGATCGAAGATATATTACAAACTTAGCCATACTCACGTGTAACACATTCAATGTTTGTGTCTCTGAGATCGAAGATATCTTACAAACTTAGCCATACTCACTTGTAACACATTCCCTGTTTGTGTCTGTGAGATCGAAGATATATTACAAACTTAGCCATACTCACGCTTAACACATTCCTGTTTGTGTCTCTGAGATCGAATATATATTACAAACTTAGCCATACTCACGTGAAACACATTCCCTGTTTGTGTTCTCTGAGATCGAAGATATCTTACAAACTTAGCCATACTCACGTGAAACACATTCCCTGTTTGTGACTGTGAGATCGAAGATATATTACAAACTTAGCCATACTCACGTGTAACACATTCCTGTTTGTGTCTCCGATATCGAATATATCTTACAAACTTAGCCATACTCACGTGTAACATATTCCCTGTTTGTGTCTCTGGCATCGAAGCTATCTTACAAACTTAGCCATACTCACGTTTAACACATTCCCTGTTTGTGTCTCTGGCATCGAAGCTATCTTACAAACTTAGCCATACTCACGTGTAATATATTCCCTGTTTGTGTCTCTGGCATCGAAGATATCTTACAAACTTAACCATAATCACGTGTAACACATTCCCTGTTTGTGTCTGTGAGATCGAAGATATATTACAAACTTAGCCATACTCACGCTTAACACATTCCTGTTTGTGTCTCTGAGATCGAATATATCTTACAAACTTAGCCATACTCACCTGAAACACATTCCATGTTTGTGTTCTCTGAGATCGAAGATATCTTACAAACTTAACCACACTCACGTGAAATATATTCCTTGTTTGTGTCTCTGACATCGAAGATATATTACAAACTTAGCCATACTCACGAGTAACACATTCCCTGTTTGTGTCTCTGGCATCGAAGATATCTTACAAACTTAGCCCTACTCACGAGTAATATATTCCCTATTTGTGTCTTTGGCATCGAAGATATATTACAAACTTAGCCATACTCACGCTTAACACATTCCTGTTTGTGTCTCTGAGATCGAATATATCTTACAAACTTAGCCATACTCACCTGAAACACATTCCATGTTTGTGTTCTCTGAGATCGAAGATATCTTACAAACTTAGCCACACTCACGTGAAATATATTCCTTGTTTGTGTCTCTGACATCGAAGATATATTACAAACTTAGCCATACTCACGAGTAACACATTCCCTGTTTGTGTCTCTGGCATCAAGGATATCTTACAAACTTAGCCCTACTCACGAGTAATATATTCCCTATTTGTGTCTTTGGCATCGAAGATATATTACAAACTTAGCCATACTCACGTGAAACACATTCCCTGTTTGTGTCTCTGAGATCGAAGATATCTTACAAACTTAGCCATACACACGTGTAACACATTCCCTGTTTGTGTCTTTGGCATCGAAGATATCTTACAAACTTAGCCATATTCACGTGTAACACATTCCCTGTTTGTGTCTGTGAGATCGAAGATATATTACAAACTTAGCCATACTCACGCTTAACACATTCCTGTTTGTGTCTCTGAGATCGAATATATCTTACAATCTTAGCCATACGAGTAACACATTCCCTGTTTGTGTTCTCTGAGATCGAATATATCTTACAAACTTAACCATACACACGTGTAACACATTCCCTGTGTGTGTCTTTGGCATCGAAGATATCTTACAAACTGAGCCATACTCACATGAAACACATTCCATGTTTGTGTCTGTGGCATCGAAAATATCTTACAATCTTAGCCATACCTACGTGAAACACATTCCATGTTTGTGTCTCTAGCATCGAAGATATCTTACAATCTTAGCCATACTCACGTGTAACACATTCCCTGTTTGTGTCTTTGGCATCGAAGATATCTTACAAACTGAGCCATACTCACGTGAAACACATTCCATGTTTGTGTCTGTGGCATCGAAGATATCTTACAATCTTAGCCATACTCCCGAGTAACGCATTCCCTGTTTGTGTCTCTGAGATCGAATATATCTTACAAACTTAGCCATACCTACGTGAAACACATTCCATGTTTGTGTCTCTAGCATCGAAAATATCTTACAAACTTAGCGCTAACCACGTGAAACACATTCCCTGTGTGTGTCTCTGAGATCGAAGATATCTTACAAACTTAGCCATACTCACGCTTAACACATTCCCTGTTTGTGTCTCTGATATCTAAGATATCTTACAAACTGAGCCATACTCACGTGTAACACATTCCCTGTTTGTGACTCTGAGATCGAATATATCTTACAAACTTAGCCATACGTGAAACACATTCCCTGTTTGTGTCTCTGGCATCGAAGATATCTTACAATCTTAGCCATACGTGAAACACATTCCATGTTTGTGTCTCTGGCATCGATGATATCTTACATACTTAGACATACGTGTAACACATTCCCTGTTTGTGTCTCTGAGATCGAATATATCTTACAAACTTAGCCATACGTGAAACACATTCCCTGTTTGTGTCTCTGGCATCGAAGATATCTTACAATCTTAGCCATACGAGTAACACATTCCATGTTTTTGTTCTCTGAGATCGAATATATCTTACAAACTTAGCCATACTCACGTGAAACACATTCCCTATTTGTGTCTCTGAGATCGAAGACTTCGCACACATCCGAGCACTCCTTCCCACAGTACGACGCTGAACAGTATACTTTGACCTCTATATGTAACCTAAAATGGATGTATGCTGGCAGTTCAAGTGCATGTCCCACGAAAACGACCATTGTGTGCGGCATTTCGAATGCCCCGACTTCGGTAATTGTTTTCAACAGATGGAAATTCCATGTGTGAAACAACATCACTTGGAATCTTCATACCAAACCACGTGCATGGGAGATCGACAAGACCAAACTACCTACACGCGAAGTCGACAAGAGGTCGGTAAAACGAAAACACGGGCACGGAGGTCGGTAAGACGAAACCACGTACACGGGAGGTCGGTAAGACCAAACCGCGTGCACGGGAGGTCGGTAAGACCAAACCACGTACACGGGAGGTCGGTAAGACCAAACCACGTGCACGGGAGGTCGGTAAGACCAAACCACGTACACGGGAGGTCGGTAAGACCAAACCACGTACACGGGAGGTCGGTAAGACCAAACCACGTGCACGGGAGGTCGGTAAGACCAAACCACGTACACGGGAGGTCGGTAAGACCAAACCACGTACACGGGAGGTCGGTAAGACCAAACCACGTACACGGGAGGTCGGTAAGACCAAACCACGTACACGGGAGGTCGGTAAGACCAAACCACGTGCACGGGAGGTCGGTAAGACCAAACCACGTACACGGGAGGTCGGTAAGACCAAACCACGTACACGGGAGGTCGGTAAGACCAAACCACGTACACGGGAGGTCGGTAAGACATTTACTCATTTTCATCATAATTAGCATGTTTTACGTCGCTCGCATTGCACATGATTGTATTTTGCTCACAATTTATTTGTTGAATATTATTTGTCGAACATAGTAGGAGATGGTTCCAGCCAATAGCTGAATTTAGTGTACAGCACCCCATTAATCCTTTCAGTGCAAAGTCATGCAATTGAGTCATTGTTTCATCAAATAATGCTAAAGTACGCTTCTAACCAATTATTTTAACCAATTAATTAAGAATACAAGTAGGTTGACTCTGTTCTTTCGCATTTCCTCCATGTGGGCCGCGATGCGTTTCGATTCGATTTGATTTTGAATTTTCCATGGTTCGTAAATAGTATATGTTTTAAATATCAAAGTTGTGTAACAAAATAAATATATACGGTACTTCGCTTCACTCCCATCTTTCATTTTGGCTGTTGTATGGTATACAATACCAATCAACTTGACAAACGTGCTTCCTTCCTGCACTCTATCCCTCTACCCCCTCCTAGAACAATATTTTTTCGGATCTAACATGATATCCCGTCTGCTAAATTTACCCTATATTGGTATCTATTTTGATACCAAGGGTAAAACTTTTATTTCGAGGAAAAGACTCGATAAAAGCCTTTCAGGCTTGTTATCTAATCCCCATTTTTGAACATGTGTTGTATATTATGTCAATTTGTTTGTATGTGTTAAATGTTCTGTTCGAAAATTAAATATTGTTTACACTAAGTCCGATTTTTGTATCAACCCATATACCATGTGCAATGCATTCTCTTAGATATGCGAGTCGACCATAGGTCGCCTCGCATATATAAGAGAATGCATTGGCCTAACATTTTTCATCATTTGTTATTATTTTTTATAATTTTTTACAATTTTAATATTTTTTTCTTATATTCTTTAACAGACTTATTTTGTAGGTTTAGTGCCAGGGAATCTTACGTTTTTCATGGGCATCAAACTTATTACTATGAATACTTGGTGATAGTTTTGAGTTATAACATGCCCCTAAGGTTTTATCAAGTTTGTTTTTAAATTCGCCGTAGCATGCTTAAGCATACCCAAAACAATTCAACCCAAAACAAAAACAATTTTTTTTTTTTTTTTTTTTTTAGGGCCGATCTTACAGACCATAAATTAGGGCCGATGAGATCAGCCCCTGGCACTGAAAGGGTTAAGACAACCGTTAAGACAACCGAACAACGTGCACGCACATGATATATCGCAGTGGTCGGTGTCATAACAGTTAGACTCAAAACTCACGTGATTGTATTTGTTAATCAATACATTTTACACGATGAATACAACGGGACTATCTTGTGGTCGTATCTGATATGTCAGAACTGGGGGCAGAAGTGCAAACAAAATACATACTAATAATAATCGACAATGTCCATGCTGGTTGAGAGAATATTTGTATAGAGTAGAGCGCAGCAATATAGAATATTATACATATTTGACTAGGTTGCGACTATAAACACTGTACCATGCTAGATAATGGTTTATATATATATAATTTGTATTAAAAATGGATTATCTCTTAAAACAACACATGTTAGATACTTTCCTGGATATGAAATAACGCGTATGAGTTGGAAATCCATGCCCGATAATGACTATCAATGTGTGAGGAAATCATTAGGATCTTTGTCTGAAATTATTTTGTCTGCAAAATTGGGCCCAATTTTGGTGTAGAATTCATTCAATTATTCTGCAATTTGGATTTTTACATTTAAATACTTATTTTTGTGTAAGAATTGTGATGATCCATGATGTGAAACCGCCTGAATATTCGCTATAGTCACGTGATACGGCGATCAGTGTACGATCAGGTGTTGCATGACCTAAGTTTTACGATCTTGGGTGTGGTATTATAGGCTGAAAGGCACAGTCGGGAAATAATCACATGAAGCGATGTTCAATACCTATACAAGGCATTTTGAGACATCTAGGGTGATGTAACACGGCGTCCGATGTAGAGTCAAATGGCGCGATGCATGATTCGTGTCCTACCTTTTGGATGACCGAGGGTTTGGTAACCATAGCGACACAGGCAAAGCTACTCTGCTACTAGCTGAAGCCGCGGTTCGTATTGTTTTAGATAATGTCGTCACCAGTGTTGTTTCGCTCCGACTTCTGGAATGATCCACCCGAACCTTCAGCTTCGCCTGGCCCTGTACAAAAGAAAATAAGGAAACCATAGTCAGAAATGGTAACGGCGTCAAGATCATAGCAACCACCCCAGTGGGTGTTTATACCTAAATGCAGGTGAATTATGACGTCATATAATTTTTCTATATTTCTATACCAAGAACGAAAATGCAGTGTATGCTTTTTTGTAAATTTCACACGTGACTTCCGGGGGGTTACTGCGCAGAATCCAGCAGAAACTACAGGGTGCTCAGATATAACGGAGGAATATTCAGACAACAACAACAAGTGATCAAATTAATTCCCAGGTTCTAGATACTCCGTTCTTATCGATGATTAATTTCATCTGATAAAAATCATTAGGATATTAGATTAATCGAGGATTAATCACAGCCTTTCTAGTTTGATAACATTATTACCGTGGCACAGTGTGTGATTAGCCATCTCGATTGTAAACAAATCTTCTACGCGAAATTTGTAAATTAAAAACCAAAACTCGGACACACATACATGTACCAATACGCATTCACATCCACTGAGAAACAACGAAGAAACAATTTTATTTAGAGCCGGCACAGGAATGTGATTTGGGGGCTAACCCCGGGATGGTCGAATAGACCGAGAGGTCTATTCCTTCACCCCTCATTTTTTTAGCTTTAATTATTTGTAATCACAAAAAGGAGCATTTTTATACTATTAATCAAATATTCATTTCTGTTTGTGCTTCTTCTTTTTATGTGGCTTTTCTGTTGAGGATAGTGATGTTGGTTTGTCCTTCCGTTCTTGGTCTTTGCTGCTGGTCATTCGGATCATTCTGTCGGACTCTCGGAGCACTCTGCTGGACTCAGCTAAAGTCTTGTCGATTCTTTCTTGTTGCTCAGATATTCTTTGCTGCATGGCTCTCTGTTGTTCTTTTTCATCCTCATCTTCGAAGTAGTTGTTGTTGTTGTTGGTGGAGGAGCTGGGGGACACCGGGATAAGATGGAATTCCGGTGTCCGTGGTGGCAAGCTGTCCAACTCCACCTCGAAGCTGGTGGCAGGAACAGCAGGGGTGGTTTCCTGCTCCCTTTCTCCGCTCGCCTCGACGACGACAGCAGGGACCTCCAGCAGATCAACGGAGTCCCTTCTAGCTGATGCAATGTCGCCTGTCTCCATGCAGGTCGGGTCGTCTGGGCGTCTCTCAGACAACTCAGACCTGCCGGTTGTGACCTTGGACGTCGGCTGAACCACAAGGGGAGGGGTGACTGGCAGATCAACAGTCACCCCCATCTCCTTCTTCCATTTGGCTCGTCCGGCGGCGTCCCTTCTATTCCTCGCAGGCGTCTTTTTCTTCGGCGGCCCCTTCTTCTTCCCACTCTTCATAGAACAGGAGGCAGTCTTGGCATTGGCTTCCCGGGTATGTGATCTCTGGATGCCAGCATTGCAGTCCGGAACTCCAGGCAAAGGGTCAGGTAATCCCTGCTAGACTGGAGACTCCAGTTAGCAATGTCCAATACCCGACTCTTTTGCACTGCGCCAACACAGCTTCGTGGATTAAGTTCATAAGCCTAATCCAAAACTGTCTCACCGGCGTTAATCACGAGGGCAGCTGCACCCGGATGCGCGACCACACGACTCACCCGTGCTCAACGCTCTGACAGAGAGGAACTAATGCAACCGAAGCAACCACGACTGGTTCGCTCCACTCCCTGCCAGAGTATAGCCGGCATCGGCGTCAACAAACACTTTATAGGAATCACTGAACTAAATGGTTTCCCATAGGCGACAGTGTTAACGTTTCGGCCAAATTCACTGAATTGAAGCCTGCAGGCCATACCAGTGATGTTTACCCAGCTAGAATGACAACAGTTGATCACGAAAATGCAAGAAAAATCATAGGTCATGTGTTTACTTTTTTAAATAAATCCCCAAGTCTACGACAGGGCTATCTCACAGCCAAATTTGATCTGGAAAAACCCAGAACTACAGCAGCTAGTTAAATAAATTTCCCGCTCACAAAAATCCATTCCCCCATTCATTCACCAGTTTAAATTATTTAGATATTATGTACAAATCAAATAAACGCGATGTCACCCTTTAATAACGTGTCGCATGTATCAGGTGAAGGTCATTCTGCAGTTACCTTCACCTTTCCACGGTGTACTCGGTGTACTCGCTCCCCGACTCTAGAACACATTTAGCTCCCTGATTCCTATATATATGTATATGTGTGAAACACAGCGTTTCTTATAGTATTTTATCAAAATATAGACCTTACTGAAATCAAAAATGGATTATATCGAGCAGTAGTGGTTTATTTTTCCAATATGAGGCATCTTGAAAATTATTGTCCATCCTCAAAATAAAGCCAAAAAAATTAGATTTGTTTTTCAATTTTACTAGCTGATGCATCTCGTATAACTGAAGTATGCCCTTATATGCCATAATATTACTAAATTGAAGAGGAAATGTTAATGTACATTTTGAGAGGGATATCTTATCCAATTTTAAACACTTTTCATGCAGAATTTGGCAATTTATAATAAACATTTACCAAAATTAACAGAAAATAAAAATAAAAAATACTTTAATAGCAATATAAAGCAACCATAAGTCAATTTAAATATCTAAACATAGTGATACAGTATCAGACACAGCTTCAGGCATGACATTTTACCAGATGGCAGGGCATACTGTCTGTTTAAAAAACCTGCCATGACAATTTTGCACGACAGTAACTCTAGTGGTGGTGCCATAACCCCCCCCCCCCGACTTGGGGTGGGGCTACGGTCCCCGATAAAACTACTGGGGGTGCCGGAAAAGTTTAATTGGGTCAACTGTCACATTTTCCCAATGGGCGGGGGGGCTAACACTCCTCAAAATTGTGGGGATGGGTCTTTAGACCCCCCTGACCCGCTAATGGTACCTGATGTCCATGCAAAATTCCCAGATTTGTCACTTTCTTTACTATATACAGGCGAATCCATGGGTTTCTTCTTCAAATATGTCCAAAATTTGGTCATTATCATTTGAAAATAAGAAAATATGGAATTAACAACTTATCATGGCGAGACGTGAAATTTCGTAAAATTCAAATTGTTCTTATAGGAATCACTGAACTAAATGGTTTCCCATAGGCGACAGTGTTAACGTTTCGGCCAAATTCACTGAATTGAAGCCTGCAGGCCATACCAGTGATGTTTACCCAGCTAGATTGACACCAGTTGATCACGAAAATGCAAGAAAAATCATAGGTCATGTGTTTACTTTTTTAAATAAATCCCCAAGTCTACGACAGGGCTATCTCACAGCCAAATTTGATTTGGAAAAACCCAGAACTACAGCAGCTAGTTAAATAAATTTCCCGCTCAATAAATCCATTCCCCCATTCATTCACCAGTTTAAATTATTTAGATATTATGTACAAATCAAATAAACGCGATGTCACCCTTTAATAACGTGTCGCATGTATCAGGTGAAGGTCATTCTGCAGTTACCTTCACCTTTAGCATTCCACGGTGTACTCGCTCCCCGACTCTAGAACACATTTAGCTCCCTGATTCCTATAGCGTGTACCAACTCTCCACTACAAGGTCAAGGAGGGTCCTACTAAACAACGAACACAAACGAACATAAACGAACACAGGTCCAAAAAGCGGAATAGAATGGTGAAATTAGGTTTGTGTGTGGGTCCACTCTATGTATATGTGGTGTTATTTCCAACTTTGACCACTTATATTTTTAGTTATTAGCATTATTTGAATACAAAGCTACTAAACAACGAACACAAACAAACATAAGATTACCATACTGCAAAGGTGTTAATTAACTACGGCTTACTCTGTCTCCTTGTTAATTGCACATCTGTGAGTTGTTTTTACTGCAAGGTGATTTCCTAGGCGTGTCTGATTACTCTGATACTGTGCGCGAGACATAGCTCCAACCCTCTTTTTGTTCCTATTCCTTTGAGGTTTTACAGTTGAAATATAATATTATATGTTTATGTAACTTGATTGACCTGTGCATGCGTTAGAACTATGAGAATCACACACATCGTCAAGGACAGACAACGGATCTACTTAAGCTAGCCACACATGCTTGCGTATGCGTCTGGTGCGTTGTGTTATTTTTATCGCATGCGATTGTCGGACGGAAAATCAAATAGAAATGGTGGTGACCTGACAGATAATCATGTAAAAAAAATCCGTTTCTGTTTATGTGGGGAACATGAGACAACTTACCACTATCTCTTTGAATGTACTTTCTATCAAGATCACAGAAGAGAACTATATGACACCCTACCCAATGTTGCCCTATCTGAAAACACTATATTGCGGGGATCAAGGGAGCTTATAGCCTTCGCGAAAACAAACATATATTTAATGCAGTTCAGACATATATCATGAGAACAAAAAGATTTCCATGATGCTATCACCTGTACGGACAGCGAATTGCTTTGGACTCTGGTCGAGTTTTGCGGCAGCATGATATTCCTCACTATACATGTGTAATTACTTATTGACCAATGCAACATTTTAATAACTGCGCTTGACCCCCTCCCATGGCGCCTGACACACGAAGAATAGTATAGACGAGCATCATTAGTATTACTATTACGTAACAACTCAACTCAATTATTGAAAACTCCTCACAACTACCCCCTCTCCCAGCATCTCATCCCCTTTATATCTATTATATATATATATTTTGAAAGATCTGTGTGTGTGTGTGTGTGTGTGTGTGTATCTGTCTGTCTGTCAGTAATCGATGGACTCGAAAATAGCCCAGCCGATTTCGATGAAACTTGGTATGTGGGGGTATATTCGGGCCACGAGTAACATAGGCCTATTGATTTTCAGATCCGATGTCAACTTTTCACGTGCCGAGGTCAAATCTGTTTTTACGCCGTTTTGCGCTAATATATTTCAGTTCGGTGCTCACAAATCGATTCGATATAGCGCGAATAATAAATTGCCAGTCATATAATTTGCACGGTTAGAATCTGTGGCTCTTCATCTTTCCAATGATGCATCACACGCCTGTGTACGTTTAAAGTTTCTACCTTAATTATCGGGAAGAACACAGGACCATGCTTCGCTCATCGAAAATCATTGCGTAAAATATATTACGCCATCAACATATCGTGACGTGTTCGCGTTAACTCTTGATCGGCCGATGTCGCGTTAACTCATCACCGGCCGAGGTATCCGCAAATGACATTGGGCTATATATCTCGCAAACGGGTGGAGCTATCGACTTGAAATTTGGAATGTGAATGTATCTTGCCCCGGATACGAATTTTATCGGGTCGCCGAGCCCGTGCGACGCCAGCTTCGCGCATGCGCAGACCAGATCTCGGAAACGGGTGGAGCAATCGACTTGAAATTTGGTTTTGAATAGCCCGGACGAAGTCGGGTCACCTTCTAGTATATATATATATATATATATATATCTCACGACAACAACATTATACTATAATTATGATAGTTTCATTCCTTCCCGTCCGACCCCCTGTACACTTAATGAAGATTTGGCGCGAACCAAAAGGGGAGCAAACTTAATAAAAGCCCTTGGGCTTGTTGTTTAATCCCCTTTCCAATCATCCGATTATATATATTATTCTGTATTACTGTAAAATATTTGTCAAATGTTTTAAAATGTTATTTTTTTATTGGAATAAAATATGTTTACATCAAATAGAAATGCACGGGCACCCACACATGCATGCGGTTCCGATGCGAAACTATTCTGACGCTCCGAATGTCTCCGATTTTTATCGGACCGAAAATACTCGTATTTTCCATCCGATAGAAATCGTCGCTCCGTTTGCGTTCGCATGTAAATCCATGGTGAAGTGACTGAAACGATCATTATCGGACAACGTTCGCACGACCCCAAACCGCACGACGAACGGATCCGACGAACGGATCCGATTATTTCCGCTAACGCATACGCAAGCATGTGTGGCTAGCTTTAGGGTGCATTTACATTGCTATAGAAATGTATATAGATATGTATGAAGTCACGTGTCGCGCATTACTGTGATCACAACATGATTACCAATAGTGAACGCGCCTATGATATGATATTACTCTGGTAATTGACAATTCACTGCGAGACGTGTCAGTTTAGGCCAGACATGAAAATGTATCAACTATCAGCAGATAACAGCGATTTGGTATGTGCCGCATGTATTTAAAGTGTATCCTTATACCACTTGATAATGGTTCGAAGAAAGAATGAAAATCATGCAGTTACCCTACAACACCCTTTATTTGACCAAATGTAGTAAAATTTTCAACTGATGACAATTCCAATGACAATGTTAACCAATGTAGGACAATATTGTTTTCTTAAATTACATGCAGTTTTTATATATAGCTGTTAGACAATAAATATGATGATGATGACTGGCCACGGGGAGGGACCAGGACACAATCTTTCCAAGTGTTGGACATTTCCAACATTACATCCGCCCCTATGATAAGGTTGGAAAATTTCCAGCTGATGGCCATTCCAGTCCAAAATTTTGATAAAAAGTAGGAAATTATGCAAATATTGGTCCGAAAACAATACCCCCCCCCCCCCAAATAAAATGTTTGAAAATCAAACTACAAGATCATTTTTAATCTATTGTTGGTTTGGAAATTACAACTAATGTTGTGTCAGGTATGAAATATCCAACCGTTGAACAAGTTGCCACGGCCCTATCCGTGTTCAATATTCGAAATACACGGGTTGAAATGACAACGAAAACATTCGCCAAGCCCGAGTAACAATTAATCAAAACTGATTTGCCTGTCGCAATATATGGGCGTTGACCGTGACGTGTAGCGGTCACGATTTTTGCTCACACGAACTAATACCGTTTTCTTTCTGTGTGCAGTTCTATATCAACCCGTTTACACTGTCTGCGTGTAGATCTGTGTACATTTCTATAGCAATGTAAATGCACCCTTACACATTAACCTAACTATTTAATTAGACGGTTATGATATCGTTGACATGTTTTAGTCGATAATACACTCCCCATTTGAGCCAAATAGACCAACTGAACGAAAATGGCACCATCCTTGATATTTCTGGGGCATACTAGAACTTATATCACATTATTGCCTCGTTAACATTCGGATATGTAAATATAAGAAATCAATTATTGTTTCGTTCATTTCCATGGTGTGTGAATGCATGTGAACCTGGCAAATGTGAGAAGTGATTCTGCGCGTCACGCCAATTTTCAGGCCTATATGCATTCTTACCCATTAAATTGAAAGAGACAATTGAATTGTAAGCAAAAGGGTTCTTCCTTCCTGCACTCTATCCCTCTACCCCCTCCTTGAACAATATTTTTTCGGATCTAACATGTTATCCCCGTCTGCTAAATTAACCCTATATGGTCAGATATGGTATCTATTCTGATACCAAGGGTAAACTTCCTACTCCGAGGAAAAGACTTGATAAAAGCCTTTTAGGCTCGTTTTCTAATCCCCGTTTTGAACATTATTATTAATTATGTCAATTTGTTTGTATGTATGTATTACATGTTCTGTTCGAAATTAAATATTGTTTACACCAAAAGGGTTCTATCTCTAAACACATTTTTGTCTTTTATTATAAAACTGGCGAGTTTCTAGAACTGAGACTTCGGATATAATAATATTTTAGTTAGCTTTAACATTTTAAAACATGACACACATTGAAAACGATTTACTTGGTAATTCCCGTCTCGAAATTTCAACATCGATTTCCCAAAAAGTATGAGGCCCCACCCCCTTTTTCATACACCGTATTCCATGCCCTGTTATGAAGCACTCCGTATTCCAGTCCCTCTGTTAGATGGTATTCGGTATTCCAAAAATACCGGTACATGTATTCGTATGCCGAACTTCCAAAAAATGAAGTTTTCATATATGTTTATGTATTTCATATGGCTGCTAACTGGTATTCCGTATTCCACCCTCTGTGTTAAGTGGTATTCCGTATTCCATGGGTGTGGGGATGCGGGCCTCATGTATGGGGCCAGTGTGGCTATTACTATGGGCCCATAATAATATACAATGAGATGGACTCAATCATTCGCAATCAGAGGGAAGTAAGGGAGTGTTAGGTATTTGCGCTTAAGCGCAAAGGCAAATAAACTAGACACATATTTGTGGTTAAGGCAAATGATTTGCGCTAAAGCGCAAATGAATAATAAATGTGAAAAGGGCCTCCCATAGAGGCTGAATTAGTCTATTTTTCATTACTGGTATATCTTTTAATTTTCTAGTTCAATTTACTTTGTAAGTTTGAGATATTGCCATGGGTTGGCGTCCATCATCTGTGTGTCTGTCAACATTTTCCTTTGGCACGGGCTACAGATCGTACCGTTGGTCTGATCTTTATGAAATTTGTCATGAATGTTAAAATTGACATGTAGATGGGAAACAAGTCATTTTGGGGTTGTTCAGCCAAAACACATGGCCGCCAGCAGCCAAGTTTGATTTTACTCTTTGTATGACTAAATTCTTTGGCGCGGGTTACAGGTCGTAACTTTGGTCGGGTCTTCATGAAATTTGTCATGGATGTTAAAAATGACATGTAGATGGGAACGAGTCTTTTGGGTTCATTCGGCCGAAAAACATGACCGCTGACGGCCATTTTGGATTTCAAAAGTAAATCAATTGGCATGGTCTACAGGTCGTACTGTTTGTCTGATCATCATGACATTTGTCATGGATGTTAATACTGACATTGTAGATGGGAATAAGCCATTTTGGGGTCGTTCGGCCAACAAACATCGCCGCCAGCAGCCATATTTGATTTTACTCTTTGCATAACTAAATCCTTTGGCACGGGCTACAGGTCGTAGCTTTGTCGGATAATCGTGACATTTGTCATGGATGTTAATAATGACATGTAGATGGGAATGAGTCATTTTGGGATCATTTGGCCAAAAAACATGGCCGCCAGCAGCCATCTTGGAGTTTGCTCTTTGCATGACTAAATCCTTTGGCACAGGCTAGAGGTCCTTACTTTGGTCAGATCATTATGAAATTTGTCATGAATGTTGACATTGATATGTAGATGGGAACGAGTCATTTTGGGGTTGTTTAACAACAAAAAACATGGCCGCCAGCGGTCATCTTGGATTTCAAAATTCAATCCATTAGCACGGGCTACAGGTCGTATCTTTTGTCAGATCATTACTAAATTTGTCATGGATGTTAAAATTGACACGAAGATGGGAAAGGAGTAATTTTGGGGGCATTCGGCCAAAAACATGGCCACCAGCAGCAATCATGGATGTTAACAATTACATGTACATGTAGATGGGAAACGATTCATTTTGAATTCAACCATAAAACCCGGCCGCCAGCAGCCATCTTGTATTTTACTCTTTTCACAACTAAATCCTTTGGCATAGGCTACAGGTCGTATCTTTTGTCGGATCATCATAACATTTGTGCAGGATGTTAACAATGACATATAAATAGGAATGAGTCTTTTTTGGGGGTTATTTGGCAAAAAACATGGCTGTCGCGGCCATCTTGGATATTAATCTTTGCATAACTAGGCCTTTCAACTTTCCACATTCCTAATAGCTCCATTGACTGTAACACATGAAATTACATGTATTCCCTTTCCAAGTTGAGATACAGTGTCTTTGACACTTTCATAATTACATTTCAGTCAATTCAGATTTTCAGCTGCATATACATGTAAACCAAATTCATCATTAAAGGAAATTGCAAATTCATCGTTGATTCTATCATCTCAGCATTTCATTAAAGTGAGACTTTATGTTCACACATCTATTCATTCGGGCAACATTTTTCCATTTCTACACTGCTCATTGCATTGCTCGTCTTCAATGGGGATACCCTATAATTCTACATGTATATTATTGTTAATTATTAAAGTGACATTTCTCTTCCTCCCGATGGATATTTCATTAAAATGACGCTTCATATTCATCACACTTCATTCAATAATTTCCGTTTCTGCGTCGCTTATTGCATTGATTGTCTTTAGCTAAGGTAATCTATGTCCGACTCAAATATTGAAGTGACGCATCATATTCAATAAACTTCATTCAATAATTTCTTTTTCTACATAGTTTACATGTATTGCATTGATTGCCTTCAGCTAAGGTAATCTATGGCAGACTCAAATATTAAAGTGCATTCCATTTCCATCCATTAATTCTAAGGAAACTTCAGCTGTGGTATATATATATATGTATATATACATACCGGGTACTACATGTGCTACACCACTTGGAGAAATGTCTGTGTCATCACACTAAAATACCATGTTAGAACTTTTATTGATATATTCATAATCGCATATAGTCACCAATAGCAGGGTTACTACCGTAGTGCCGGTACCTGAAATTGCCTATCTAGTGAACGATTCAAACCCAGCAGGACTGGTTGATTTCGCTGTGGGATGATGGTTCACTTCCATCCTCGAGCTAATTTTGTTCGGACGTGCAGGGGTAGATGTGCTTGAGACACCACCACAGTTCAATTAACACCGGTTCTCTGCTATTATTATCTTATATTGGAACTTCAGTCATATGTTTGGACTTATCATGACCATGATTTTAATGCTATGTTTGAATAGTTCACTAGATGGGCAATGTCAGGTACTACGGTAGTAACCCGGATATTGGTGACTATATACCATTACGAATATATCAATCTAAGTTCTAACATGGAATTTTAGTGTGATGACACAGACATTTCTCAGAGTGGTGTAGCACATGTAGTACCCTGTACGGAACATCCTATAATTATTGTAATATTGAACTTAATGATCAACTTGGTGGTTGCTCCATTACGTGTCACGTACGATCATATTATTATTAGGCATATATACAATACAGCAGCTTTAATGTGGTGACTGTGAAAAATATGTATACATGTATAGGTAACGCCTATGTAGTTGATTAGATGTGATATTATTTGCATGTGCATGGGTATACTTTACACTTGGCGAGAATGGGTGTGCATACATTTTTTTAATCGGACCTTCCAATCTAAAGTTTAATTTCAAATATTTAAACACCATACGTCACGTATGATATGTGGTACACGGGTTGAATATACTATTTCCCTTTTAACTAAAGTAAAATAATACCGATTTTTTGGCAATTGTATACCAAAGTAACATCATTACACTACACACTACTGAATAATGCACGAAATAGCATGCAGAATACTTAGACCACAATAAGTATTGCCAATCTTCCATGATTCCGGTACGAATATATCTAAGTACATTTCTAATAATATTTCCTCATGCCTCCAGTGAGTACCAAAAAATACGGACAGAGAAAACACCCTTAGAGGGCGTAATAAGCTTTGTAATTTAACCCTTTACCCAACAAAACGGCCAAAACCGCCAAATAAAGCTTCAACAGCCTAAATTATCTTGGGTCTGTCTCAATAAAACCATACAAATATGGATATCATTGGAACCGGTTCATTGACCACATTGTGATAGTTACAGTTATGCCCTGTGCCAATGCATTCTCTTATATATGCGAGTCGACCATAGGTCGCCTCGCATATATAAGAGAATGCATTGGCCTAAACAAAATCTTTTTTTAACACTTTTTACTATTTTTTCTTACATTCTTTAACAATTTTATAATTTTTAATGTGTTAAGCCAATATTTCTCTTATATATGCGAGGCGACCTATAGTCGACTCGCATATATAAGAGAATGCATTGGCACAGGGCCCTTCTGTTGGGTAAAGGGTTAATTACGTCACACTATTATAGTCCACTCACAGTGACTTGTCGTTTCGAGAGCAAAAATGATCGAAAACGAAATTTAAAAAGTATTGAAAATAAACACTAGTATTAGAGATGTTTTTGTTAAAGTGGCACGCGTTTTTTATTTTATTTATGATCTTTTTAGCTAGTCTGTTTTAAGGACAAGCCATATGGCCATTTATGTGCAATTTATGAATTTACGCATGAAGGCGTGACATGGAGAAAGGGAGACACGGCACTTTAAGAGTGCGTATATGACTTGGTGTTAATTCGTGTCTATCTGGCGTTTTGGCTTGAAAGCAGTACATTTTGCATATTTATATAATCTACGGGTTCGATAACGTCGATCTATACAGGGGGTGGTATAACGTCGATCTATACAGGGGTGGTATAACGTCGATCTATACAGGGGTGGTATAACGTCGATCTATACAGGGGTGGTATAACGTCGATCTATACAGGGGGTGGTATAACGTCGATCTATACAGGGGTGGTATAACGTCGATCTATACAGGGGTGGTATAACGTCGATCTATACAGGGGGTGGTATAACGTCGATCTATACAGGGGTGGTATAACGTCGATCTATACAGGGGGTGGTATAACGTCGATCTATACAGGGGTGGTATAACGTCGATCTATACAGGGGTGGTATAACGTCGATCTATACAGGGGGTGGTATAACGTCGATCTATACAGGGGTGGTATAACGTCGATCTATACAGGGGTGGTATAACGTCGATCTATACAGGGGGTGGTATAACGTCGATCTATACAGGGGTGGTATAACGTCGATCTATACAGGGGTGGTATAACGTCGATCTATACAGGGGTGGTATAACGTCGATCTATACAGGGGTGGTATAACGTCGATCTATACAGGGGTGGTATAACGTCGATCTATACAGGGGTGGTATAACGTCGATCTATACAGGGGTGGTATAACGTCGATCTATACAGGGGTGGTATAACGTCGATCTATACAGGGGTGGTATAACGTCGATCTATACAGGGGTGGTATAACGTCGATCTATACAGGGGTGGTATAACGTCGATCTATACAGGGGGTGGTATAACGTCGATCTATACAGGGGTGGTATAACGTCGATCTATACAGGGGTGGTATAACGTCGATCTATACAGGGGGTGGTATAACGTCGATCTATACAGGGGTGGTATAACGTCGATCTATACAGGGGTGGTATAACGTCGATCTATACAGGGGTGGTATAACGTCGATCTATACAGGGGGTGGTATAACGTCGATCTATACAGGGGTGGTATAACGTCGATCTATACAGGGGGTGGTATAACGTCGATCTATACAGGGGTGGTATAACGTCGATCTATACAGGGGTGGTATAACGTCGATCTATACAGGGGGTGGTATAACGTCGATCTATACAGGGGTGGTATAACGTCGATCTATACAGGGGTGGTATAACGTCGATCTATACAGGGGTGGTATAACGTCGATCTATACAGGGGGTGGTATAACGTCGATCTATACAGGGGGTAGTATAACGTCGATCTATACAGGGGTGGTATAAATTACACGCGAAAACACTTTCCCGCTACTGATTCAGCTTCTGTCAAAATGTCGCACTTCTAACTCAATCATGTGGCTATTTTGCTGATCATAATGAGTTTGATTTTCTTGTTTATCTACGAACTCAAATAGCGAAATGCATCCTTTTGATGTCGAAATTCTTGCATGTAAGACAAATTAGACAAAATTCTTTACATTGTGTAATTACTGGCGGCCTATTATATGTCAGCTGGGGATCATAGATTGTCAAGATCTGTATTTCTGTCTCTCTTCCGGCATTAGTTACAATGTATACATAGCAGTGGAATTTAAAGAAATAAGTTTTGCCTGTCTTGAAAAAAAAACAAAAGATCTAATTAAGACCGTTTGACTGTAAGATGACGATAACATTCTTAAATAACTTATCAATGTTGAATAATATAAATAACTTATCAATGTTGAATAATATAAATAACTTATCAATTTTGAATAATATAAATAACTTATCAATGTTGAATAATATAAATAACTTATCAATGTTGAATAATATAAATAACTTATCAATGTTGAATAATATAAATAACTTATCAATGTTTAATAATATAAATAACTTATCAATGTTTAATAATATAAAATGTTATTTTTGTGGAAAATCGTGTATAAAATGTCGTATCAGCGTTCCCCACGAAATGCTATCGTTAATTATGAAATGCTATCGTTAATTCTGAAATGTCGAATGTCCTATTTTCTAATTCGTTTCTAGATAATTTTGATTGGATTATTTTGAAGAGGCACGGAGTTTCCTGCTTAACAAAATCCTGATAGATCATATACAACTCGTCTCCAGTTTATAGCAGAATTTACAAAACAAGATCAGTAAATTGGGTCTGGACCGAGCCTTTGTATAGGTCGAGACCTAATTTACTGGACGAGTTTTGTAAATTCCGCTATAAAGTGGGGACGAGGTGTAGATTCTATTTAATACATGATCCAAACGTTCGACTAAACGTACTTAAGAGAACCCCTTATTCGTAAATTTCCACAAATTTCTAACTATCAATTTGAAGGAAAAAATCATTATCCTTCATAACCAATTTATGCTATAGTATTATAACAACATATGTTTACCCTCACAACATGAGAGATATGTTTGAATTATGTAAAAATGAAAACTTTCTGATTAATTTTCTCGCAGACATTCATGAATTTAGATAGTAGACCGAGTGTAGACCCTGATTAGGCCGAGTGTAGACCCTGATTAGGCCGAGTGTAGACCCTGATTAGAATAATAAGCTAGATAATGCAGTCTTTTTTGCAAATACTTCTTGTTTTATTAACCACAGTTTTACATAATTCAAACATATATATCATATTGTGAGGGTCAACACGTGTTGTTACAATACTGTAGGATATCTTTGTTATGAAGGATAATTATTTTGTTCTTCAAATTGATAGTTAGAAATTGAGATTTTTAGAAAATGCGCGAATTGGGCGCCTCCTTAACCCTTTACCCAACAGAACGGCCCTGTGCCAATGCATTCTCTTATATATGCGAGTCGACCATATGTCGCCTCGCATATATAAGAGAATGCATTGGCTTAACACATTAAAAATTATATAAAATTGTTAAAGAATGTAAGAAAAAATGGTAAAAAGTGTTAAAAAAAGATTTTTTTTAGGCCAATGCCTTCTCTTATATATGCGAGGCGACCTATGGTCGACTCGCATATATAAGAGAATGCATTGGCACAGGACATAACTGTAACTGTCACAATGTGGTCAAGGAGCCGGTTCCAATGATATCCATATTTGTATGGTTCTATTGAGACAGACCGAAGATATTTTAGGCTGTTGAAGCTTTATTTGGCCGGTTTTGGCCGGTTTGTTGGGTAAAGGGATAAGGCATCCGGTGACGATTCACGTAATTATGTGTCGTTCGACCGCATAAAGTAAAAGTTCCAGATAAATAAAGATTCTTTGACATGTTTATTGGCGTAAACTCTTCATTCGTTAGAGTTTTTGGAAAACAAATGGAAGCCATAGGATTTTGAGACGTAGCGTACGGAATGTAAACAGACGACAAACCGGGATACAAAGGTCATGTTAGCACTATTTCCTGTTATAGCACGAACGTTGCATACCACAATTTGTAGAATGGCTTTATTGAATGGAATAATGATAGGACCATGTAATAAAAAGTGTTATCATGCAACGGTAGTGATAGGTACCCTGTGCCAATGCATTCTCTTATATATGCGAGTCGACCATAGGTCGCCTCGCATATATAAGAGAATGCATTGGCCTAATAATTTTTTATCATTTTTTTAAAATAAATATTTCTTACAATTTTTAGGACATAAGATAACAAACACCCATTACCCTGCAGGGAGCCCCACACATATATAGAAGCATATAGAAGAGTGTCGTCTGCTCATGTTTGTCTGGGGCTCTGTATGGGTGAAATTATAAAATTGTTAAAGAATACAAGAACAAATTATTAAAATTGTAAAAAATTGTTAGGCCAATGCATTCTCTTATATATGCGAGGCGACCTATGGTCGACTCGCATATATAAGAGAATGCATTGGCACAGGGTAAAAAAAATATATTAATATTTTCCCCAGAGGTAAATAGATTGTGTCTGCTGTAAACATTTGATTTTCAGATGATACGACGAAATATAGTTCAGGAATTTCAAGCCAGCCCGATATAATCAGTGTATATGCATTCTCATACTCACCATCCAATTGGTGATATTTAGATCTATCGGGTTTTCTAATGCACCAATTTTGTCTCCGAAACTAATATTGTTTCCCTCTCGAAGTCCGACAAGCTTAAATCTTCCATACGAACAATCTTGCGTGGAATCTCCGCTGTTGAAGAGAAAGTAACTGTATGATACAATATCATCCAGAAATGGCGGCTTCTGATTGGTCGAGAATAGATAATGCCATGAATCTCTACTCTGGCTAACGCCCTCATAGATCATATTCCACCCGTTCAAAATCAGCAAGAGAACTTTTTTAATTTTTAGCATGTTACGTTATAAATTCGAAAACAAATGGGGAATATATTTCTTAGTTGTTAATTGTTCCTTAATAATGGACTTCACTGTAAGTGAATGTCCCAACTCTAAACTGCATGTTTTCTCTTACTTTTGTGAGCCGATATCGCAATAAACATCGAATTAATTACCCAAGAGTAATACCATAATTGTAAGTGACTCAACGCAAAATCGCTAACAAATTAACTTAAATCACTAACAAATTAACTTAAATCACTAACAAATTAACTTAAATCACTAACAAATTAACCTAAATCACTAACAAATTAACTTAAATCGCTAACAAATTAACTTAAATCACTAACAAATTAACTTAAATCGCTAACAAATTAACTTAAATCACTAACAAATTAACTTAAATCGCTAACAAATTAACTTAAATCGCTAACAAATTAACTTACATCGTGAAATCACTAACAAATTAACTTAAATAGTGAAATTTCGAGTTGGGACCTTCACCAACAGTGAAGTACATTATTAAGTAACATTTAATAGCTGAGAATACCTGGAAATTAATCAGACATGTTACCGACAATGTTTAGCACGCATGCAAGACAACTCACATGTTATGACTGTTATCGTTGGATTGCAATATAATGCTCTAGTTATTGTAGTTATGTCTAACATTCATTCGACTGCCTTGGCTGTTTGTGTTTCTGGATAAACTTTGCAGTGTATCCAAATTCACTGACAATGTTCACCACGGCTCTTACATACGCACATACGAGCTAATTAATCCGTTATCAACTTGATTTTACAGAACTCAGTCTTTGCCAGTTACATTTTCGAATAGAACATAGATAAAACCATAAAAGCTGGGTTTTTTTCACGTTAAGTAATGGTTAGAGCACAATAATTGTTCTTTACCAGAATTAATCGAGTCAAAGACGAGATTTATTCTGGTAAAGAACTATTCGCGTGCTCTGACCACAGTTGTTGGCCATTATATATAAGTAGTAGCCCTAGAGTAAGAATAATAGGAAAGTTGGGAAACAACATGTTAAAAATAAAATTTAAAAACCCACCACCTCGCCCTGTTGCACTCGAAATCTCATCAAAACGATTACGCTTCGGACATGAATAACTACGTATGCAAAACTATCGAATATCGATAATCACACTTACCATACATTTCTTGCGAGATATATCCAGAAAAACAAATTTTATCAGGTGAACATAATCAAATTCACGATAAAATTTGGCTCGACACAACATCATTAGCACGGAAATGTTTGGATCGATAACTCTTTTGAAAAGTCGGGTTGGCGATTACCGCAATACGATAGGGTAACACTTTGACGTTCGTACTCATATTTCACCAATTTTTATACCTGGCTTACCTGTCCTAAGTTTCACTGGAAAATGGCTAATTTGATTCTATTTGTCATTGTATACATATTTATCACCCCATTTATTATTCATTTTCATAAAAAATAAAATAAAAGAAGCTGAAGATGACATGTTTAAAATGTTTGAAGCATGAATTTGGCGATAAGTGTCATAAGTTATCAGAGTACGTTATACTTGTGATAGTTACGTTACGCACTCGGTGTTCCCCTATCGTATTGCGGTAATCGCCTACCCGACTTTTCAAAAGAGTTATCGATCCTAACATTTCCGTGCTAATGATGTTGTGTCGAGCCAAATTTTAGATAAAGCTATTGGACGGTAATTTTCTTTGGAGGATAAACTACCAGTTTTGTTCTTGACGATGGGAACGAGCGTCACTTCCAACATAGTATCCGGTAGATGTCCATATTTCAACATCAGTGTGAACAAATATGCCAAATATTGGTTGATTTTGCTGCAACAGAATTTCAGATGCTCCGCTGAAATACCATCTGAACCACATGCCTTCCGATTATGAAGTTTATGTATAGCGCATTGAATGTCAGAACTGTTGAATGCTAAATAACTCCCATCCATGCAATATTCGGTCTTTGATTTGGGATCATGTGTATTTCCACATTTTCCGCTCAAAATATCCGAAAAGTATTCTTTCCACATTTCGCAGATAGTTTGTTCTCCCGAAATCCCATCGATTGTTACAGCGTTTCCACATTTCTCCTGTTTTGACCTCGATATTGAATTCCAAAATTGCGTATAATTCTTATTGTTGTATTCTTCTACAATCCGATCACAGCGCATCTGCTCCTTGTTTGATTTGCATTTACGTAACGCATGTTTGAAATCGCTGCGAGCTCTGCACATAGACTCAAAAATATAACCATGACGTGGTTTCCCGACTTTAACCCAAAGAATGAAACGGTCCCTTGCAATTCCATGGAGTTTCTTAACAGAGGAGTTCCATCCCATTAACTGTCTATGTTCACCTACAGTCGGTCCACTTGGTATAGTAGCTTGTGCCGA
The DNA here is from genome assembly GCA_032622095.1 of Siphonodentalium dalli. Classification (NCBI taxonomy): domain Eukaryota; kingdom Metazoa; phylum Mollusca; class Scaphopoda; order Gadilida; family Siphonodentaliidae; genus Siphonodentalium; species Siphonodentalium dalli. Next base: position 15,196,927 of record CP136061.1, read on the forward strand.
TCTGTCAAGAGTAGAAATAATATATTGATACGAAGTATCAATTATCGAAAATCGTTCTGTATCTGTGCTAGCTACTCTACACCTGGAGTCAACAGATGAAATATATATATTATCCAGCATGACAGAACACATGTTTCGATAATTTCCCAGGTCGGTTGGTTTTGCGGATTTCCAATTTACGCGTGGTTTATTAGACGATGAAGGCGAATGTGTTGTCCTAGAGAGTAAGGTGAAGAGAGTTCAGCTGTTACGATGAGTGGGAAATGGTCCGAACTCATGTAATCGTGTGAAATTTCCATCTCCTTTATAGCAGAGTCCGCATCTGTCGTGCATATGCAATGGTCAAGCCAAGACACCGATTAATGCGCTGCACTGTAGAATGTGAAAGTGTCCGATTGTGATCCGAAGAAATTCACATCGGAGATGATCAAAGGAATTTCACTGCAGAATTTCTCAAGTTCTCGCATTTGTCCGTTCTTCCTGTGAGAACATGAATTGAAGTCTCCCATCACAAAAACAGAACTTGTTCCCGTTTCTTCTATTATAGCATCAATTTTTCCTAAACATTCTGTAAATTCGGCAAAATTACTTGATTCATCGGTTGGCATATAGACACAAAGGATAAGTGTGTTTATGTCATCTGTTGCCAATTGTAACCCTATTATCCTTGGGTCGTTTTCGTAATTAATAAAGCAGACACTGTCTGCTATTTCCTTGAGCCACAAAATAGCAGTGCCACCAAATGGGCGCCCTACGCGTAGCTCCTTTTCTGTGTCAATGGCAGAAATCCCTTCAGCCAAAAATTCATTATGGATGGATCTCAGCATTGGTATTTCTTCTTTAAGCAACCAATGTTCCTGTAGTAGAACAATGTCGCATTTGTTACAAAGATCTTTGACGGCATCAAGTGATGATTTAACGGACTTACAGTTGAAGCTTGCTATTTTAACTTGTTCCATGTTTTGAGTGTTTTATAAATCCCAGGAATCGGAAAGACGTCGACTCTTTGGTTCAAAGTATTTTCTGACCAAGGCATTCCGCGGCCATTTAGACCCATCCAATAACGAATTCATAACATCTTTATCGTCAACTTCGATGCGAAACGAAGCATAAGTGTCATATCTGGTCTGTAGTTTCTCACACTTCATCACTGCTGTGTTGAACTTGTTGTTGACAAATTGTGCAACGCTGATTTCAGACGTATCGGGAGCTAACCTTGATATGAAAACTGACATGGGTCGGGAGTTTCTGACAGCGGCGCGGTCTATATTTCTTGTACAGATACCCAAGGGGGTTATGACATATTTATAAAACGGTTCACACCCCAAGGCAAACACAATTGAGCCACATTCTATTTGAAGATTACATATCAATTACCATTCAATTAAAAGTTAATTGAATGGATTGTTGTGTTACATAATCATGTTGAATAATTAGTCAAATGTTCGTTGACAATCGGCTCACTTGGGTCTGCATTATATATCAGCATTGATAAATCATTTTGTGTCCGAATTTGAGAGCGTTTTATACTGATAACGTGTTTCTTGACCAAACAGATTCTTCGTTGTGACAATAAACTGTTTCAGCTGTTTAAGTTATTTTTCGCCTTGTTGTCATAATGGAATTATCGTTCGGAACACAGGAGACAATGTGCCGTAGTGTTCGGACTCCGAAGTGAAACTATTCCACATTAATTGCATGAAGTTTGTTTGATGAAATATCACCGGCATTCATAACAAAAGACGTAAGCAAACCTGTGTATAGTGCCTGTATTATCCGCGCACGATGCATGTATATGAGAACAGTTGTGAAATTTTCTCAATGTATCATTCTGAAGATCATTATGTGATTATTGTGGATTATGCATTCGAAACAGGTTTGGATCTCGTTCAGTTTACTTCCAATCGCCCGCCCCACTCGATAGACAAAAACATATTCAACCAAAAGTGTTGGGCCCTAACCCATGCAGACCACCCCTATATGTCCGCTAATAATGGAATGATCCGTGTTTTAACTTCCCAAGTGACTGGTGCGATCATTATCGAACGAACGAACGAACGAACGAACGAATATTTTATTATAGTGACATGTGTGTATAGTGTATACAAAACATCACATACAGGTGATAACAATGTCGAGTTACAAAATAACAACACACCCGGCCAATAAGGCCTATAAGTCACTTTAAACAAATAATAAAGAAAATTGTTGTGCACATTCATGGGATAGAAAAGGTTTTGCTAAGAAGATCTTGTCTTTTTTGATAAGCACTATAAAGAAATTTAGCTACTTGAAGGGGATACCGATTCATTAGCCGCGTAAGCAAGCAGACGTCACTAAATTGTCCATGTTCAATCGCGATATATGACATCAGTTTTGATCGCAAGTGTTTATATGCTCGACAGTTAAGCAGAAAATGTGTCTCATCTTCAACTTGGCTACAATAACACAGAGAACAATATCTCTTGTCGGAATCTTCCTTATTATACCTCCCAGTCTCAATATTCAAGGGGAGAACACCGCATCGAAATTGTGCCATAATCGATCTTTCAGCTTTGCTGATGTTAAGAGTGACATATCTTTCTAATTCGTATGTGTGTTTAAATAATATATAGGTTCTCAATTTAGGAAATTTTTTTGTATCTGCAGACCAAGTTTTCTGAAAATGTCTCTTAAGGGCTTCATGACACTCATCGAGATTACACATTCGTCTATCGTCAAATATATTATTCATGTTCAGTATCTGTGTGATTAATTTAAAGTGGGCGCATTGTTAGAATTTCACACCTACCGGTCCGATCTTCTTTCAGCTTACTATCCAATTAATGTCAATTTCTGTGTGATATTTAGCTCAAGTCTGTATTCTGGCCCCGTTGAAATACAGATTCATACAAGAAATATTGTTCATGAATTGGAGCAATTTGATTGGCCGAGGGGTGTGAACCGGTTTATAAATGTTTATCATTTGATTCTCTGCATCTCACAACTGATATATATTGGGCTATACTAAGATTTTGAAAGTGCGTTATTTATGCTGTATATGAGCTTAGCTCATCAACGACACGATTTAAATTTGTTAGGGCGATATCTTTTTAATGAAAACTATGTTAGATGTAAGTGAAATAATCTTACTTTAGGCTAACATTGCCCTTTGTTTTAATTGTGGGCGTCTTCGGTAACCTTCGAGTGGTTCCGTTTTATGATTCAGACACGCGCTGGAAGACAAAACTTTCTTCTTGAAATCCCGTATTCTTCGTTTAAATTGACATTTTGGAAAATCCTACTGTCTCCAAATTTTGCGTGTAAGTATATATTTTCAATCTGTTTTAATATGTCAACTAAAACACCAGTTGCAATACGTATCAACAACAAAAACAACCAATTGTTCGGCGTAGCAACATAGAAAGAAATTGTTCTATGCATATTAGAACATAAATAGAACAATGTACAAGCGTATAATCAGTTACTATATACGTTTAGTTCGCATATGGTCATAGAGCACATTTCAGAGTAATTTTCACCATTTCCTGGCAACTGTCACATGGGCTATAGTCTTCGAATTTTTACCAACATGCTGACGTCACGGTTTGCGAGAGGCCAGAGTTTTACTGACACGTTACGACTGGCGCGACGACAGAATTATGGCCAGAGAACCATCAACCAGCGTACCCTCACCCAGCGTACCCTCACCAGCGTACCCTCACCAGCGTACCCTCACCCAGCGTACCCTCACCAGCGTACCCTCACACAGCGTATCCTCACCCAGCGTACCCTCACCCAACGTACCCTCACCCAGCGTACCCTCACCCAGCATACCCTCACCCAGCGTACCCTCACACAGCGTACCCTCACCCAGCGTACCCTCACCCAGCGTACCCTCACCCAGCGTACCCTCACCCAGCGTACCCTCACCCAGCGTACCCTCACCCAGCGTACCCTCACCCAGCGTACCCTCACACAGCGTACCCTCACCCAGCGTACCCTCACCCAGCGTACCCTCACCCAGCGAACCATCACCCAGCGAACCCTCACCAGCGTACCCTCACACAGCGTACCCTCACCAGCGTACCCTCACCCAGCGTACCCTCACCAGCGTACCTCACACAGCGTACCCTCACCCATCGTACCCTCACCCAGCGTACCCTCACCCAGCGTACCCTCACCCAGCGTACCCTCACCCAGCGTACCCTCACACAGCGTACCCTCACACAGCGTACCCTCACCCAGCGTACCCTCACACAGCGTACCCTCACCCAGCGTACCCTCACCCAGCGTACCCTCACCCATCGTACCCTCACCCAGCGTACCCTCACCCAGCGTACCCTCACCCAGCGTACCCTCACCCAGCGTACCCTCACCCAGCGTACCCTCACCCAGCGAACCATCACCCAGCGTACCCTCACCCAGCGTACCCTCACCCAACGTACCCTCACCCAGCGTACCCTCACCCAGCGTACCCTCACCCAGCGTACCCTCACACAGCGTACCCTCACCAGCGTACCCTCACCCAACGTACCCTCACCCAGCGTACCCTCACCAGCGTACCCTCACACAGCGTACACTCACCAGCGTACCCTCACCCAGCGTACCCTCACCAGCGTACCCTCACACAACGTACCCTCACCCAGCGTACCCTCACCCAACGTACCCTCACCCAGCGTACCCTCACCCAGCGTACCCTCACCCAGCGTGCCCTCACCCAGCGTACCCTCACCCAGCGTACCCTCACACAGCGTACCCTCACACAGCGTACCCTCACCCAGCGTACCCTCACCCAGAGTACCCTCACCCAGCGTACCCTCACCCAGCGTACCCTCACCCAGCGTACCCTCACCCAGCGTACCCTCACCCAGCGTACCCTCACCCAGCGTACCCTCACCCAGCGTACCCTCACCCAGCGTACCCTCACCCAGCGTACCCTCACCCAGCGTACCCTCACCCAGCGTACCCTCACCAGCGTACCCTCACCCAGCGTACCCTCACCCAGCGTACCCTCACCCAGCGTACCCTCACACATCGTACCCTCACCCAGCGTACCCTCACCCAGCGTACCCTCACCCAGCGTACCCTCACCCAGCGTACCCTCACCCAGCGTACCCTCACACAGCGTACCCTCACACAGCGTACCCTCACACAGCGTACCCTCACACAGCGTACCCTCACACAGCGTACCCTCACACAGCGTACCCTCACCCAGCGTACCCTCACACAGCGTACCCTCACCCAGCGTACCCTCACCCAGCGTACCCTCACACAGCGTACCCTCACACAGCGTACCCTCACCCAGCGTACCCTCACCCAGCGTACCCTCACCCAGCGAACCATCACCCAGCGTACCCTCACACAGCGAACCCTCACCCAGAGAACACTCACCCAGCGTACCCTCACCCAGCGTACCCTCACCCAGCGTACACTCACCCAGCGTACCCTCACCCAGCGTACCCTCACCCAGCGTACCCTCACCCAGCGTACCCTCACACAGCGTACCCTCACCCAGCGTACCCTCACCCAGCGTACCCTCACACAGCGTACCCTCACCCAGCGTACCCTCACCCAGCGTACCCTCACCCAGCGTACCCTCACCCAGCGAACCATCACCCAGCGAACCCTCACCAGCGTACCCTCACACAGCGTACCCTCACCAGCGTACCCTCACCCAGCGTACCCTCACCAGCGTACCTCACACAGCGTACCCTCACCCATCGTACCCTCACCCAGCGTACCCTCACCCAGCGTACCCTCACCCAGCGTACCCTCACCCAGCGTACCCTCACACAGCGTACCCTCACACAGCGTACCCTCACCCAGCGTACCCTCACACAGCGTACCCTCACCCAGCGTACCCTCACCCAGCGTACCCTCACCCATCGTACCCTCACCCAGCGTACCCTCACCCAGCGTACCCTCACCCAGCGTACCCTCACCCAGCGTACCCTCACCCAGCGTACCCTCACCCAGCGAACCATCACCCAGCGTACCCTCACCCAGCGTACCCTCACCCAACGTACCCTCACCCAGCGTACCCTCACCCAGCGTACCCTCACACAGCGTACCCTCACCAGCGTACCCTCACCCAACGTACCCTCACCCAGCGTACCCTCACCAGCGTACCCTCACACAGCGTACACTCACCAGCGTACCCTCACCCAGCGTACCCTCACCAGCGTACCCTCACACAACGTACCCTCACCCAGCGTACCCTCACCCAACGTACCCTCACCCAGCGTACCCTCACCCAGCGTACCCTCACCCAGCGTGCCCTCACCCAGCGTACCCTCACCCAGCGTACCCTCACACAGCGTACCCTCACACAGCGTACCCTCACCCAGCGTACCCTCACCCAGAGTACCCTCACCCAGCGTACCCTCACCCAGCGTACCCTCACCCAGCGTACCCTCACCCAGCGTACCCTCACCCAGCGTACCCTCACCCAGCGTACCCTCACCCAGCGTACCCTCACCCAGCGTACCCTCACCCAGCGTACCCTCACCCAGCGTACCCTCACCCAGCGTACCCTCACCAGCGTACCCTCACCCAGCGTACCCTCACCCAGCGTACCCTCACCCAGCGTACCCTCACACATCGTACCCTCACCCAGCGTACCCTCACCCAGCGTACCCTCACCCAGCGTACCCTCACCCAGCGTACCCTCACCCAGCGTACCCTCACACAGCGTACCCTCACACAGCGTACCCTCACACAGCGTACCCTCACACAGCGTACCCTCACACAGCGTACCCTCACACAGCGTACCCTCACCCAGCGTACCCTCACACAGCGTACCCTCACCCAGCGTACCCTCACCCAGCGTACCCTCACACAGCGTACCCTCACACAGCGTACCCTCACCCAGCGTACCCTCACCCAGCGTACCCTCACCCAGCGAACCATCACCCAGCGTACCCTCACACAGCGAACCCTCACCCAGAGAACACTCACCCAGCGTACCCTCACCCAGCGTACCCTCACCCAGCGTACACTCACCCAGCGTACCCTCACCCAGCGTACCCTCACCCAGCGTACCCTCACCCAGCGTACCCTCACACAGCGTACCCTCACCCAGCGTACCCTCACCCAGCGTACCCTCACACAGCGTACCCTCACCCAGCGTACCCTCACACAGCGTACCCTCACACAGCGTACCCTCACACAGCGTACCCTCACACAGCGTACCCTCACACAGCGTACCCTCACACAGCGTACCCTCACACAGCGTACCCTCACCCAGCGTACCCTCACCCAGCGTACCCTCACCCAGCGTACCCTCACACAGCGTACCCTCACCCAGCGTACCCTCACCCAGCGTACCCTCACACAGCGTACCCTCACACAGCGTACCCTCACACAGCGTACCCTCACACATCGTACCCTCACCCAGCGTACCCTCACACAGCGTACCCTCACACAGCGTACCCTCACACAGCGTACCCTCACACAGCGTACCCTCACCCAGCGTACCCTCACCCAGCGTACCCTCACCCAGCGTACCCTCACCCAGTGTACCCTCACCCAGCGTACCCTCACCCAGCGTACCCTCACCCAGCGTACCCTCACCCAGCGTACCCTCACACAGCGTACCCTCACCCAGCGTACCCTCACCCAGCGTACCCTCACCCAGCGTACCCTCACCCAGCGTACCCTCACACAGCGTACCCTCACACAGCGTACCCTCACCCAGCGTACCCTCACCCAGCGTACCCTCACCCAGCGTACCATCACCCAGCGTACCCTCACCCAGCGTACCCTCACCCAGCGTACCCTCACACAGCGTACCCTCACATAGTGTACCCTCACACAGCGTACCCTCACACAGCGTACCCTCACACAGCGTACCCTCACACAGCGTACCCTCACCCAGCGTACCCTCACCCAGCGTACCCTCACCCAGCGTACCCTCACCCAGCGAACCATCACCCAGCGTACCCTCACACAGCGAACCCTCACCCAGAGAACACTCACCCAGCGTACCCTCACCCAGCGTACCCTCACCCAGCGTGCACTCACCCAGCGTACCCTCACCCAGCGTACCCTCACCCAGCGTACCGTCACCCAGCGTACCCTCACACAGCGTACCCTCACCCAGCGTACCCTCACCCAGCGTACCCTCACCCAGCGTACCCTCACACAGCGTACCCTCACACAGCGTACCCTCACCCAGCGTACCCTCACACAGCGTACCCTCACACAGCGTACCCTCACACAGCGTACCCTCACACAGCGTACCCTCACCCAACGTACCCTCACCCAGCGTACCCTCACCCAGCGTACCCTCACCCAGCGTACCCTCACACAGCGTACCCTCACCCAGCGTACCCTCACCCAGCGTACCCTCACACAGCGTACCCTCACACAGCGTACCCTCACCCAGCGTACCCTCACACATCGTACCCTCACCCAGCGTACCCTCACACAGCGTACCCTCACACAGCGTACCCTCACACAGCGTACCCTCACACAGCGTACCCTCACCCAGCGTACCCTCACCCAGCGTACCCTCACCCAGCGTACCCTCACCCAGCGTACCCTCACCCAGCGTACCCTCACCCAGCGTACCCTCACCCAGCGTACCCTCACCCAGCGTACCCTCACACAGCGTACCCTCACCCAGCGTACCCTCACCCAGCGTACCCTCACCCAGCGTACCCTCACCCAGCGTACCCTCACCCAGCGTACCATCACCCAGCGAACCCTCACCCAGCGTACACTCACCCAGCGTACCCTCACCCAGCGTACCCTCACCCAGCGTACCCTCACACAGCGTACCCTCACCCAGCGTACCCTCACCCAGCGTACCCTCACCCAGCGTACCCTCGCCCAGAGAACACTCACCCAGCGTATCCTCACCCAGCGTACCCTCACCCAGCGTACCCTCACCCAGCGTACCCTCGCCCAGCGTACCCTCACCCAGCGTACCCTCACCCAGCGTACCCTCACACAGCGTACCCTCACACAGCGTACCCTCACACAGCGTACCCTCACACAGCGTACCCTCACCCAGCGTACCCTCACCCAGCGTACCCTCACACAGCGAACCCTCACCCAGAGAACACTCACCCAGAGAACACTCACCCAGCGTACCCTCACCAAGCGAACCCTCACCCAGAGAACACTCACCCAGAGAACACTCACACAGCGTACCCTCACCAAGCGAACCCTCACCCAGAGAACACTCACCCAGCGTACCCTCACACAGCGAACCCTCACCCAGAGAACACTCACCCAGCGAACCCTCACACAGCGAACCCTCACCCAGAGAACACTCACCCAGAGAACACTCACCCAGCGTACCCTCACCAAGCGAACCCTCACCCAGAGAACACTCACCCAGCGTACCCTCACACAGCGTACCCTCACCCAGAGAACACTCACCCAGCGAACCCTCACACAGCGAACCCTCACCCAGAGAACACTCACCCAGAGAACACTCACCCAGCGTACCCTCACCAAGCGAACCCTCACCCAGAGAACACTCACCCAGCGTACCCTCACACAGCGAACCTTCACCCAGAGAACACTCACCCAGCGTACCCTCACACAGCGAACCCTCACCCAGAGAACCCTCACCCAGGGAACCCTCACCAAGCGAACCGTCACCCAGGGAACCCTCACCAAGCGAACCGTCACCCAGCGAACCCTCACCCAGCGAACCCTCACCCAGCGAACCCTCACCAAGCGAACCGCCACCCAGCGAACCCTCACCCAGAGAACTCTCACACAGAGAACACTCACCCAGAGAACCATCACCCAGCGAACCATCACCCAGAGAACCATCACCCAGCGAACCCTCACCCAGAGAACCCTCACCCAGCGAACCATCACCCAACGAACCATCACCCAGCGAACCCTCACCCAGCGAACACTCACCCAGCGAACCCTCACCCAGAGAACTCTCACACAGAGAACACTCACCCAGAGAACCATCACCCAGCGAACCATCACCCAGAGAACCATCACCCAGCGAACCATCACCCAGAGAACCATCACCCAGCGAACCCTCACCCAGAGAACCATCACCCAGCGAACCCTCACCCAACGAACCATGACCATGCGAACCCTCACCCAGCATACCCTCACCCAGAGAACTCTCACCCAGCGAACCCTCACCCAGCAAACCCTCACCCAGCGAACCATCACCCAGACAATAGTCTCCCAGCCAACCGTCACCCAGACAATATTCACCCAGCGAACCTTCATCCAGACAATAGTCTCCCAGCGAACCGTCACCCAGCCAATAGTCTCCCAGCGAACCGTCACCCAGACAATAGTCTCCCAGCGAACCGTATTAACGTTCACTGACTTTCTGTCCTTATTTATTTATTTACATTCAATCTATATAGTCAACATTCGATGCCTACATGTACAATTGAATCTGGTCTGCGGATATTATTCTATATTATATCATATTATATTATATATATTATATATATATATACTTATTATTTGACAATTACCGCCAGGTAGTGGATAATTTGTTATTTATTTAAGGGACTGCAGGAAGACGGTCAGTATTGGCCATGCAGTCCCTGTACAATATCATTAATTTTGTATCTTTAGTTTAACTGTAATATGCTATGTTTATTGTACAAATAAAATCTATCTATCTATCCAGCGAACCCTCACCAAGCGAACCGTCACCCAGACAATAGTCTCCCAGCGAACCGTCACCCAGCGAACCCTCACCAAGCGAACCATCACCCAGACAATAGTCTCCCAGCGAACCGTCACCCAGCCAATAGTCTCCAAGCGAACCGTCACCCAGCCAATAGTTTTCGAACTATTTATCCGCCTGCTGACATAATAATTTGGGTTGAAGTAGAAGATCACTCAATATTTTCGACCATCCCGGGCGCTTCGCGCCCAACCACTATCCTATGTAATCTGCGCGATATCAGAATTGCACTCATTTTATAATTTCACCCATACAGAGCCCCAGACAAACATGAGCAGACGACATTCTTATATATGCTTCTATATATGTGTGGGGCTCCCTGCAGGGTAATGGATGTTTTTTTATTTTATGTCGTAAAAATTGTAAGAAACATTTATTTAAAAAAATTGATAAAAAATTGTTAGGCCAATGCATTCTCTTATATATGCGAGGCGACCTATGGTCGACTCGCATATATAAGATAATGCATTGGCACAGGGTAAAAAAAATCCCGACTTACGACTGGATTTGATATGGCATTTATTGGGGCCTTGACAAGTCGCGATTGGAGCGAGGCGATGCAAGTGAACTATCGCCGGACTATTTAACGTAGGAATCTGCGAGTCTTACATTTTAGGTCGAATCGAATCTTGAAACCGAATCAGCATCTTGGTTTCGAATCAAAACGAACAACGAATGCCGAATTTGATTACATGCTGCGTCAGTGTACAACTTATTGGACATATAGTGAAACTAAACACATATTATTTGCATGAATATTTCCAACATGGAATAGGAAAGATGACGGTAACCTCATGTGTATGTCCGCATTTAATGATCTACGATCACCCGGTGTTTGTTCGGCTCTTTTTGCGGGACGAATCAAAAGTTCGATACAACCCGAATCCAAGTAATAAGGTTTCGAATATGATCGAATTAAAGGCTCACTTAATTTTCGAATGCCCAGCTAACATGATTCCATATTATATACCATTTGGAAGAGGAACCAAGAAATATATATATTCCATCAGAATACGAAGCAGCTGTGGCCTTGGACTGTCCACCAAGTGGTAGAGATTAATTCCAAGACTTCCCCCTTCTTCAACCCAGATTGCATCAGAATTCAAACTAAGATATAGAGTTATTCCCCTTCCATTGAGTACAATAGACTTTATATTACCAACCGGATCAAAATTAAATAAGGACACACCTTGGTACCTCGACACAAACAACATGTTCCCGGGCATCATGCTCGGGGGCTGGTGAACGACGTTATTATGTCGCCTATATTACACTAATAAAACTGAATTGTGCTTTGCTATTTTGTCTGTCCGCTTATCGGCGACCACACGTCTGAACCATCGGAGCTGAAAATGTTTACATATGGGTAATTTGACCCGGGTAATCTTATTAAATAGGTCAAATTGACCTTAGATGTCTTAAAATGACACTATTATTTAATTTAACCAAACAAGTTAATTATTTACCCACAGTGGTTGCAATCAGATCGGTGAAAATATAAACAGTAATCTTATTAGATAGGTCACGTTGATCTCAGATGTCCTAAAATGGCACTAATAATTAATTTAACTAAATAATTTAAATATATACATAATGGTTGCAATCTGATTGGTGTGGAATAGCGAACGTTATTTACCATCGACGGCATCTTATGAACAGCCAGCATGAATATTTGCCTCAGCCTGCGTCCTCTCGGTTACAATCAACTAAATATTTCCCATTGGCGACAGTGTTAGGGTTAAGCCATCCCCACGATTCATTGCCCTACTGAGCCAAACTTTAAATATTTCTGCGTGTAGAACTCCACGTCGGACATAAGTTGTCAAAAAATAAATGGTGCCTCGCCATACTTATTCCTGGAAATAAATTGGCATTTCCACAACTACCCCCTTTTGTGCACAAAATTTTAATATAGAAAAATACCCCCACCCCTACCAAATTTGGCGACCAATGTAGCCGCTTGACGAACAATTCCACACAATGGCCGAGGAATTAACATAGCCTATGAATTTCTTTTTTCTTTCACATTAAACAACCGAAGATATTATACACCATTCAGCTGCCGGTATTTTTTTTATGCTGACTCGAGTTTCCGTACACAAATGACATCGGGACATAAGTATTTAGTTGCTTATAACCTATATCAGCCTGCCTCCTCTCGCTATTCGATCCCAGACAGACATTAGATGTAACACTCACCGATTTGCGTCGTCCAGACATATAACGAATCTGTGGGTACAAGTTACACATGCGCCGTAGTCACGACTGCAACATCTCCCTTCAGCATCCTCTCCGTGAACATTTAAAAAGTTATCCAAGCGAATACTAACAACAGCACCGGAATAGCAAACCTGCAAAATTAAAGACAATCGAATACTACGAATAGCACCGGAATCGCAAACATGTAACATTAAATACATACAAATACTAACAAACGCAACGAAATAGCAAACCTGCAAAACTAAAGACACGCGAATAGTATCAACAGCACCGGAAAGTATATTTTTCTATATCGCGAAACGGTGTGATTTGGTTCACCGATTATTTTATCAACCTAAAAGTCTAAATGTACATGGACGACAACACGCATGGCAAACATCAGTCACACACAAGAGATCTAAGTTACTGCCATTTTACTGAGTAGCCTGCGAAAATCGTCAACAAGTCTATCGCTCTAACTCTCCATTCTGTAAACCATGTAGGTTACAGTGAAGTAATTATTTCCCATAGGCCTCAGTGTTAACATATACTGGCCTGCAGCCCTGACTATCCACGAATTGTGATAAATGAGTACATGGTCACCAGGATTGGCATCTGCGCAAAGTTTCTGCAAGATAAAAATCATATCGTCGAGCATGGAATGTACCTTTAAATTTGGGATTTATAATCGAGAGTCAGAATTGCATGAAAAAAATATTGACATTTTTTACCTCACACCAAAACAATTAAATCTAGGAACCACGTGCTTTACAATGTGCCAATGTTTTGTTTGGAGTCTGAAATTTCAAGAGGAGTGATTGCATGTATTTTATATGTTTAAATATCGAAACTACTATTAACCAACCAGAGCCCAGAATTTTTTTAATTCTCTCCTGCATCTTGGTCCAAAATCCGTTGGAGGGCGCTACCAATCGAATTACTTCACTGTAACCTGTATGTGGCCCCAGAGAGATAGAACAATGCACTGATGACTGTCGTCTGCTTGGTCTGTGTAAGGCTCCATACGGGAGTGTTATATAACCCTTTCATGACAGGAGCTGCGTTGGCGGAACACTAATGATCCTGTGCCAGTGCATTCTCTTATATATGCCAGTCGACCATAGGAATTTTTCTTACATTCTTTAACAACTGTTGTCATTTTTTATCATTTTTTCTTACATTCTACAGGGGGGGTATTTCCGACACGTATGCTGGGGTGGTGGGTGTCAAAATAAGCCCAAACAATAATTTCCGTGACAACATTTTTTTTTTTCCTTCACACCTTTTATTGGATTTTTACTAGTTTGTACTGGTTTGTAACACTAAGAAATCAATAATAAGGAACTGCAACAACACTAAACACGCTAGGGCCATTGGATGTTGGTTTGTGCCTCTTTATGACAAGGGAAGGTATTCTTAATGCAGCTGAATCGCCCATGCAATATTCTATGTAATTAACATCAAATAAGGATAACTTTAAAGAAATAAATGTAATGCCAAATCTGGTCAAACATGGACATTAAACACTGATGTATACACTGATGTATAAAGAAAAAACATGTAACATGCATAGACTTGTGAGTGGATAACACAATTATCTGATATGTGACAAAAGAGATAGAAAATGGTAATAATTCCCAATCTCATGTAGTCATGAATGAGTTAATACAGGTTTCTACTAAAAGTGTAGGTTTTTTTATTATATACTTTACTCTCACGTGCTACACTTGAGCAGTCCAACAGAAATAATGCCTTTTCTGAACTCATACAAGATTCCTGAATTCATACAAGATAAACTGCGAACATTTTAAAATTCGTAACCAATCCTGACCAATCTGAATCATTGGAATCAATCGTAACATTAACTTTCTTTGATTTCCCATTGGTGCTCCTGTGTGCTCTATTGTATTGCTATATGTGCGATAAACATGTTTTAGTAATGTATAATGAGTCTGGGTGGCACGTAGCATATAATAATTTAACCTATCTTATATAATACAATCACCTATCTGGTGTAAAACAATATCACCTATCTGGTGTAAAACAAAATCACCTATCTGATGAAGAGCAATATCACCTACCTGGTTCATAGACATAATATCATTCTAAATTTCCATAACAAAGTAACAAAACACAAAAACTAAAAAGGTCTCTAAAAAGGACTACCACACACATTTTGGCACTAAAACCGTGACTATTAATTATGATTAACCGTCCGCACTGTGTCAGTGACCGGTTACCCACTCAGGCATAGCTTCTATTCACAATAGCAATAAAGCTGCTTAATAGGTTTTGTGACGAGAAGGAAATTGAATGCAACCTGGACACAATACAATGACTTCAGTTTGGCAATAAAATGTTCGATGGTATATAAATATTAGAACGTCAGTTTGTCTATAAATGTTCGATATAATATGATGATTAGAGCATATCTTGTCGTTGACTACGCGAATGTAGTGGCCAGTGGGACTGGTGTAGTTCACTCGCCTTCGGCTCATGGACTGCACCCTTCCCACTGGCCACTACATTCGTATAGTCAACTCCAAGCCATGCTCTATATTCATATACTAAGCTTTAAAATATATAATAAGAATAGACTGCTAGAGACCAGTCCTGCTGTTCATTACTAGATTCACTGAATCTCAATGTAGGAGGTTGGGTCCTGGTTTTCTCTGTATGTTTGTATTTTTCGTTCCACAAGGGGGTGGGTGTCAAAACATGGCTGGAAAACACTCTATGAAATGGAAAACAATTTGGGGTCGGTGGTGGGTGGGCCCAAAAAGAGGTCATCGGCAAAAACGTAGCATACGTGTCTGGAAATGTTTTACGACCCCCCCCCCCCCCTGCATTCTATAACAATTTTATCATTTTTATAATTTAAATCATACATTCTTTATCAATTTTTATAATTTTGTCTTACATTTTTTGATAATTATAAAAAATAAAATAAAATTGGTTAGGCCAATGCAAATCTCTTATATATGCGAGGCGACCTATGGTCGACTCGCATATATAAGAGAATGCATTGGCACAGGGTTTTCGTAAAAATTCAGGAAGCTCCCGTCATGAAGGGTTAATGCACAAATTGTCAACAAGACTACCGCTCTAATTCTCCATTCCGTCAATAAGTGTTTAGATCGGACATTTGTCTCAAAGCGCATAGGGAATTTTACTCTGGAGCGATCATTATCGCCATTTGTTATGAAACAAAACATGCGCCAAATATAGAAAACAGACCTAGTAACCAGCCGGTCAAAAAGTAAGTAGGGCTGGTGCGTTCTGGTAGAGATTGATTAAAGACAAGCGAATAGAAACAGCAGCGCTGGAATAGTTAACCTGTAAAATTATAAACAAGCGAATACCAACATCACCGGAATAGCAAACATGTAACATTAAAGACAAACGAATACTAACAACATCACCAGAATAGCAAACATGTAACATTAAAGACAAGCGAATACTAACAACATCACCGGAATAGCACACATGTAACATTAAAGACAAGCGAATACTAACAACATCACCAGAATAGTAAACATGTAACATTAAAGACAAGCGAATACTAACAACATCACCAGAATAGTAAACATGTAACATTAAAGACAAGCGAATACTAACAACATCACCAGAATAGCAAACATGAACATTAAAGACAAGCGAATACTAACAACATCACCAGAATAGTAAACATGTAACATAAAAGACAAGCGAATACTAACAACATCACCGGAATAGCACACATGTAACATTAAAGACAAACGAATACTAACAACATCACCAGAATAGCAAACATGTAACATTAAAGACAAGCGAATACTAACAACAGCACCGGAATAGTAAACATGTAACATTAAAGACAAACGAATACTAACAACAGCACCAGAATAGCAAACATGTAACATTAAAGACAAGCGAATACTAACAACATCACCGGAATAGCACACATGTAACATTAAAGACAAACGAATACTAACAACATCACCAGAATAGTAAACATGTAACATTAAAGACAAGCGAATACTAACAACAGCACCGGAATAGCAAACATGTAACATTAAAGACAAACGAATACTAACAATAGCACCAGAATAGCAAACATGTAACATTAAAGACAAGCGAATACTAACAACATCACCGGAATAGCACACATGTAACATTAAAGACAAACGAATACTAACAACATCACCAGAATAGTAAACATGTAACATTAAAGACAAGCGAATACTAACAACAGCACCGGAATAGAAAACATGTAACATTAAAGACAAACGAATACTAACAACAGCACCAGAATAGCAAACATGTAACATTAAAGACAAGCGAATACTAACAACATCACCAGAATAGCAAACATGAACAGTAAAGACAAGAACATACTAACAACATCACCGGAATAGCACACATGTGACATTGAAGACAAACGAATACTAACAACATCACCAGAATAGTAAACATGTAACATTAAAGACAAACGAATACTAACAACATCACCGGAATAGCAAACATGAACAGTAAAGACAAGAACATACT
The DNA here is from genome assembly GCA_032622095.1 of Siphonodentalium dalli. NCBI lineage: Eukaryota > Metazoa > Mollusca > Scaphopoda > Gadilida > Siphonodentaliidae > Siphonodentalium > Siphonodentalium dalli. The sequence goes on from CP136061.1 coordinate 15,214,325, forward strand.
AAAAACATCACCGGAATAGCACACATGTAACATTGAAGACAAACGAATACTAACAACATCACCAGAATAGCAAACATGTAACATTAAAGACAAGCGAATACTAACAACATCACCAGAATAGCAAACATGTAACATTGAAGACAAACGAATACTAACAACATCACCAGAATAGTAAACATGTAACATTAAAGACAAACGAATACTAACAACATCACCGGAATAGCAATCATGAACAGTAAAGACAAGAGCATACTAAAAACATCACCGGAATAGCACACATGTAACATTGAAGACAAACGAATACTAACAACATCACCAGAATAGTAAACATGTAACATTAAAGACAAGCGAATATTAACAACATCACCAGAATAGCAAACACGAAGAGTAAAGACAAGAACATACTAACAACATCACCGGAATAGCACACATGTAACATTCAAGACAGACACCATATTACTAACAACAGCACCAGAAAAGCACACATTTAACATTAAAGACAGACACCATAATACTAACAACAGCACAATACTAGCAAGCCTATATCATTACATACAATATAACGGCACCGGAATAACAAAATGTAACACTAATAATATTAAAAGACAGCATAATACTAACAACAGCATTGGGAATAAATCCTTTGACATTACAGACAAGCTATTACACTCAACAGCACGGGAATAGCAAACACAACAATAAAGACAATAACACTGGAACAGCAAATGTGTAAAGTACCAGATGACATATAGCATTATTTGTATCATTCAAAAACTACGTTATATAAAACAAATGGGTGGAAATGAATTTAGTGTCTCCCATGTGTCGGTTCCAATGCATAACTATACATACGTTGCTTCTGCTTTTCACAGAGCGCATCCGATGTTTCCATACTCCAATGAACCGCATCAGGATGCCATTTAACAGTTACATACTAATAACCGAGGTCGCGGAAATCACTGAAGATGGTCGAACATAAGTTATGCGACATCACACATGGCTTTGAATGCGTGCTAGATAGTGAATTTGTTATTGGGCTAAAATGTAGATGAAATAGATGAATTGATATAAAACCAGTTGAATAAATATTGAAAGGTGGTGATATAAAAATTCGAATAGGTAATGCATGTAAATTTAAGTAACATACCACGAATTAAACGTAAAGGGGTTTTTTGAACTTGCATGAGAAAAGTTCACCTAATTGTTCAGTTTGTTATTATTTTTTTTGGGTCAAAATCTCATGACAACATCGAAACCGCCATTAGTATTTTTGTTATCTGATATCACAAGTTTCATCTCTTTCGTATATATATCCCTTTTACATAGGGGCCTGCGAATCTTAGATTTTTGTTCGAATCGAATCTCGAATCGAATATTCGAATTTTGTTTAATCGAATCGAATATCGAATCTCGAATCCCCGAAATCAAAAGTTGAAATCATCAATATTTAATATTATGTCTCGACTAACTCCTCAACTATAATAGGTAATACAAATGAACATTCAAAAATTAACATCGATCACCGGTGGTCCACAAACGAAAATAAAATAAACATTTTTATTTTAAAGGAATGGGTAGCGTTCGAGGTGGGTAATGCTGTAAAACCCGTGTTACTTGTGTCTAGTAAGCAAAACGAATGTTAAAATATTGAAAGATTGTATGCCTTTAAGGCCCTATACCAATCATAAATATCGCACAAATAGCATGTTGTCTTCAAGATCTATGCTGTGTTATGTAAAAATACGCCAAATTATGTAACATACATTGGCTTATGTTTACAAAATACTGTGCATCTCTAAAGGCTTGACGATAGCATGCCATCTACGAGACTGATATTTATGATTGTTATATATTTATTGTGTGCCTCCTATGATTGTTATATATTTATTGTGTGCCTCCTATGATTGTTATATATTTATTGTGTGCCTCCTATGATTGTTATATATTTATTGTGTGCCTCCTATGATTGTTATATATTTATTGTGTGCCTCCTATGATTGTTATATATTTATTGTGTGCCTCCTATGATTGTTATATATTTATTGTGTGCCTCCTATGATTGTTATATATTTATTGTGTGCCTCCTATGATTGTTATATATTTATTGTGTGCCTCCTATGATTGTTATATATATTCATTGTGTGCCTCCTATGATTGTTATATATTCATTGTGTGCCTCCTATGATTGTTATATATTTATTGTGTGCCTCCTATGATTGTTATATATTTATTGTGTGCCTCCTATGATTGTTATATATTTATTGTGTGCCTCCTATGATTGTTATATATTTATTGTGTGCCTCCTATGATTGTTATATATTTATTGTGTGCCTCCTATGATTGTTATATATTTATTGTGTGCCTCCTATGATTGTTATATATTCATTGTGTGCCTCCTATGATTGTTATATATTTATTGTGTGCCTCCTATGATTGTTATATATTTATTGTGTGCCTCCTATGATTGTTATATATTTATTGTGTGCCTCCTATGATTGTTATATATTTATTGTGTGCCTCCTATGATTGCTATATATTTATTGTGTGCCTCCTATGATTGTTATATATTTATTGTGTGCCTCCTATGATTGTTATATATTTATTGTGTGCCTCCTATGATTGTTATATATTTATTGTGTGCCTCCTATGATTGTTATATATTTATTGTGTGCCTCCTATGATTGTTATATATTTATTGTGTGCCTCCTATGATTGTTATATATTTATTGTGTGCCTCCTATGATTGTTATATATTTATTGTGTGCATCCTATGATTGTTATATATTTATTGTGTGCCTCCTATGATTGTTATATATTTATTGTGTGCCTCCTATGATTGTTATATATTTATTGTGTGCCTCCTATGATTGTTATATATTTATTGTGTGCCTCCTATGATTGTTATATATTTATTGTGTGCCTCCTATGATTGTTATATATTTATTGTGTGCCTCCTATGATTGTTATATATTTATTGTGTGCCTCCTATGATTGTTATATATTTATTGTGTGCCTCCTATGTTGAGAAGAATATATACAGAAATGTTACAATACGGTATATATACATGCACATGGTTATCACAACGTCGTTGAAAACACACCCACACAGAGCTGTGGTATATGGTTTTAAAGTAGTCATATGCGTGTGAGGCGAGCGTGCATGTCTATAATGTAGCAGTTATAACATGATAATTATGCGAGTGCTTTTCGATAATATGGCGAGTATTTATGACAACAATATACTGGCTACACTAATATGAAAGTGAGTTCCCACGAATAAAACGACACTTGATGAGCACGTAAGTTGATGAGGCCAGAAAATATAAGCTCCATTTGATGCAATACTTCGTCGGGACCTCTGTTCCAAGAAGAAAAGTACAGTCACTGATTGTGTCCAGATATAGGTATATTGTTGCCCAATAGTGATTGAGTATGTGGTCGAAATAACCATTCCTCGTGCATGTGATGTGATCGGAAGTGCAGTAGCGCATCACATGCAGAAGTTCATTATCATAGCACTACTAACAAGCGTAACACACAAGGTTATTTTTGTATCTCGTTGTGTTCAAATTCGTGCGAGATCCGGACGTACCGCGATGTGTAGCCATCTGCGTTGGTTAGCGGGAAACATTCTGTCGCACATATTTCTTTTGGAAACAAAACCCCAGTATTCGAAATTTCGAATACAATGATATAGAATATAACCGAATCGCAGGCCCCTACTACTACTACAACAACAACAACATATTTTTTGTAAATCCAGATATCGATACCACACATTCACCATCGTCAATAATTCGGTCAATATGACTAACTTATGCTTAGTCGCAAGCTTTTCGCTTTGACTAACACACACATACACCTTTCAGTGAGTCAGTGTGACTAACTAACATCTGTCCTTTGGCACAGTGACTCAGTTACACCAATAATAACTGTAATTACAACACTGCCTTGAATGGTGCTCAATATCTATTGCTAAATGTTAAATTTCCATTGCATCGCAATTACATGTATATTAGATATGAACGAATGTGATGGGTGTCTTATTATATAGCTATCAAAACTTCGCACTCACGCCAAAGGATACATTAGTTGGATAAAATGTTCCTATCGCATAGACACCACATACATCTCGGAATAATTAACCAGTTAAATAGACATATACCACAAACTAGTGTTAAACGTCTCAACAGACCTGGGCCCTGTTTCATGAAAGCAACTTATGACATCGTTGGGACTTAAGATGGTCATAAGTTCAAACTTCAGTCATAAGTGCGTTTCACGAACAAGGTCTTAACTTAAGATGGTTTTAACTTTGGTCTTAACTTTAAGACTGCTGTGAGGTGTCATAAGATAATCTTAAAGTTAAGACCCCCGTGATAAGTGGCATATCGATCACAAGTATGGCGGCCTATGTTATTTTGCAATTACGGAGATATATGTACATTGTCTGGGTGGGCAATTCGTCGTCTGGTATACAGGGTCGTGGCTACAGAGTGAGAGGGGTGTTCGCCTCGAAATGTCCAACTACACCCCCTTAAACAACACCAAATTATTTTGGGTTTAAACATTCCAACTGGTACCTCAAACATTCCAAAACCAAAGTTTGGAGAGGGCAACCCCCCCCCCCCCACCGTATAACCATAGGGTTAGTTTGGTAAAAGCAATTCAGAGCACAGGCTTATCATCAGGGACGTGGCGAATGGGGTTTGTGCCTTGTCTACCCCACCCCCTCCACACACACACTTTGGTCAAAATGTTCAGCAATTGGAAATGTCATGCCTGACAACAACATTAATCGTATACTATATATATACGTTTCAATTGTGTTAATTTCTAACTAGTAAAGGAATGTGCTGTTTTAGACAAAGAGCAGCAACCGAAAATCACCAACTTTAGTGGCGTCAGATTAGAAATTTCGAACTGTTGGAATATTTGAGATACAACTGGAAAGTTTAAATTCATCGGGTGGGGTGGACATGGTATTTCGCGTGTTTGGCCCGGTTCAATTAAGGGGAGGGTGCAGTTGGAAATTGCACGATGTACCCCCCCCCCCCACAGAGACCAACTAGCCACCCCCGAGCCTCGTCGAATGTAGGATATAGTCAATTATCAGCTGTGTATGTGACCTATAGATAATACATATTATAAAATTGTATTACCCACGAATTAAACTTTTGAGAAGAATTATGGCCTAGCTCAAAGCTCACAATCTCCTCTATGTTATTCCATATGTGTGTGGGGAGATGGTGTAAAATGAGATCAATTAATGTATTGATTCTTTCCTCTTTCCAAATTTCCGTCGGCTGTTTACAAAGCAGATATGTCATATAGGAAAGGTAACACAAACGCTCTTTATCAAAATATGTTTTAGAAATAGTTACAATTTTCTATAGAGAATATTATTTTTATTGAGTTGATGCCCACGCCCATATGTCGTGATTTTCAAGGCTGTCCAAATTTTTGTCATGTTTTTTTTTTTGCAGGGGTGGGATGACCGTTGTACAGCATACTGTATATATGATATACACACCCGTAACGATGACACCCCTTAATACGAGTGTGCTAATGAAAACGTAGTTATATATATATATATCCATGGTATGACAACCGCATAAAACATCTGCATAAAAATAATAAAAAAAGTTACTCTAACAATTATTTTTCATTTCCCTTTGAATCGAAAAATTACCTATGTGTGTGCTGATGACATCGCCGATTTATTTTGATTATTGCTACACGTAGAGAGCGGTGGTCGATAATACACGAGTTATGTCGGCTGACATAAAAAAAATCGCCGCCTGATCATTGCTCTCATTGGATTAACTCGGCGTGAATGCATGGTCGCAGTCATGCATCGATCCATATAATTATTATTTCTGACACCGCCACTCGTCAGTAAACGCAAAGCTCGTCATTTTAATAGCCTGCGATGTACTCATGTTCGAATTCACATCGTGAAACTCATACAAGTCTAAGATCCCTATGCGAATATAAGGCAACTGACTATAGACACTAAGATATATGCGCTGATTCGCCCACCCCTAACCCAGCCGCTATCCAGCATATTATCCAGCTATCCAGCATATTATCCAGCGATATTATCACCCATGCTTATCTCACAGTCAATACTAATTAACCTAACACAAAGTGAATATTATAATTATATTATAATGAACATAATAATAATAATATTAATACGATAAATTTGAGCTAATATATATATATATATAATCCTTTATTTCCACCATGTAATGGAGAGCTTAGAATAAATGTATACAAATAACGATACAAATGAACAATAACACAAGAAAGAATACATCATGTGAGTATGTACAGTAAGTCAATCACAGAAGGACATTCATGATAATAATATCTACGGTTTTAATTTTATCAATTATGCAATAATATATTGTGAGAATTCAGGCACAAGTGTATAAACGATGTACCTGTTTAGCACGAGCGTATATGGGGTTTCGGAATATTGGGATAAGATGCAATAAGATGCTATATTGACAAAACTAAATCGATGATACGCACCATAATAAATTGTAGTTGGGATACTCGGACGGGTGCATGCATTATTTGCACTACATTGCTATAATACAATCATGGAATAATAGGTATGATATCATCAGATGCCCGGAGCAGCTCGTGATAATCGTTCCACATGCGGAGCGTACTCCTTGTTATAAATATAATAAATTTGTTAATATCTGTTATTTTTTCCCGAACATGTGGTGGGATGCATGACAGAAGTATCATCATCTGTTCGTAGGTGGTGAGCTTGTCAATTTCTATGAAGCAAGGGATGTCAAAAAGTTCAAGAAGTGTGAACCACATGTCGTTCCTTGCCGCAGATATTTCTGGACAGACAATGATGCTGTGTTCAACTTTGTTGCTGTATTGTTTATTACAGAGCAAACACTTTCCGTTTTCGGGAATCACGGATTTTGCTAAGAGCTTCGCTATTTCAAGGAATTGAACTTTGTATTGTGGATAAGCTCTACATGTGAACCATAACGGCGAAACAGCCAGTGAGCTGTAGCTATCTGAAAAGTGTTGAAGTGAACTTTCTCTATGAAGACGCGCTTTCCATGACGCTTCCTGGAAGTGTGATACTCCCTGGCAGACTAGCTGCTTCCATGCTTCCTTCGATGGGAAATTCTCGTTTTCAACGAAGGCAATTAAATGTGATTTGAGATTGTATTTCTCTAAGATTAAAATTATATCTGATATAAATGAATGCTCGCTTAAAGCGTCCCCTCTGATGGCGGTGTCTAAACGACACATGAAAATTTCTTTTGAAGATTTGATCAGGGATGTTCTACAAAGACTTCCGAGTAGTACGAGTTTGCGTTTGTCAATGAGGGCCGTAATGGGGAATGTGCCTAGGAGGCTAATTGTGTAATAATGTGTGTAAGCATATTACAATAATTACGTCGACCGAGTTAATTTCCCGCCGTTTACTTTTCCGCGCATGAATGAAACAGCGAACACATTCGCGAATACGATACAGACATTTCCAGATTATATCAAAACAAAATAAGCTCGTTTTATGTTCGACCGAATTCTGTTTCTCAACAACACTACACCAGCCGATAGACATGTAATGGGTACATCATCATGGCCGTTTGAAGCACTAAATTATCCTCGCAGTTTCCACCAATAGTGAGGTAGCTCTTCTGCTTTATAGCACGAGTTTGTCGTCACCTGACGCCAGATCCATTTATCATAACATGAATTATTCTTATTAGTGTAAATGAATATGGAAACCTATAAAAACCACAAATAGAGGCCGTATATGGTTGTTGTTGTTGTGAGGACAGAGGACATAACAGCTATATCCGGCGATATTATATCGTGAGTACATGGATATTTTATACCTGGAAGTCTCATTATGGCACATCGGCTCCGCCTCGGGTTTCAAACTCGACATCCAGGAATCGAATCTCCATATACCCTCGATGTTGTCGGAGATAACTCATACATGTAGTATAACTTTAAAGTGATGTGAAACACTCCGGTTGTGTGACCAAATAGAAATGGATAATAATCTTACTTATTTTTTACGAATATTAATCCAAATTTCCAGTGCACACACCGTCATTCTTATATATTAATTAAATGCAATGACTCTCGATGGCGAAATCATTTACGTTAGTTTATCGCCGATTGTTGCGTCCCGAATCGAGATGTAAATATTTACAATTATGCGTAGTTCAGACGATGATATCTATGGAGTGGTATGGTCAATTTCTTTGAGATTTTCGGCGATGTTAGTAGAATGCTACAATCCCACAGTTGGTATAGCGCCTGAGTACTAACTTATCAGTTTCATGCACCAGAACAAGTCCATAATATGTCTTTAAAATGAGCGGACATAAATACCTTATTGATTACAATATGGCAATAAATAAATCAAATATGTATATCAAGGTCAACATAAAACCAAGAGAAGAGGTAGACGTTATTGCCTCAAAAATATTGGAACGTCGCTAGAGAGTTTCCGCTGGGGGAGGGGCGGGGGTCCGCCTTTTAATTTCCATCTAACCCCTAACACACCGCCACAAACACACAGGTTGAACTTTTCAACTGCTGCCTGAAACTTTTCTAACTGTTTGAAATTAACAACCTGACACCCACACTCCCTGAGGTTGGCAAATTCCCAACTGATGGCCATTTCAGACAAAACATGTTACCAAAAGTAGAAAACATGCTGCTGTTGCTTTAGAAACAACATTTATTATATACTTGTCCATGAATTATAAGGTTTTAGCAGTGAGATATATGTTATATCCCACTAGTGAGATATAAGTGATATCCCACTGGTGAAATTTCTGATGTATTGGCATTCATTGGGGGCCATAGGCAAGTAACTAAAGTATATAATAAACAGAACATCCACACTTTTTCAGTGGATATGGGTTAAAACTCATTCGTGATGACAAAACATTTGAATTTTCACTCGTGGCTAAAGCCACTCGTGGAAATTCAATGTTTTGTCATCACTCATGAGATATAACCCATATCCACTGAAAAAGTGTGGATATCCTCTATAAATCACATGTCACCCTATTATATATAATTAAAAAAGCCATTCCATATGTCCTTATATCTCAATAGTGACGAATAGCGCGTGCTTCACGGGATACTTGGCATCGCGCCAACAAAATTACTGCGCGGATTAATAATATTTCGAAAAGCCGCGCTTGACACCAATCCCAGACATTGCAAATGATTGCTTTGTTCATTGAAGTTTAATTATTGTCCAAGCGCGCAATACTGTCGTATACGGCTGTGAAGCGTCTCAGCTACCGCCGTGCATGTATGCATTTTACATGCATTTTTCAGCTTCTTTTAAAGATTTCGACTTGTTAAAAAGGAAGAAAACTCTAGTTTTTTTCATGTGATATACAACTCGTTATGTTGTGGTATAATATTTTATGAAATTCGTTTGATAAAATCTTATATCCCAACATAGCTCGTTGGAGATCCTCTATATTCCCAATAATTACTGGTTGGAAGAACAAACAATGATAACAATGTCGACCTACATGTTATGTAAACTTATTCTATCTTTCTCTCTTATCACAATGTTAACCTATATGTTATGTAAACTTATTCTATCTTTCTCTCTTATCACAATGTTAACCTATATGTTATGTAAACTTATTCTATCTTTCTCTCTTATCACAATGTTAACCTATATGTTATGTAAACTTATTCTATCTTTCTCTCTTATCACAATGTTAACCTATATGTTATGTAAACTTATTCTATCTTTCTCTCTTATCACAATGTTAACCTATATGTTGTGTAAACTTGTTCTATCTTTTTCTCTTATCATACCCCCGAGACTGTTTAATTATTACGCGCGCTCAGCGTGTATACTGGTGTGGAGATTCTTGTTTCGCCTGGGCGCATGGGTGTTTTATTTATAGAATGGGAATTTTTGGGATGATTAAAAGTCGAACTGCGACCGGAGGCCGAGTCCGGTAAAAGGTGTAGTTGGGAATTTCAATTTCGTTTATTGTCGTTAACATTATGTCAATAATGTTGAATTTTGGTTTGTGATAAGCTCTGCCAATTACAAATGAAAAAGATAATTTGAAAGTCTTATATTTCAATTTTTATAGACATTTTTCGTTCTGCTGCCCACTGGGGGTAGTGGTCGGAGACGGTCGAGTCGGCCGCCGGTTCGTTAATTAGGTGCTGGTTGTTATTGTTATTTTAACGGAATTCTGAGTTGGTCATTAGCAAAACCAATATATTTTATATTCTATAATTACAATCATGGGTATATAATATATGATCTTGAGCGCGTTACCATTTCTGACATTGGTTTTCTTGTATGAGTTATAGCAGCGCGGAAACGTTCGGAGCATACCGCACAAGAAGAAGAACGCGTCCTCAATAACGGCAAATTTCAGATCAACTATATAGTGGGGGGGGGGGGGGATAGTTGCAAAATCGTTCACTTTGTGATAGAAGCGCCAAACTTTCAGAGTTTGTTAAGTGGTTGGTGAGTATCACTAAACTGGCTGGTTCCAGATTTTGGAGGTCACCTTGACCTTCAATTTGACCTTGACCTTTTTGAAAATCTCAGTTTTTTGGGTTGGGTGGTTTATGCCATCCTTTTCTTGTGAAAATCGCATCTTCTCACAGTTTTCTCAATACAGTTATAGTTGGGAGGTGACCACGGTTCATTTGGGCTAAAACATATCTAAATTTTCATAAGATGGCCGCCAATATGGCCGCCGGAAGTTGAAAATATGACATTTTCTCACAAATATCTTCTAGTTCAATTCATGCTGTTTGGAACTGGTTGAGTAATGCAACTTTATTTTGTGTTTTTTATAGTAACCGATCATTGGAGCAATTAAATATGCAATTATTGTGGTCCTAGCCCCTTCCAATCCCTCAAAACTTCTATTTTACAGGATGCGGTATAAAATTTCACAAAAATATCACAATTGGGATTCTAGTCATATTTCAACAAGAAATGAGCATAACTTTGTAATGTAAGTGAGGCATATCATTATCTATGAATATTCCAAATCACTGGAACCAAAATTCTTACTTTGGCTCAAATTGGCTGCCAATATGGCCGCCAAAATAAGGAAAATGGTAAATATTACACCAGCGTCTCCTGCAATCGTTTGCAAGTTGTGGTTGATGTATAAAATTGGCAATTCTGCATTCTATACATTGAATACTAACATGTCTGATGCACCATGGTTAATTGTTACTATTGTCACTACTGACATCGTCAAAAATATTGGACTTTTCTCTCAAAAACTTGACATAAATATTGGCAAAAATGCACTTTTCAGGTTTGGACCATTTTTTCAGGTAAAATGTAACTATCTTTGGATTGAAAGGTGTTTATTGTTTTGGTCTATCTTAAATGTGTCTCACTACGGTGTTTATAGGCCAAATTGCTCAAGATGGCTTCCAAAATGGCAACCAAATTTGTAAAATGTTAATTTTTTACATATATCCCGAACATTCTCTGCATTATCCGAAAATGTAGCAAAATGTGACTCACTTGGTTATTATACGTGTTAGTTAATTAACTGACAACTAAATGTTCTATTCTGGTTGTCCCACTTCCGTATGGGGCAAACTAAATTAATTTTAAAGTATGTAATTTTGCCCGAGCACCTCTTTTGTGATTTTGGCCATAGTAGCTGTATTATCATGGATGGCATGTATGATTATACAGTGAATTGCTGAATTGTCATGTGTGAGGTGTATATGCAAGTATGGATTGTTTGAGTGGTTGTGTGTATATCTGGAAGGGCTGAATGGCAATAATGAGGTTTACTTGTATGCTTGGAGTGAATCTATGGTCTAGGGTATACAGGTAGTGAATGTATGGTCAATGGTGAGATGAGTACATGTAGGTATACAAGTAGTGACTGTATGGTCATAAATATAATGGACATCTATACAGGAGGTGACTATTAAAATGGTCATGTGTCAGGCGTATGAGTATACCTGGTGTTCCTGTTTGGTGACTCGTGGCGGTATGGTCATGTGTAGGTTATACCAGTATACACATGTGTTGCTTTATTGTCATGGGCAAGGGATATGTGTATATAGCAAGTGGCTATATGGCCATGGATAAAGTGCATATGCATACATGGAGTGACTATACTGACATGGCTAGGGTGTATTAGTATATCTTGAGTGACTATGCGGCTATGGTGTGACAAATAGGGATACAAGGAGTGACATGGCCAATGTTGAGGTGAATATGTATGCAAGAATTGACCATGGCCGTGTATGAATGTTTTGAATAGGTACACACGGTGTGACTATATGGCCATAGGTCAGGTACCATTGGTGAAGGTATGTGTATGAAGCGAGTGGCTATATGGCCATTGGTGAAGTGCATATGTATACCCAAAGTGACTTTATGGTCATTGTTGATGTATATATTGATTGTCTATTTGACCACGTGTTTGAAGAATAGGTATACAGGGGATGACCTGTGAGCCAATGGTGAGCTGAATGGGTATACAAGGAATGACTATATGGTATATGTTTATGAGTATCCCCCGTGTGCCTGTATCGTGACGCGTGGCTGTAAGGTCACCCATGGTCATGGGTCAGGTGTACATGTATACAGTGGGTCACTATATTGTTATGTCTGTGGTGTTTATGTATATATGTAATGACTGTGTGGTAATAGGTGGCCATCGTTTTCCGTGTTTACGGCCCCCATGTATATAAACACCATCAAAATAGAGAACTCTCTATCATGACCTCTCCATTGATTAACATATCCTTGAGTTATTGTGCCACCCAAGGTACACATGTACAACCCACCCATTACCTCAGTCACTCCATATGTACATAAACACAACACAAATGACAACATAGTCACCCATTTTATACACGTACACCTGATCATACAGCCATACTTGGTTATACCCGTACATACCACAAATGACGATACAGTCACGAGTCACCATGTATGGACACCAGGTATACACATGCACCCGACACATGGCCATATAGTCACTCTATGTATACATATCCACTACATTCACGACCATACGGTCACGCGTTGTATTCCTATTCACCTCACCATGGACCATACAGCCACTACATGTATACCTATTCGCCATATCCATTACCATAGAGTCAATCCAGGTATACATATGCACTTCACCAATGGTGAGCCCTTCCAGATATACCAATACCCGCACATACGACCTCTCATAAGTTCCACACTTGCCATAATCATGATCATGCATCTACTTCCCATACACCATCGATGATAACACATCCACAACATATATAAATATACAACCCACCGTTGCCAACAGGGCACTCCCCATATATCCACACATCATCCATGACCATACAATAACTCGCGGTATACCTATTATCCCCATCTACGATCATAGAGTAACTCCCTGGCTGTCATCTTGGCTTCCACTCTGTATCCAGTTGATAAATTGTTATCATAATGGGCCAGACTACCCACATATCATGGTTCATCTCAGTTCCGTCTCAAAGTTCTGCCCATTTCCTTTCAATAATATGGCCATAATCACAAAAGAGGTTATCCGCAAAATTCCATACTGCAACTTTAAAATGAATTTGTCATGCCCCATACGGATCTAGGATAAACATAATAGAACATAGTTGTCAGTTAAATAACTAACAGGTATAATAACCAAGTGAGTCACAATTTGATACCTTTTCGGATAACGCAGAGAATAATTTTCTGGATATGTGTAAAAAATTTACTTTTTACAAATTTGGTTGCCATTTTGGAAGCCATCTTGAGCAATTTAGTCTATAAACACCATAGTGTGACACATTTAAGATAGGTCAAAACAATAAAAACATTTGATACCAGGTAGTTGCATTTTATTTGAAAAAATGGTCGAACCCTGAAAAGTGATTTTTTGCCGATATTTATGTCTGGTGATGTCAGTGGTGACAATAGTAACAATGACGCATGGTGTATCAGACATGTTAGTATTCAATGTATAGAATACAGATTAGCCAATTTTGAACATCAACCACAACTTGTAAGCAATTGCATGACACCCTGGTGCAATATTTACAATTTTCCTTATTTTGGCGGCCATTTTGGCAGCCATTTTGAGCCAAGGTAAGATTTTTGGTTCCAGAGAGTTGGAATATTCATAGGTAATGATATGCCTCACTTGCATTACAATGTTCTTTTCATTTCTAGTTGAAATATGACTAGAATCCCAATTGTGATTTTTTTGTAAAATTTTGTACCGCGTTCTGTAAAATCGAATTTTTGAGGGATTGGAAGGGGTTAGGACCCCAATACTTGCATATTTAATTGCTCCAATGATCAGTTAATATACAAAACACAAAATAAAGTTGTATTACTCAACCAGTTCCAAACAGAATGAATTGAACTAGGAGATTTTTGAGAAAAAATGTCATATTTTCAACTTCCGGCGGCAATATTGGCGGCCATCTTATGAAAATTTATATATGTTTTGGCCCAAATGAACCGTGGTCACCTCCCAACTATAACTGTATTGAGAAAACTGTGAGAAGATGCGATTTTCACAAGAAAAGGATGGCATAAACCACCCAACCCAAAAACTGAGATTTTCAAAAAGGTCAAGGTAAAATTGAAGGGTCAAGGTGACCTCCAAAATGTGATGATTGACTTTAACCGTTGGTATTACTATACACCTAAACTACACTATATAACAAATAATATACCTCTCTAATTGACAATTAACGACAGTATAAACGATATATCAGTATAGACGCAGTGAGATGAGCGGACAATATTCCTTTAAGAAATTCGAATATTATGGACATGTTCGGCTGCGTGAAACGCATACGTCAGTACTCATGTGTTATTCCAACTGTGGGAATGTAGCATTCTACAAACATCGCTGAAAATCTCAAATAAATCGACCATACCACTCCATATATATCACAGAATGAACTATACGCTTAATTGTAAATATTTACATCTCGATTCGGGACGCAACAATCGGCGATAAACTAACGCAAATGATTTCGCCATCGAGAGTCATTACATTGAATTAATATATAAGAATGATGGTGTGTGTGCTGTAAATTTGGATTAATATTCGTAGAAATGACTACTTTGAGCAAGATTATTCTCCATTTATCTTCGATCACCCAACCGGAGTGTTTCACATCACTTTAGAAAATTCGAAGGGAATCTGGTAAACTTTATGTATCTCACATTCTTTAAAATTATTTCGTTTTGTCAAATGTTATAAAGTGGTCTCAACGCTGGTCCAGTTAATATCGCTGAACGGGTCACTCTCACCTAAACAGTGCCGAAGGGTACACATGGTTTAATATCGACACTAACGCAGTTACTTCAAATGTTTTCCTCAAGGTCTGGCGTCTATCAGCAGTTTGTTTTCAG
The DNA here is from genome assembly GCA_032622095.1 of Siphonodentalium dalli. Taxonomy (NCBI): domain Eukaryota; kingdom Metazoa; phylum Mollusca; class Scaphopoda; order Gadilida; family Siphonodentaliidae; genus Siphonodentalium; species Siphonodentalium dalli. Next base: position 15,229,746 of record CP136061.1, read on the forward strand.
TTCATTTTAATTTTTATTGGAACGTAAACAATTATTTTCTAACTAACAGAAAACATGGAATACGCGAACACTAAACGTCATTTAAAACTAAATTTCCATACCGGCGCACCCTTCAGCACATTTTCAAAACCTGTGTACCATTCAGCACTTTTTGTTTTGGTGAGAGTGACCCCTTCGGCGTTAATGTAGGGAGCGCTATATGCATATAATATACCCAACATAATGTTTATATGAAGAGAAATAGCTCACCTCGATAATTGAAAACAATATCCAAACCAAACTTAGGATTACTTTGTACATCTTTGAGGCGATAAAGTAAATCGTTATAACTCCAGAGAAACACGTGACTCGTTAAACCATTCGCTTCGCAGACTTTGATAAATTGCAGGCCTCTAGCAGGTATGGGAACTCAATATTAGCTTTATCTGGTTCAAAGTTCTATGAAAAAAATCAAATTGGTGACACATCATGACAGTGTAATAGCGATATCAACAGGTCCATAATTTGTGACATGTCATTTGCAAATCGGTCAGCACCAGTGTATCCACATCGATATACAATGTGTTTCCGAATGTATTATATGTGTAATTGTGTAGACACGTGTCGATAGCACCATGTCAATGTGGTACCGCATTTCTGGAAACATTCTGCGTTTTAATGTTATTTGTTCCATGAACGTTATCATGTTATGTCCTGGTGAACAATGAAGCTCTCCCAGCGTCGTTACCATATCGTGTTGTCGATGTTATCCAGACGGCTGCGGCCGTATTCACCGTTGAATAATGTAGTCCCGTTTCATTACATGCACCATTGGAATCCATTTCCCCAATGTGTTCCAAACGAGCCAGTAGTTCCTTATACGTGTGGTCTATGTGAGGGTATCACCCACCCTTTTCGGTACGCGGGATTCAGGGTGTTTTGAAGCCGTACGCGGGATTCATACCCCCGAATTAACTGATATTCGGGTTCAAGCAAAATATCTTGGACGCAGGTTTTGATGGCGCAAAGTAATATTTTGTGCTAGTTATATGTATGAATGAGTGGGTAGAATAGCTTCTTGGGCATATTCGACCACCATGCCATGACAATTTCATAAAGTATCATTAATCGTATCATAACGGCCTCATAACGCGACCGGCATCATCATGTGTCTATGTAACTTCTGCTTGTGTCAATTTGTATGTCATATATCGCATATTATTTCTTAACATCCATTCAGGATTCACCCCCCAAAATTGACTGGTATTCAAAATTCACCCCCCCCCCAAATTTAACTGATATTCAGGATTCAGGGGGAGGGGGTGATACCCTCCTATGTCCCTGACAACATCATTTTAATGATAGCTTGCCAAAGCAGTCGTATGTTATATTACAGATATGCGAAGCCCGATAATTCATTTCTACGAACTGTTCACCAATGGTCAGCAGGTCCTGCTAATTTCCTATGATGTTGGTGGGTTCAGCTAATCTGTTGTGATGCTGCATGGTATGGAAAAATTATCTTGTTAGGCATTTTTGTTCTACAGTTGTCATTTTCGCAGTACTTTGCTAATCTGAACGAATCTAAGAAAAGCCAGTAAGTGAATTCACCATTCAATAACTTATATGGCATGATATATAGAGGCTCTCCAACAAGTTATGTCGGGATATAAGAATTTATTAAACGAGTTTGATAAACTTTATTTACAAGAGTTGAAGATCTTGTATATCACATGAAAAAACAAGAGCTTTATGACTTTTTAACAAATAAAAATAATTAAAATAATTTGCAACATGCATTCATTTACAGCGTTCACTGAGATGATTCACAACCGTGTACGACGGTGTTGCGCTCTGGTGCAGGCAACGGAAAATATAGCTCTCCCCCCCCCCCCCAAATTTTCCTCTTTTTTTGCGTCTAATTTAAATTTAAGGAAGAAAGCTATCAGTTTGCATTTCCGGTGTTAGTGTCATGTGCGGCTTTTCGAAATAGTAGTAATCCGCCTGGATCAATGTGAAGACGCGGCGCGGTATGTAGCATAATGGCTCTTTAATGATATGATAGCGGTTTCGTATGATATATGTATACATGTAGGTTATTATTATCCATCCCTTAACTAACACTATTTCTGATTGGGCTAAAGCTGTCACATGATAATCCGGAAAAAAATCATATTGGACTCCCGATAGTCACATAGATACGAATATTCCTTTTTTTTTTAAATTATCGGTACTCCGTGACGTCACGAAGTAATTATATTGGCAAATGAATTGTGATGCGCACGCAATACTCTGGTGGATTTAGCAGACGTTTCACTTCCGCATTGCATTTTTTTTTCAATTCCTTGTTTAATGTTTCAAATCGTGCTTCTGAGGATCAACTGCAGGCTTTTATAGAGAATCAAGTGAAAGCTCGTCATAGTATTATACAGTTAAAGAGTTTAGAGAAGTAAAATGGTTACCGGTAAAATATAGAGTTGAAAATATAATTCTGCTACTTCTGCATAAAGCTAGGACAAGTGACAATCCATCTTACTTGCTACAAGACTTCAATTCAGTAAATTATATGCATACCCATGATACAAGATTTAGTGGCTGAAACTACTTCGTGCCAGAGGCTAACCCTCAAATTTAGAAAACATTCATGTAAAATGCAAAGCATGGAATAATCTAGATAAGGGGCACAAGTTTTTTGATGATTATTCCACGACACTGATTAGCCTGCATCTATTTCCAAGCATAGTAGATGAGGGAGACTGTGATTTGATATAGTACTGAAATTGTTCTTAGGTTGATGTGTGACTGTTGTGTGGAAATCAAATTCTGTATTGCAGGGGTGTTCTAATTTTTACTAGTTCTTTTACAAATTTCTGTGTTATCCCTAGGGAGGCCTGTGGTTTCTGTGAGGGAGTAAGTGATCACTAATGTAGCAATGCACAGCGATAAGTTGACGCTCGCCATACCACACTCACAAAGCTGCTGAAACCTCACAGAACCCATTGACTTTCCTGGGGATGGATAAATATTTGTTTAATGCAATTATCTTAGAATGGTGTTATTAGCTTACTTTGATTCTCACTTGGCAGCCATATCTTACCATATATTATAGCCATATATAGCTAATATATAGCCATACACACCTTTTAAATTATGCTATACTGCACAATTTAGCATAATCATGTATACCATATGACGACTCATAATCCATGCTGATACTTCTAGACTTGTATGCTGATACTTTCATGTTGTTAGGATCAAAATATATACATATATATGTGTACCTAATATTGGTTTCTGATCTGTCTCTAACTGACCGTATCCTTTAAGACTGGACAGTCTTCGTAATTAAACCCATCATAAGTATTATGGACCACTATGGAAATAAGCGGGATTTGTTTGTCCTTTGTTAAGTGTTATTCCTGGTAATGATATATTTAATTATAGAGGCTGACCAGTATTAATAATAAAATTTATTAATATTAATACCACCCACTGACCATCTTAAATCTTTATTGGTTAAATCTCTTTTGATTATATACATCTGAATAGTCAGCTCTTTTTATCACTTACTTACAAATATATGTTAATGTCGACCGCAGTTCCATCCATAATAATTTAATATTGCTAATTCAATTTGTATAAATGTGACCCGCCATTTCAAATCCAGTCGTAAGTCGGGATTTGTTTTACCCTGTGCCAATGCATTCTCTTATATATGCGAGTCGACCATAGGTCGCCTCGCATATATAAGAGAATGCATTGGCCTAACAATTTTTTACAATTTTAATAATTTTTTCTTGTATTCTTTAACAATTTTATAATTTCACCCATACAGAGCCCCAGACAAACATGAACAGACGACACTGTTCTATATGCTTCTATATATGTGTGGGGCTCCCTGCAGGGTAATGGATGTGTTTTTTATTTTATGTCCTAAAAATTGTAAGAAATTTTTTTTTTTTTTAAATGATAAAAAATTGTTAGGCCAATGTATTGTCTTATATATGCGAGGCGACCTATGGTCGACTCGCATATATAAGAGAATGCATTGGTACAGGGTAAAAAAATATGGCGGATCACAAATTGCATAGATATGTATCATTACCAATAAATAATCTAAAATCTAAAAGTGCCGACAAATACCAAGGTAAACATAAAAGTTTATTCCAAAAATTAAGGAAAACATAAAGATGGATAATAAAAATGTCATTATACACTGCGTTTCTCGTCCAATATGACTTTTCACCCTAACTCGTACACAACATTGTATAATAACTTTATAATACTGGGTGTGTTGGTTGATGCAGACCGACCATAAATAGGATGGTTATTTCTGTCGTTTTGCAAGCACCACCGCATATATTATAATAATAATAATAATTTAAAGTATATCAGTTCTTGGATGTTTCATTCAATCGATGACTTGACTGTTATGTCTCAGATTAGCCAAACACCGTGAAACTGATAAATTTGGAGAAAAAAAATAAGGTTCTTTTTCTCAACAGCATCATTTTGCCCTACGATCATCGTAACAATTCAGCAGGACCTACCAACATCATAGCACATTAGCAGGACTACTTGAGGGGATTGATAATATAGTCCAAGTGATATATACATACTCAAATATATTTCTGAAATAAATACTAGTATTTCATGTCTGGGACTATTTTGACTATGAAAATATATGTATTTGCCGTTTCCATAATTGTTGTCGAGTATTGTCGGGTGCTGCAAGTTAGAATAGTTTCTGCAAACTTAAACGAATCTTGTAATATTTTTTTATTAATATCCTTGTTTGCAGAACATTAATTGCCATGGCGTGCACACATATCACAAATGGTATGCGCACGGAAGTTCATTCTCCTCTGGGTTAGTTCGTGTTATGAATCACGATGAATCACACACAAGGGCGTTAGTGATGGGCGTCGAGTCATCGCACATAAAACACCATATATGTTTGTAAGTATATATATGTTGTTCTATAAAATCATCAGTAATACTTTTCATCTCGTGAACGCCGTATATAATAGATATGTTTTGCAAAATCCCGATTACAATTTGCAATTACAAACATGTTAGGCTCAATGGCACCCATTATCCACAAGAAATAACAAACTTCAATCGAGATCATGCCACGAATATCTACGCCCAAAGCACGAATATCTACGCCCAAAGAGATCATATTCACCTGGGAACTTGTTGATGTTCTGACGGAAAACTCTCTAATATTTAAAAATAACGCAGTTAATATATATCAAAGCTAATACCTGTTCCCTGGTGGTGCATTTTTAGTAGGTGAAGGTCGTAGCTCGAGATTTCACAATTTGGGCGACATGAGCAGACGACACTCAGGAATAGATAATTATATCTGGCTCGTTTTGTGAGGTAATCCATTCATGCTTATCGTTAAATCAGTTCAGATAAGTTGACTAAATTGTGCAATGTTGAGCTGGGACCTACACCTAATTTGAAATGCATTATTATGGAATAGGTGTTAACTGAGAATTCTAGTGTTTACGTTACTTCTTCAATGTTATCAGGTTCCCCACCAGAACTCAAAAAGGTTACAAGGTGTAATATCATCTCTATACGGGGGTGTAGAGTAGAGATTCATGAGCTCACTGATGCTACCCGTATGGTGCCCCTCGTAGACATGAGCAGACGACACTCGAGAATAGATCATTATATCTGTATGAGGCTCATTACGGGATTCATGACATGCTTTTACAGATGCTACCCGTATGGTACCCCTCACAAACACGAGCAGACCACACTCGAGAATAGATCATTATATCTGTGTGAGGCTCATCAAGGGTTTCATGGCATGATCTGACTGTTACTACCCGTATGGTGCCCCTCGTAGACATGAGCAGACGACACGCGAGAATAGATCATTATATCTGTATGAGGCTCATCGAGGGTTTCATGGCATGATCTGACTGCTACTAACCGTATGGTGACCCTAGCAGACCACACTCGAGATATAGATCATTATATGTGTGTGAGACTCATCAAGGGTTTCATGGCATGATCTGACTGCTACTAACCGTATGGTGACCCTCGCAGACATTAGCAGACCACACTCGAGATATAGATCATTATATGTGTGTGAGACTCATTAGGGGATTCATGGCATAATCTGACTGCTACTAACCGTATGGTGACCCTCGCAGACATTAGCAGACCACACTCGAGATATAGATCATTATATGTGTGTGAGACTCATTATGGGATTCATGGCATGATCTGACTGCTACTAACCGTATGGTGACCCTCGCAGACATTAGCAGACCACACTCGAGATATAGATCATTATATGTGTGTGAGACTCATTAGGGGATTCATGGCATGATCTGACTGCTACTAACCGTATGGTGACCCTCGCAGACATTAGCAGACCACACTCGAGATATAGATCATTATATGTGTGTGAGACTCATTAGGGGATTCATGTCATGATCTGACTGCTACTAACCGTATGGTGACCCTCGCAGACATTAGCAGACCACACTCGAGATATAGATCATTATATGTGTGTGAGACTCATTAAGGGATTCATGGCATGATCTGACTGCTACTAACCGTATGGTGACCCTCGCAGACCACACTCGAGATATAGATCATTATATGTGAGTGAGACTCGTTAAGGGATTCATGGCATGATCTGACTGTTACTACCCGTATGGTGACCCTCGCAGACATTAGCAGACCACACTCGAGATATAGATCATTATATGTGTGTGAGACTCATTAGGGGATTCATGTCATGATCTGACTGCTACTAACCGTATGGTGACCCTCGCAGACATTAGCAGACCACACTCGAGATATAGATCATTATATGTGTGTGAGACTCATTAAGGGATTCATGGCATGATCTGACTGCTACTAACCGTATGGTGACCCTCGCAGACCACACTCGAGATATAGATCATTATATGTGTGTGAGACTCGTTAAGGGATTCATGGCATGATCTGACTGCTACTAACCGTATGGTGACCCTCGCAGACATTAGCAGACCACACTCGAGATATAGATCATTATATGTGTGTGAGACTCATTAGGGGATTCATGGCATGATCTGACTGCTACTAACCGTATGGTGACCCTCGCAGACATTAGCAGACCACACTCGAGATATAGATCATTATATGTGTGTGAGACTCGTTAAGGGATTCATGGCATGATCTGACTGTTACTACCCGTATGGTGACCCTCGCAGACATTAGCAGACCACACTCGAGATATAGATCATTATATGTGTGTGAGACTCATTAGGGGATTCATGGCATGATCTGACTGCTACTAACCGTATGGTGACCCTCGCAGACATTAGCAGACCACACTCGAGATATAGATCATTATATGTGTGTGAGACTCATTAAGGGATTCATGGCATGATCTGACTGCTACTAACCGTATGGTGACCCTCGCAGACCACACTCGAGATATAGATCATTATATGTGTGTGAGACTCGTTAAGGGATTCATGGCATGATCTGACTGTTACTACCCGTATGGTGACCCTCGCAGACATTAGCAGACCACACTCGAGATATAGATCATTATATGTGAGTGAGACTCATTAGGGGATTCATGGCATGATCTGACTGCTACTAACCGTATGGTGACCCTCGCAGACATTAGCAGACCACACTCGAGATATAGATCATTATATGTGTGTGAGACTCATGAAGGGTTTCATGGCATGATCTGACTGTTACTAACCGTATGGTGACCCTCGCAGACATTAGCAGACCACACTCGAGATATAGATCATTATATGTGTGTGAGACTCATTAAGGGATTCATGGCATGATCTGACTGCTACTAACCGTATGGTGACCCTCGCAGACATTAGCAGACCACACTCGAGATATAGATCATTATATGTGTGTGAGACTCGTTAAGGGATTCATGGCATACTCTATGTTCAATACGAGGAAGTCATGCCACGGCTTCTATAAACTTTAAAACCAATACAAGAAGTTATGTCGCGAACGCTCACCACCATTCGATCTTCCTAATTGTATTAAAAAAATTATGATAATAAGAATCTTACGTTGGTGAGAAGGCAAGCATCTGAAGTAAGAGGAAATAAGTGTGGATTTTAGGTTATATGACTCAATGATAATTAAGGACAATTCACCGAAAACTCGCGACTATAGTGTGACACAATAATTATGATTATCCCAAAATATTTATAACCGTTAATTTAAAATGTAATTTTGCGAAAGCTCTCTTGTGAAGCATGTAGTTTCATTCATCATAAAAAACGCGACAAATTAACACTCGTAGCAGCACCGCTCCAAATAAAACAAATTTGACAATGAAAACAAATTATAGCTGTGCAACATCTGAACTTTGAATACGTGAGCCGGTGTATCTGCACCGAATCTACTACGACATGAATACCAGATGAATGTTTGAACTCTCCCAAGTTCCCAACTGCCATTATATAGTTTCAAAGGAAAGTGGAATTAAAAGCTGTGCCGCCTCTCTGTCTTAAACCGCGAGGAAGTCGAGATAATACGTGTTTAGACAGTCTGTCGTGTTTTTACAAGACCCAGACTTCACTTATCTAGGATTCTAAGTGGAGTACCATTCGAGTCGCGGCCGCTTCGCGTTTCTAATTAATCATGCTATTTGCCATTCCTGTTTCTGGAAGATGACGCAGAGAACGGCTTATCGCAAATTACACACAACTTCACGAAGATTCGAAATTTTAACTTGGGAGGCACCGATAAATATAATGCCATGATGCGGCACCAACTAACAAATTACTGTTTGTCTTTATGATACGCAATCGTCACGCCTCGTGTCAGTGATGGTAAATGTCTTCATAAGTTCACTTATCTTACAATTTAGCTATATTTCCTCAAATACACGCGAAAACGCCTTTATAGGCGGTTTCCGATCTTGTATCCTGGATGGCAACAAGATTATCGTGGATGGCAACAACGAGTACACGTGCGTTTTGACAACTGGCTTGTTTTCAAAACAAAGCGTCTAAATAACAAATTTAAAAGCCGTAAAATAACACGAGCGTGCGCTAGACGTAATATAATAAATACTTGTGTTAACAAAGTGGAAACATGTGGAGAGAAGACAGGACAGGGCCGAAAAAACTAAAAAAAACGCACCGCAAAATGTTTGGAAATTAAAAAAGCAACACATTGTTTACAGCGCGTACGAATACGGACTATTTTGACAATTTCTATTATAAGCGAAGTAGGGAATTCCCCGTAATTCAGTACGGTCTTGATCAGAAACTGCTGACGGCAATTTTTATTCGATAAAATACAGAAGGGAAATTGAAATAAATTGAAATAAAATTATTTCTGCAGAGTACACAACGTAAATCTAGCGATTCTTGCGAAAATACGTAAAATAAATTTAAAACAATATGGAGTTTAACGAGGTATCATACGATGATCTGATGCAGCTATTTCGAGAAGATGACGATTTGCATGATGTTGTGAGCAGAATCGACAATGAAAACAGTTCTAAAACTAGTGAAAATGTTTTTGTTGAAAGTCAGTGTACTACTACTACTTCTCAAATGTTGCCTGTGGATGCCACGATCTCAGCCAGTGTTTCCGATTATGGGTCCTCAGTTCCACTATGGGGATGGAGAAGGAAGAACACTGAAACTAACAACATTATCAATACAACTGCAAGTACTTCAACTGCTATTATAAATACCACTGCTGTTAGTGTTACACCACCACAGTCACAGACAGAAGTAAGTGCTCAGCAGAGACCAACAATGGCAACATCCAAAGCACCAACATTTGTTAATGTTCAGGACTCTGACAAAGATGACTTTGTATCAAGTATGCAAAATGAAAACACAGTAAAGAAAAAACTCAAGTTGTGATAAGGGCCTTTACAATATTTCTGTCCCAACAGGGGGGGGGTCGGAAAAAAAATTCAGGCACGTATGGCATTTTTTCCCTTTCGATCATTTTTTGTACCCACCCACCCCCACCGCCAATTTTTTTTCCGTTTTCGGCAGTTTTTTCCGACCATTTTTTGACACCCACCCCCCCTTTTAACACTAAAACAGAGATTTGCGGGGGGAAATTAACTGTAAACAGCTGTATATGAATTTCTGTGCATACTATTTATCATGGATGTTAACATGGACATGTAAATAGGAATGAGTAATTTTGAGGTCATTCGGCCAAAAAAACATGGCTGCCAGCGGCCATCTTGGATTTCAAAATTTGCAACAAAATACAACACGATAACTGCCTGCAGTCAGTTTACCAGTTAGAATTACATTATTTCTCTCATTCAAACTGATTCAAAGTGGTTTTGAAGCCCAACTCATTGCCAAAACACTAAAAACAAGCAGGATTTTTTTTTTTATTTGCGGAAAAAATTGCTTGTTGGTGGCTTTGACCACCCACCCACCCCGGCATACGTGCCGGAAGAAATTTTTTCACCCCCCCCCCCCCCCTGGTCCCAAAGGAATGAATTTCGGGCTATTGAAACGATTGACCCAATTCACATGGATAATTATATGGGGTCCTTCATATTATCTGTCAGGAAAGCAGATGGATCTGATTATGAGCCGGATTCATTGACATCCTACCACCGCGGTATCGATAGATATTTGAGGGAGAAGAAATATCCATATCGTATATGTATGGACCGCGAATTTGAAAGTTCCAGGACAGTATTGAATTCCACGTCATATTGAAATGCTCAGTTTAACGTGATACCGTCGGAAAAACATATAACTATATGTGACCCGCCATATCAAATCCAGTCGTAACGACTCGTAAGTCGGTATTTTTTTATCCTGTGCCAATGCATTCTCTTATATATGCGAGTCGACCATAGGTCGCCTCGCATATATAAGAGAATGCATTGGCCTAACAATTTTTTATCATTTTTTTTAAATAAATGTTTCTTACAATTTTTAGGACATAAAATAAAAAACATCCATTACCCTGCAGGGAGCCCCACACATATATAGAAGCATATAGAAGAGTGCCGTCTGCTCATGTTTGTCTGGGGCTCTGTATGGGTGAAATTATAAAATACAAGAATACAAGAAAAAATTATTAAAATTGTAAAAAACTGTTAGGCCAATACATTCTCTTATATATGCGAGGCGACATATGGTCGACTCGCATATATAAGAGAATGCATTGGCACAGGGTAAACAAATCCCGACTTACGACTGGATTTGATAAGGCGGGTCACATATTCTTACCGAAATTCTGACAAACTCCATTAAGTTCTTCAACTCGCGATAATGAAGACGAACCATAATGTTGTCCATATTCGTTAGAATCGTTATGAACTTAGTTGAACAGGCCTTCTATTCATTTCCATATCTCTTGTAACTGTTTTGTGGAAACTATATTGAATGGGGCAGACTAAATTGTGTTATAATATTAACATGAGCTATTCTAATATTTAGCATGCACCATTATCTTTCTCATAAAAAGGTACCACTGTTAGAACGCCTTGGTGCCACCTCGATTGTACCCCGTGAAGTTATATATAGAACACATACAGACAGACAAATATTTGCAAATATATCTAGGCACCAAATGTGACGTTTTTAACTCGCACGATTTGATTCCTCGTATCATTTGAGAAGAACGTGTATGATGCTGATTGGCACTAAACATATTTCTATCAGTTGTGGTGACCCGCCCGTCCCTATTTCTGACTCAAGAGGCGCCTCATTTGACATCATTAAACCTCAAACTTAGACTCATTATGGAGATGAATATATATAAAATTGTTGAAAATTGTCGAGTATACAAATTCGTATCAAATTTACCGCCCCCATATCTCTCACCCAAACGGCACCAATTTGGCGTATTTAAACCACACGGTTAGATTCCTCGTATCATGGGGAAGAATATGTATCATCCTGGTGGAAATCGGCGCTAAACATATTGTTTATCCATGTTTGTGTCTCTCTCACCTCTGTGGATCCCTGTCTCGAATGGCACCACTTTTGACATCTTTAAACCACACAATTAGACTCCTGGTGTCATGGAGATAAATATTTATAAGTTTGTTGCCAATCGGCGACTGAACAATGTTTTTTATCAAATTTAGTGCCCACCCCACACCCAACACCATCTCTCACACAAACAGCACCAATATAGCGTCTTTAAATCACAAGATTTGATTCCTCGTATCATGGATAAGAATGTGCATCAATTTGGTTGAAATCGGCGCTAAAATTATTGTGTATCAATTATGGTGCCCCTCTCCTTTTCAGTGCACCACTGACTCGAATGACGCCACTTTTAACAGGTTTTAGACTCCTCATACCATGTGGATCATTTCGTATAAGTTTGGCAGCAATCGGTGACTAAACCAATTCTTATCAAATTTTATGCCTACCATCCTCCCCCGCCATCTCACATCCAAACGACACCAATTTGGGGTCTTTAAATCACACAATTAGATTCCTTGTATCATGGAGAAGAATGCGTATTAATTTGGTGGAATGACGCCACTTTTGACAGCTTTAAGCCACCCCATTAGACTCCTCATACCGTGTGGATGATTTTGTATAAGTTTTGGTATAAAATTGGCGAGTATACAAATTCGTTCAAAATTTAGGGCCCCCATATCTCTCATCCAAACGGCACCAATTTGGCGTATCTAAACCACACGGTTAGATTTCTCGTATCACTGAGAATATGTATCAATCTGGTGGAAATCAGCGCTAAACATATTGTTCATCTTTTTTGTATTCCTCTCACCCTACATGCATCCGGACTCGAATGCCCCCACTTGTGACATCCTTAAACAACAAAATTAGACTCCTGATTTCATGGAGATGATTATTGATAAGTTTGGTGAACCAATTTTGATCAATTTAGTGCCCACTAACCCCTATCTCTCACCCAAACAGCACCAACATGACGTCTTTAAATCACACGATCAGACTCCTCGTATTATGGATAAGAATGCATATCACTTTGGTGGAAATTGGCGCTAAAATTATTACGTATCAATTTTGGTGCCCCTCTGCCTTTCAGTTCAACCCTGACTCGAATGACGCCACTTTTGGCAGATTTAAGCCACACCATTAGACTCCTCATACCATGGGGATGATATTGTATAAATGTGGTGGCAATCGGCGACTAAACCCATTCTTATCAAATTGAGTGCCCCTCCCACAATCTTTGTTCGAAACGACAGCAATTTGGAGTCTTTAATTCGCACAATTAGATTCCTTGTATCACGGAGAAGAATATATATCAATTTGGTGGAAATCGGCGCTAAAATTAGTTTTATCAATTTTGGTGCCCCTCTCCCCCTTTCCGCCCCTGACAACGGCGTCACTTTAAGAAATTCTAACCCGCACCATTATCTTTCTCGTAGTTACTTCTAGTTTGGTGCCATCTAGATGGTCCCTCGGCGCTAAACTTAGTTTATCAATTTTGGTGCCCCTCTCCACTTCCGTTCATCCCTGACTCGAACGGTGTCACTCTTGACATATTTAAACTACACCATCAGATTCCTTATATCATGGGGATGATTATATATAAGTTTCGTGACAATCGGCGACAAATTTGTGTTCTACCCCCCCCTTTCCGCCCCTGGCAACAACGACGTCACTTTAGAAAATCCTAACCCTCACCATTATCTTTCTCGTAGAAAGTTACCCCTAGTGGACACCTTTGGTGCCATCTCGATGGTCCCCTGTGAATTTCTATAGAACACAGACAGACAGACAGACAGACTTTCGCAAATATAGATAGATATAAGAATGGCGATGTGAGTTGTCAATTTTGATTAATATTCGTAAAAATAACAAGTTTGAGCAAGATTATTCTCCATTTTTATTTGATCACCCTACTGGAGTGTTTCACATCACTTTAACAATGAGTTGTGGCACTATCTCTGTTAACGTCCGTGTATTGCATGCAAGCGATACATACGTGTGATAAACATGTGTGTGGCAATCCAATACACAACCTGCACCCATACGCACATAATTTACCATGTACACAGGGGGGGGGGCGAATTTTTTTTACGAGACATGAGGTGGGGGGTGGGTGGGTACCCGAGGCCGGAAACAGTTTTTGACCACCTTTTTTGCATTTGTTTTGCATTGACATATTTCCAACTGTTTTAAACATATTTGTTTATATGTTGTGGCATGTTGCAATATGAGAAGCACTAATACATTCAATATTGTTATAATTACCCCCATAAGTTGATATAAAATGGAAAAATAGTGAATATTGTGGGGGTGGGTCCCAAAATTTTCATTGATTTTTTTTGCACGCAAATTTTTTTTTATTGTGTCTGTTTCAGCTTGCTTGGCAGTTTTTATATTGTCTAGTTCACGGTGTAGATCAATAAAAAAAATACCTCAGATAGCTCTAGGGTAGGGTGAACTTAATGCAGTCTGCCAATATCAGCTAACAACTCATGACAGAATATTACAATAATTCTTATACTCTGTGACAGTCTCTTTACTCATACAGTTAGTTGATGCATGAGTGTAATGTATGAACTAAATATTTGTATCAGTGTTTGTATACTAAATTGATTTTTAAATATACTTATGTCAAATAATTATTTGAATTGTCAAATTATTTGTTTCAGTGTTGTAGACAACCATCAATAAGTAAATAAGTAGACATGAAATAAAGTTTTAATAACATTTATTGAAGAAACAAAAATATAACCTTCCTTGGATAGTCTTCTGAAAAGTATAAAAATATTATAGGCCAGGACACATTACAGTTTTGTTCACATTGTAATTATTATATCCCATAATTACCTGCATATACTAGTATGTAAATGACACTTAATGTCTAATTCAGGCTAATTTGAAAATTATCAAAGAAGAAAATTAATTTACTTAAAATTATTGTATATTTATAAGATGATGTGCATGCAAGGTGGTCTAGTTTGAAGGCACACACAAAAGTCATGTACAGAATGTGTGTGAATTTCTTATTGCACATGAAATCTATCCAGTACATAACCGAAGTTCAGCTCTGATTGTCCAAATTAATCTCAGTAATATACATCCGTGTATATGGATTTGGCACTAAATTGACCATCAACGTTCAAACTCAAAGGGTTAAGCATTATTTTAGGCCTAGTTCTAAGTCGTAATGCAAGGTCGGGTCGGTGGTCATGCAGGCATACATAACAGTTAATTCGTACACTGGTTCATATGCACATTTTCCTTTTTGGTATTACTACAGGCTCTAGGCCTACTAGTTGATGCTGGTTGATGTCTGAAAAAAAGATAAATTTAATTTTGTGTAATTTTTTATTCTACTATAGGCCCTAACACTGACCCTAGTTATTTTTTGTTGTCATTCCAGGGGATTCAAAATATTTGTCACCTACTCACACCAGCTGTACTCACACAGATGAATAGGCTGGGTTATAAATTTACCAATATAATCACATAATATTCTACCTTTGTTGATTGCTTAGAGTTCAATTTTGCACATGTTTGTTAACAGGAAGTAACATTTAATTTGGTCTTTCAAAGAAGGGACCAATACAGAGCGGTTGGTCGTTTTTACAGAGAGGACCAACATAAAGCTTTGTTGTTTTGGGGTGGGTGTCTAAAATTTTATGAAAAAAAATGCAAGAAAGGGTGGGTGGGTGTAAAAAAATGGAAATGTAAAAAAAAGACCCCCACGTCTCGCAATTTTTTTACGCCCCCCCCCCCCTGATGTACATACACATTTGTACTCTGTATATCAAGATGATGATGCGATTAAAGATGAAATTGACATTGGATGTCACAATACTGTAACAACACCGGCTCTACCAGCATTCCATATTCTGGGTATGGTTGATACAGGGGAGAGAACTCAAACATCTGACAACGAATTATCATTTCGGTATACATAACTGGAGTGAGGTCCCCTACATCGATTAAACTTCTCAATCGCTTTTCCAAATTAGTTCTGTGTATTTTCCCCAACATCATAATTTCCAGTACTTTTTCTATGACAAATCTTTAAGCATTCTGAGTGGAACATGTGCTCGATCTGGTTACAATCTTTAGTTTATCGTCATCTTTGTGTTGTTTTATTATTACCGATCACTGTCAGTGCCATTCGGGATTCGTAAGTTTTTTTTAAATAAAGTTTATAAAATATAGCAAAATGATACGTTGTCTTTGCGATAACAAGCTGCACGGCGGGTGCACATCCGACGAAACACAAATATGTCACTCGTCACCCGAGATGTTTTTTCTGTTGATTTGATGCCTCACGATTCAGATGGAGCTATTTTTGCAAATATGCAGGGACGTGGCGATATTGTTATAACCGTTATGTCGCCCCCCCCCCCCCTCCCCAACTTTGGTAAACATGTTTTAAATTGTTCGTTGGTCGATTTTCCAACCAATAATAAGTGGGCAATCTGTTGTTTTATAATAACAACAGCAACTTGTCTATATTTAGGCCAATGTTTTGTCTTAAATTGCTATCAATTAGACATTTACCAACATTAGATATGTCAGGATTTTCGGATGAGTTTTATTTCGATCTGGTATGAGGGTGCTGGTGGAAATTTCAATACCAACTCCCTCTCCCATCCACACGGAGACCATCCACTAAAGTTTCCGCTGATATGTCTGTAAATGCCTCTTTGACGATTCTCGCGGCGAGATATAGAGGATATGAAATGAGTGTTTCTCTCATATGATATTTATGAAACGAGTCTAAGAAAACTGAAAATTCGTGACGAGTTTCATAAATATCATATGAGAGAAACACGAATTACATATTCTATTTATCATATGACACCTATAAATTGATTATGATGTCCAAAACGCACACAAATCACTAAATAGCTATATGACATCGGTAGCAAAAGGTTAATGTGACGTCACTTCGTTGCACCGGAAGCCCAATTACACCTGGTGAACTAGCAGAAATAATATGCACGCGAAGATATAGTGCGCTATTCTGTTCTCAGTTTGTGACATTATATCGTATGTTTATTAGATAAATACGAATTACATATTCTATTTATCGTATAACAATGTCCAAAACTATATATTTCAAGATTATAATTGCGAGAATTTCGGCATCGCGTTGATTGACGCGCACGAATTTGACCTGCATTTAGTCAGAGATGCGGCTCGGTCCCCGGCTGCCATTCAGCCAATCAGAACACACTTTTTGTCAACAAACCAATCAAATTATCGGAAGGTGATATGAATTAGTAATTGATATGAAATTGATTTATGACATAGTTTCCAACATAAATAATGATTGAGTCATATGATAAAATGGTATATCCCCTTGCTGTAATTTGAGTTTGTATGCATGAGTCAATCGAGATGCAATTATTCGTCACAAATTATACCGACTATAGTTTCATAAATATATAATGATATAATGCACAGTGGTGAGATTGATGGAGAGGGGGTGATAGAGTATATAAATATAGGTTATTTTGTGCCATGGATTAATACAATCATCATCAACACATCCCTAAAAACGGATGAATTTCTCGTGACATTCCAGTTTCCTGTTTCCATTTTGTCCAAATTAATGTGAGAAATTGGTTTATTTCTTACATGAGAGACCTTTTGCAAAATCGCTATTACGATTTCAGTTATGATAAATTGTCCTAGTAAGATGAACGCCATCACAACTTACATACGATGGTTAATGTGTGAGACGGTATATGCCCCACTATATTACATACGATGGTTAATGTGTGAGACGGCATATGCCCCACTATATTACATACGATGGTTAATGTGTGAGACGGTATATGCCCCACTATATTACATACGATGGTTAATGTGTGAGACGGCATATGCCCCACTATATTACATACGATGGTTAATGTGTGAGACGGTATATGCCCCACTATATTACATACGATGGTTAATGTGTGAGACGGCATATGCCCCACTATATTACATACGATGGTTAATGTGTGAGACGGCATATGCCCCGCTATATTACATACGATGGTTAATGTGTGAGACGGTATATGCCCCACTATATTACATACGATGGTTAATGTGTGAGACGGCATATGCCCCACTATATTACATACGATGGTTAATGTGTGAGACGGCATATGCCCCGCTATATTACATACGATGGTTAATGTGTGAGACGGCATATGCCCCGCTATATTACATACGATGGTTAATGTGTGAGACGGCATATGCCCCGCTATATTACATACGGTGGTTAATGTGTGAGACGGCATATGCCCCGCTATATTACATACGATGGTTAATGTGTGAGACGGCATATGCCCCGCTATATTACATACGGTGGTTAATGTGTGAGACGGCATATGCCCCGCTATATTACATACGATGGTTAATGTGTGAGACGGCATATGCCCCGCTATATTACATACGATGGTTAATGTGTGAGACGGCATATGCCCCGCTATATTACATACGATGGTTAATGTGCGAGACGGCATATGCCCCGCTATATTACATACGATGGTTAATGTGCGAGACGGCATATGCCCCGCTATATTACATACGGTGGTTAATGTGCGAGACGGCATATGCCCCGCTATATTACATACGATGGTTAATGTGCGAGACGGCATATGCCCCACTATATTACATACGATGGTTAATGTGTGAGACGGCATATGCCCCGCTATATTACATACGATGGTTAATGTGTGAGACGGCATATGCCCCACTATATTACATACGATGGTTAATGTGTGAGACGGCATATTCCCCACTATATTACATACGGTGGTTAATGTGTGAGACGGCATATGCCCCGCTATATTACATACGGTGGTTAATGTGTGAGACGGCATATGCCCCGCTATATTACATACGATGGTTAATGTGTGAGACGGCATATGCCCCACTATATTACATACGATGGTTAATGTGTGAGACGGCATATGCCCCACTATATTACATACGGTGGTTAATGTGTGAGACGGCATATGCCCCGCTATATTACATACGATGGTTAATGTGTGAGACGGCATATGCCCCGCTATATTACATACGATGGTTAATGTGTGAGACGGCATATGCCCCGCTATATTACATACGATGGTTAATGTGTGAGACGGCATATGCCCCGCTATATTACATACGATGGTTAATGTGTGAGACGGCATATGCCCCGCTATATTACATACGGTGGTTAATGTGTGAGACGGCATATGCCCCGCTATATTACATACGATGGTTAATGTGTGAGACGGCATATGCCCCGCTATATTACATACGATGGTTAATGTGTGAGACGGCATATGCCCCGCTATATTACATACGGTGGTTAATGTGTGAGACGGCATATGCCCCGCTATATTACATACGATGGTTAATGTGTGAGACGGCATATGCCCCGCTATATTACATACGGTGGTTAATGTGTGAGACGGCATATGCCCCGCTATATTACATACGATGGTTAATGTGTGAGACGGCATATGCCCCGCTATATTACATACGATGGTTAATGTGTGAGACGGCATATGCCCCGCTATATTCAGTTACACATATATCTCATGGGGAAAGTAGTCTTTCAAATCCCATGTTCTTATCCGTGTGTTATACCACATTCGTAAAGCATGATTATCAATAACAAGTGTGCTTGTTTTGTGATTTGTTTTGTTACTTTTCATATTTAGAACGACCACTTCAACGAACGTTCAAACCTTCAATCGGAAACTAACTGTTTAAACATTAATATGCTAAAGGGAACGAAGCCCAAGTTTTTAAATAAAAACTTAGAAAGTTAGAAACGCCTCTCTCCAATATAAAATAAATTGTAAAACCTACCGCAATATCCGCCAGAGATAGAAGACAATCCAGGGAATATCCTCGGTTTTGAGCCAATAATGTTAGATCGTCCCGAGCAGGACCGTTGGCACATCATTGACACATCTGCACGTCACGTATGACATATGTTCACGCTCTTTAAAACACTTCTTCAAATATTTCCCTTATTTCATCAAAAACACTTCTTCAAATATCTCCGTTATTTAGTTAATAAAAATATTTTCTTATTTTAGGATCACATGTCAAAATGAGAGGATATGGTCATCCCCTTTTCATGGGATCACCATATCCTCTCAATTTGATATATGATCCTGCCTTCATTGAGCCACGAGTGACTCCTGAGACGAGGATCACATATTATATGATACCCTATCCTACGAAGGATCACATATGGTTTCATATCTACACCCGTGCGCATGGCCTGCTGTCTGTGTATCGGTCATCACGTCAGTCAGGGTATGTTATTTTAAAAAGTAGCTAGCGGCGACATACACATTTGGTTAACATAATACAAAATTAAATGTTATCTATTTATGCATGATTGGTCAAATAATATTTTACCCAGCTCACTTTTAGACACTTACAACAAATATAATAACCCAACAAAGATCACTAGACAAACTGGAAATATTCACGAAACTATGGCTAGAACCACATTTACTGAAAACCTACCGCTACATATCTTCCCAAAACAATGGAAAGAAGTTGACATAAATTTACAATCCCTTATGCCACGTACCAACTTTAAACGCCAGGTTACACTAGAATTAATTGAGTCTTACCTTGAAAAAATTGAATGTAAAAACTTATATTGTCATGATTGTTATCCAGGCGTCATGTCATGAGGTAGTCATAACATATCACTACTAGTAACAAATCATAGAAAACTGATATCTGTTTAGATCTGTTTAGATATTTAGATACTTGTTCTGTCTCATCATCATTTACATTTAACATTTTCATTTTATATCCAATGATATGGCAGTAGCATTATTATGTTATTGATAAAAGTTGCAATGCCATATAAGCATAAATTTAATTTGAAATTACGACCGCCGACAACGAGAGCTCAGAGCCAGAAAGGAAGTTTTTTTCCAGGGAGATGGTAGGAAGACGACCAGACGGTCATGCCACCTCCCAGTAATGTATTATCACTATTTTTTGTTGTTACTTTTGCTTTACCATTGTTATGTTGATATTTACGTTACAAATAAATACTTTAACTACTTGAACAGTGTTGTGAAGTAGAATCATAATTATCATGAATGATATACAAATGTTTATTGACACCTTATATCACGTTGGCACTTTTTAATAAAGATTATTGTAGTATACTTCTATTCATATGTAAGAAAAGAAAAGCCATTACCTTAAAGGCAACCAACAAACCATCACATGTACCACACATTGATAATGCATTAACGCACTGACTCAACCACTATTTAACTAGTATGCCACTTGACATTAATTTACAAAACAACTTAAACTACACACTTTCTCTATCCTCTCTCACAACTCTATCACTTTTCATAAAGAGAAACCTCTCCCTACAAAAAACGAAATTAAACATGCTAACCCGACATCCCCTCTTTGGCTTTAAATATGATTGTCTGTTTTTGATGTTATGTTTTCTAAACTGTATAATACATGTAAAACTCTGCTTGTTTTGATTTCAATATTTTTTTTTTTTTTAAACAAACATAGTGTTGTGGCTGTATTAGTCCGGTATGCCAGGGAATGCGGCTTTTCCGGCGAATCTGCTGAACGGTAACCACCGACTGATGGTCAAACTGCGTTCCTTATAATTAGCCATCTTCGAGTGTATGCATTCTCACTATGGGGGAATATTCTTCCTACATGATGTTCCTACATGATGTGTTATCAATTGGTTAACCACACTTTAAGATGTCACCTGATGATATTAAACGTCACTGATTGGTCAATTGATCTACTTAATCTGCTGTACCATTTGAAATTAGTCACACTGTCAGTGGTAGTTGCATGTGGGAGGATGGGAAAATTAGTTGGACCCACTGTGACCAAACAGTTAGCAACACATACAATCCAAAAAGACATTGTGCTATTATAAACAGAGATCGAGCTATTCACGAAATAATGGCCGAGTCAGTTTCATAACAGGTACATAACTACCAGAGACGGTTCGTCATTCCAGTTACGTCCAGTTTAGACACCCATTCACGATGATCGTTTCGGGGCCAACGATGTCAGGAAAATCATATTTCATCATAACTCCACCAGCACAAAGAGTCATTTGGTTATGCACAATATGGCAAAAGTTGTATGACATTATTGGAGCCACTGTGACACCTAATGTTGAGTTTATTCAGGGGATTCCATTGGATTTAGAAAAAACAACCACATTCTTCAATTCGAATTTAAGGAATATTATTGCGCTGGATGATTTAATGATTACGTTAAATGGATCCTCGAATCAATGACTCGTTAACAGACATTAGAGCACACTCCCATTGTTACAATCAATCCCTGATTTTTGCTAAAGCACAACAATTCCCAAGGCTGGCGAAGGAACAGTTCAGTGATTATCACATTGTTAGTCACACACAACTCATAACAGACAAATCGCACGGGTGCTTTAAAGTGTGACCAGTCCGTGTTGTTTCGGACATATCTATTGACATTCAACGGCTATCAGTGCATGATAATCACGTTTTTGGGCGTGGCTAACCCGCTATTGTGTCCAATCGCGGTCAGCGCACGGATTATGCGTCGTAGTCAAAACACGCTCAATGGTACATTTTCAGTTGATTGCATTATGTGGTATCAATTGTGCTCTAAGTCGGTCAGAGCACGCGAATAGTTCTTTACCAGAATCTTCGACTCGATTGATTCTGGTAAAGAACAATTCTTGTGTTCTAACCATTACGCAGTCATCATCGCAATTGATCTGTCATAACACTGGATCCAAATTTATACCACAACAATTATCGAACACAAAGAATGAGCTACCAATTAAATACCTGATTCTATTTCAAAAATCCTATCGACAAGCAATGCATTATGACGCTCGCTTGACAAATGTATTCAACAAATAGTGATTACTTCGTACGGAAGTTTGAGGACGCCACAGAAAAACCAGTTTGCTCGTTGACCTCCAGTCAACAACAAGCGAAGACGACTGTTTAAAAACCAACATTTTTGAATCGCGTGATACTACGATGACTATAAGTAAGTGTGATCCCGCAGCCAAATATCATAACAACTCACCCCCAAACACCCCCCCCCCCCCACAAACCCCACAAGAATGACCCTCCGTGTCCGGGATATGAACACTCCTTATATTAGTCATATTGTATAAGCAAAC
The DNA here is from genome assembly GCA_032622095.1 of Siphonodentalium dalli. Classification (NCBI taxonomy): domain Eukaryota; kingdom Metazoa; phylum Mollusca; class Scaphopoda; order Gadilida; family Siphonodentaliidae; genus Siphonodentalium; species Siphonodentalium dalli. The sequence continues at coordinate 15,252,846 of CP136061.1, forward strand.
ATAATTGATGATTTATTCGTCAATTATGGTCGTTTATTCAGATACTAATGTTCATACTATTAGTTCTCACCAATGAACATAATCATAATTATCTCTTTATTTCATTTATGTTACATTCTTAAGAATAATTGTTCTGCATGAAAATGTGTCTTGACCAATAAAATGATTCGTATCCGTAGTCTGCTGTAATCTCGTTCAGTGATTCATATCGTGGTGATTCCGGAAACACTCCACAATCAACGGTTTATTTCCCCCAGGATGACCATCCATGCGAAGAATATGTACATGTAGTTCATTGTTACCCCCAGCCTCCATGTGAGGAATGTGTACATGTAGTCCATTGTTACACCCCCTCCCCGCCCTAACCTCCATGCGATTAATATGTACATGTAGTACATTGTTACCCCCCCCCCCCCCAGCCTCCATGTCAGGAATATATACATGTAGTCCATTGTTATCCCCCCACCCGCCCGAACCTCCATGTGATGAATATGTACATGTGGTCCAGAGTCCCCCCCCCGAGCCTCCATGTGAGGAATATGTACATGTAGTCCATAGTTCCTCCCCCCGAGCCTCCATGTGAGGAATATGTACATGTAGTCCATAGTTACCCCCCCCCCCCGAGCATCCATGTGAGGAATATGTACATGTAGTCCATAGTTACCCCCCCCCCCCCCCCCGAGCATCCATGTGAGGAATATGTACATGTCGTCCATTGTTACCCCCATCCCGCCCGAACCTCCATGTGATGAATATGTACATGTAGTCCATTGTTACACCCCCGTCCCAAGCCTCCATGTGATGAATATGTACATGTAGTCCATTGTTACCCTCCCCCCCCCCCCGCCCGAGCCTCCATGTAATGAATATGTACATGTAGTCCATTATTACACTCCGAGCCCCCATGTGAGGAATGTGTACATGTAGTCCATTATTACCCCCCCCCCCCCACTCCCGAACCTCCATGTGATGAATATGTACATCATGTAGTCCATTGTTACACTCCGAGCCTCCGTGTGAGGAATGTGTACATGTAGTCCATTGTTACCCCCCCCCCCCCACTCCCGAACCTCCATGTGATGAATATGTACATGTAGTCCATTGTTACACTCCGAGCCTCCATGTGAGGAATATGAACATGTAGTAGTCCGCTGTTAACAACCCACCCCAGAGCCACAATGGAGTACACTGGAATGACATACAGTACGTAAAATGTGTGAGATACGCAAGACACTCAACACCGGCTACACCAGGATTCATGGTGATTGTTTCGCTCTTATCCACGGTAAACTTGCGTGGGTGGAGCTGATTATATGCGTGGGTGGAGCCGATTAATATGAATTAACACAAATCCTGGAAGCTGACCGGGGCTCTCCATGCAAGAGTCACTGAGAATCGCTGCAAAAACACCTTCTAAAGGATAGTTCACATACAATCCTCGTCACCCAAGATGTTGATGTTGAGTGGGTCATCGTGAATAACTCTCCAAAAAACATCGCCACGGTGTTCAGTGTTTTGCTTATCGTGCACTCTTTAAAACTGTATAGTGATCCATAGCTTGGTAACTAGTCGCGTGGGGTCCCCGAAAACATCGTCTATCATTCAACTTTTGCTTTCTCCTCGAAACGAGCCCAGAGTCACAGTATTACTCATATAGAGAGCGTTTACGAACGATTCAGGTTGTGTTTCATCTGGATCCAGAGAATTGCAAATATTATCGTTGTGAATCACGTTGTCATAAAGATGATTGTCGCAGGGTTTTCTGAAATATAGAGAACAGTGTCACATATAAGAAACATATAAGGAGGTGTGGTTTCATGGCTGCTATCACGGGGATAGTTAAATATGTGACATGCATGTATGTGTTTTATAATAGAGCGCATGCCATGCATAGACACACAGTGTATAATAATTCAGTTGTTTATGCATCCAGTCTCTTCATACGTACACATTGTAATCATTCAGATTGTAAATTACATGTGTGTGCTCTGCTTTGTTAGAGAATACTACTAAATTTACAAACCATATATAGCCTCTTTCCAAAAAATAGCATTTGCATCGACACTCTATCGAGGTTAAGATGAATGATAACTATCCGATCGGTTAAAATGTTTATCATTCAGTAAATGATAACTTGAAAACTCCAATAATATTGCTATTTGTGTGCAAGGGAAATTTTCGGCAAGATGTACGAAGTGTGTTTATTATACGCATGTGTATCCAGAGGATATGCATACGCAAAGATCGTTCGTTCTTTTGTAACGACAAGACATCGCCTGTGTCACCCCTGGTCAAGTGGTCCTGCTAATATGCTATGGTGCGATTGGTCCTGCTGAATTGCTATGATACTGTTAGGGCAAACTGATGCTGTTAACATAAGGTACCGTTATAATTTTTTAATTTGGCTTTTTCTCGGTGTTCTGATAATTTGAATATATCCAAGAAAAGCCATTATGCTTAGCCATATATATTGCGAAATATGTGTATTAATTGTTGAAAATGGACTATAATCAAGACGGTTATTCGCGTCGTTTTAGAAACACCAGCGCAGTCATTATTATATTTTTCAAAAATATAATGTGTTCTTGGATGTTTCATATATACACACACGAAAATGAAAACTTTAGAAAAAATAACGGTACTTTTTCGTAACGGCATTCAGCAGGACCACCAGCATCATAGCATATTAGCAGGACCACTTGACCAGGGGTGAGTGTATCCCCATGTCGCATTTTAGGCGATCGGTCATCTGTGTCAGTAACACAATCGTCTTATAAGCCTGTACACCGTGACTGTGTGATTATAATGCAGGGACGTTTTCATTGACTGTATATGAAATATATGTAACTATGCCGGAAATCAAAATGCCTAAAGCGAAAAATAATAGGCAAAATCCAAAATGAAAAGAACGTCTATTGCCACCGTTGATAAATCATCGTGACAAGTGACCGAACAGCAACTCGGAAATATAAACCGTTAATCTCAATGTCAATACAACTCCCGAGGTTAGCAAATGGTAATCCTATCAAACAGCCATGGCATTGGATACATGTAAAATGGTATAAGACACAGACAAAACTTCACGGGCGCATTAATTGAGTATAGTGCGTGGATACACCCATGAGTAAACCGCGGAGTTTCGAAGATTATAAAACATTCGTAGAACACTCACGGCCGTTTCCTTCGTCGCACGAGGATGATGGCGATACAGAGCACGGTGATTAGTAACAAACCCGCTGCTAACACTATGTACCAGTTTTCTACAATCCACGACTGAAAATAAAAAGGTGATTGTCAGCACAGTATACATGTACATAACATAACCATCTGTTATACACACGAATAACAATGCCGATTACATAATGTACAGCAGTTCTCAAAATGACAATGCCACTCTCATTACATAATAAAACTCGTTCTAATTATTGAGAAAGTTTTAATTGACCCCTTTTGCATGATGAACTACTGCAGATTGAATTAAGATCAGGGTACATTCGTCACTAGAATTTGTGTTCTTTCTATCAGTTGTTTTGTTTTTCCATATCCGTAGTTACGATACGGATTCGAGCAACCAAGCATGGGCACACGAGCTTTGTGTGTAATCGTCGAGTATACCACCACATGGCATATAAACAACGTAATTGAATAGATATAATCACGGAAAACATATCTTATTTTGAGAGATTTTTTAACCCTGTGCCAATGCATTCTCTTATATATGCGAGTCGACCATAGGTCGCCTCGCATATATAAGAGAATGCATTGGCCTAACAATTTTTTATCATTTTTTTTAAATAAATGTTTCTTACAATTTTAGGACATAAAATAAAAAAAACATCCATTGCAGGGAGCCCAACACATATATAGAAGCATATAGAAGAGTGTCGTCTGCTCATGTTTGTCTGGGGCTCTGTATGGGTGAAATTATAAAATTGTTATGGTCGACTCGCATATATAAGAGAATGCATTGGCACAGGGTAAAAAATCCCGACTTACGACTGGATTTGATATGGCGGGTCACATATCTAGAAAGTACATAATTGTAATACGACCCTGCCTAACTATGCTAGGACATAAAATAAAAAACATCCATTACCCTGCAGGGAGCCACACACATATATAGAAGCATATAGAAGAGTGTCGTCTGCTCATGTTTGTCCGGGGCTCTGTATGGGTGAAATGTGAGTGGCAAGAAGTTTTAACGGCACAATTTTCTAAAAAACGGACTCGTAGTCGTCAATTCTGCGAAAATGTTTTTGGACGATGATGATGACGACGACGACGACGACGACGATGAAGACGATAACGCTGGTGATGACGACGACGACGATGAAGACGATAACGCTGGTGGTGACGATCACGACAATGACGACGACGATGATGAATTAATAGACTGGCGGCAGCGGCGGCCGACGAAGACGACGATGATGATGAATTATTAGACTTACGTCACTCGGCGGTGCTGATTTTTGTTCTGCTGTCAGAGCACCGGGACTGATGAGTCCAGTATAAATAGGAAGCGGTAAAATGGAGTCTATTTTCATGAGAGGGACTTTATTCCATGATTCCCTCAGAATATCTTCCTTCACAAATCCGTCATCTCCGGAAATCTTCACCTCTACCCGCGATATAACATTTCTGAAAAACAGGAAGATGAAATCGTCACATCTATACCCGCGATATTCCATTTCTTAAAAACAGGGATATGAAATCTTCACCTCTACCCGCGATATAACATTTCTGAAAAACAGGAAGATGAAATCGTCACATCTATACCCGCGATATTCCATTTCTTAAAAACAGGGATATGAAATCCTCACCTCTACTCGCGATATAACATTTCTCAAAAAAACAAACAGGAAGATGAAAGCTTCACCTCTACTCGCGATATAACATTTCTGAAAAACAGGGATTTATTTAGAAGGATGTAGGTTAAAGTTGCATTCAGGGTTCCAGACATCCACAACAACAACATAAAACATTTGATCTGAAATCGTTTTCTGCTTTGTTCTGTTGAATTCTGAGATATTAACTAATTATGAGATATAAACTGGACCTATAAATAAAAAATTATATTATTGTTGTTATTGAAAAATTAACTAAAATCAAATGAATAATTGTTGGTTTCACAGTGCAACTAATTTTTGTTTCGGTCTTTCAGATTGGAAAGTTCCCTCTTCTGTCTCTGAATTGATAAATTCAGTGACTTCAATAAGCCTTTCCGGAGCATAACAAGCCGTATAAACCCGGAGCATAACAAGCCGTATAAACCCGGAGCATAACAAGCCGTATAAACCCGGAGCATAACAAGCCGTATAAACCCGGAGCATAACAAGCCGTATAAACCCGGAGCATAACAAGCCGTATAAACCCGTAGCATAACAAGCCGTATAAACCCGGATCATAACAAGCCGTATAAACCCGGAGCATAACAAGCCGTATAAACCCGGAGCATAACAAGCCGTATAAACCCGGAGCATAACAAGCCGTATAAACCCGTAGCATAACAAGCCGTATAAACCCGGAGCATAACAAGCCGTATAAACCCGGAGCATAACAAGCCGTATAAACCCGTAGCATAACAAGCCGTATAAACCCGGAGCATAACAAGCCGTATAAACCCGGAGCATAACAAGCCGTATAAACCCGGAGCATAACAAGCCGTATAAACTCGGAGCATAACAAGCCGTATAAACCCGGAGCATAACAAGCCGTATAAACCCGGAGCATAACAAGCCGTATAAACCCGGAGCATAACAAGCCGTATAAACCCGGAGCATAACAAGCCGTATAAACCCGGAGCATAACAAGCCGTATAAACCCGGAGCATAACAAGCCGTATAAACCCGGAGCATAACAAGCCGTATAAACCCGGAGCATAACAAGCCGTATAAACCCGGAGCATAACAAGCCGTATAAACCCGGAGCATAACAAGCCGTATAAACCCGGAGCATAACAAGCCGTATAAACCCGGAGCATAACAAGCCGTATAAACCCGGAGCATAACAAGCCGTATAAACCCGGAGCATAACAAGCCGTATAAAACTATTTCGCGTATTGTTTTATTCCCAGAAATGTACCAAAAGCGAGAACTCCTAAAAAAATTCTTTAATCAGAAAAACATGATGTTGAGAAATGGAAAGTATAATCAAAACATGGAGAAAAAGAAGACATGCATTATGTTAAACATATCATCATCATCCTCGTCATATTCGTCATCATATATAGTCGCCGCCGCCATCGTCGTCATCACCATCAATGTGAGACACCAAACCGACAAGGGCCTTTAAATTATGACATAAAAGTCGGCATTTTTATGACATAAAAGTCGGCATTTTTTTTACCCTGTGCCAATGTATTCTCTTATATATGCGAGTCGACCATATGTCACCTCGCATATATAAGAGAATGCATTGGCCTAACAATTTTTTACAATTTTAATAATTTTTTCTTGTATTTTATAATTTCACCCATACAGAGCCCCAGACAAACATGAGCAGACGACACTCTTCTATATGCTTCTATATATGTGTGGGGCTCCCTGCAGGGTAATGGATGTTTTTTATTTTATGTCCTAAAAATTGTAAGAAACATTTATTTAAAAAAAATGATAAAAAATTGTTAGGCCAATGCATTCTCTTATATATGCGAGGCGACCTATGGGCGACTCGCATATATAAGAGAATGCATTGGCACAGGGTAAAAAATCCCGACTTACGACTGGATTTGATATGGCGGGTCACATATATATATCAAAGCCGAAACAGTAACATTTCACCCAGACCACTAAAAATATCGACGATCCGCCGCAAATCAAACGTTTAACGTTTAACTCACTTTTATAATTTCTCCATATCTCCAGTATAATATTCGTAATCTAACTATAACTCACCCCATATTTCCAGTATAATGTTCGTAGTTTGTGTGAACCATTATCTTATCCGATAGAGGTTGATGTATAAACTCGGTCATTACTCTTTTGATGGATGATCGTAAAAGGTTCTCATTCTCCGCAGACACTTTACCATCCAGATATATAATCAACTGTCCATCCGTGGCTGCAGAAATAAATTATAAAATTGTATAGATATAGAAATCCTAGCGGCTGGAAACACATGCGTTCTGAATCTCTATATATATAGATTAAGACAAAAACTTTACCATCTAGTTATAAAATCGACTGTCCGTCAGTGACTGAAGAAATAAATTTAAAAATGGTTGCAAGATGCATAAATCGTAGGGGCTGGAAACTCATGCGTTCTGAATCGCTGTAGCTTCTAACAAAAACTTTACAATCCAGTTATAAAAGTCAGTAGCTGAAGAAATAAATTCACAAACTTGTTGTAATAATATAGAGATCATAGGGGCTGGAAACATGCGTTCTGAATTACAAACTTGTTGAAACCCTACTACGTATCACGGTCCCATCACTTAGACATTTCTTAGACAACGTAGATTAAATATCTCGAAACGACTACTATACCGTTATTGGTGCATTGTGTTGCAAATCGAGTTATTGTTTTTAGAACTTTTAATCCGATACAGATATCCCGATGTATCATTGTTGAGTACTCGTTACTCAACTGTTGAATTCAATTTCCTCAAAAAATTATCACTCAACAGTTACTTTTTGAGTAGACATTTATAGTTAATACGATGTTCAGTGTACGGTCGAAGGCCTCCATTAAAGTTGAATTGATCAAAAATCGCATGTTACCGCGTTAAGATTACCCAGGATCAATTCACCTCTCTTCGTTGTATAACCATACCATGCCATGCATAACTATCATAAAGCTAAGGACTTAATTTATATATTGGGCCAGACGTAATATCAACAAATGTTCCGCCCAGTAAGAAACAGCGTCTTTGATTGGTCGGAGAGCCGCACAATATCTTCCATATTTACGTCTCGAGCCTTCAACATACATATTCAATGGAAATCAAGACAACCGCTAAATCGGCTCTCATTGGACTGCTTTTCGTGACGCCCTTTACGGAGCCTATATATATATATATATATACGAAAACCCTGTCCCATGCAATGAATGCTCTTATATATGCGAGTCTCCCATAGGGTATGCTTTGGCCTAACAATATTTACCTTGACCTTGTAATCCTGTGCATTATATGATATATACATATGTTTAACCCACCAGGAGCACCGTACAGATGAAAGCATGCACCACGGAGTGTCGTCTGCTACAGTCTATGCGGGGATCTATATGGGGTTCGCTCGTCTACTCGTCGTTCCGCGACTCTGTGACATTGATTGTCCATAGTATTACAAAATGTGACAATTTTTTTGAAAGGATCATCAAAAAGTGTAAGGTATATTGCCTTGAAATCTCACCTGGTTTTATGGGATCATTGAACATCTCACATATAGTCCCTGTCCACGTGACCGCACAATGACACGTGAAGTCATTTCCAACAACCGAACACGTCCCGCTATGTCTGCACGGGCTGGACGAACAGGCGTCGAAATATTCACATCTCTGGCCATGCCATGGCGCGTCACACACACATGAATAGGAACCAATACCATCAACGCATGTAGCGTTGTTCAAGCATGGGTTCTCAATGCATTCATCGATGTTCATCGCACAGTCCACCCCAGTCCACCCGTCTGAGCAGAAACAATGAAATCCAGCGATCTTATCTCTACATTTACCGTTATTTTTACACGGATTGATGAAACAATCGTCAATATTTTCGTCGCAAAATTTCCCACTCCATCCATCCTCACATTCGCAGTAGAACTCTGCTTTGTGGTTGTGGCACGTTCCATTGTTCTGGCACGGCTCGCTCAGACATTCATCTATCTCTTCAAAACATAAGCGACCAGTGTAACCAGGGAGACATAGGCATCGATGACCGTTAACTTCATCTATACAAGTTCCTCCGTTAACACATGGGAGGTCGTGACATTCGTCGATGTTGATTTGGCATAATTCTCCAGCAAACCCTTCCGCGCACGTGCAAGCGAAACCGCCAATGAAATCAGTGCAGTTGGCGCCGTGCTCGCAAGGCGAGCTAAGGCATTCGTCCACATCCATCTCACAGTGTGAGCCTGTAAAATGTAGAGTTATCATTCCTTATTAAACTATTGAGAGAGAAAAAACCGTTTTGAGGCTGGATTTGAATGGGATAAGCGATATCACAGGGTCGTGGCTGTATTGGGTTCAGCCAGCTCCGTTTCGTGGTTTCAGAGATTCTTCCAGCCCGGTTCCGTGGTTTCAATGCTACTGGTCAAAGTTTTGGAGAAGCATTTCCATGTGGAGCTTTTGAAGTATTCATGATTTCCATATATGGAATGCTGCTCCAAAACTTTGGCCTGTAGCACTAAAACCACAGGACCGGACCTAGTGTATCCAATATGACCGCGAGTTAGTGACAGGTCGTATTGTGGACGTGGGTGTTAAACGTAATCATGGCCTGGAATTTAGCACGAATTCGGTCGGTAAACTTTTCGGAATTTGAATTGTGAAAATTCTGGAAGATGTAGCCAGTGTGTATCTAATGAGACGTCATCGTGATTTTGTCGTAATTTTATTTCGGGTTGTTTCTGTTTTGGGGCGGCACAAAATAGTTCCCAGTTATTATATCCGCAGAAAATATCACCGGGAATTCAACTGGGAGTCCAGATACATACTGGTGGCATATCATTCCTATCTAAATATGCCATTATTATCTATGTAGGCTCCGACTGGAATTCCCTGTGATATTATGTGCGGGGTATAATAACTATAGGAATGACTTGGTTGTATAATTATGGATATTAAAATTATCCTCAGTGAACCACTTAATTGCCAAAATTCAGACAGGTGTCAGGTGTCAGGATTCAATTTGTCATTGCTGAAACTAATATATTGAAAGCATGAACTATCGTCATTCGATTTTAGGAATAAATCACTTATTCAAAAAGAACTTATTAAAATATTTATCATACTCACCGTGAAATCCATCGGCACAAATACACGAAAAGCCGTTCACAATATCCTGACAAGTTGCGTGGTTGAGGCACGGATTTGATTGACATTCGTCAACTTCGATCTGACACACTAGCCCCTTCCACCCGGCAGCACATGAACAGTTGTAGCCATTCACATTATCGAGGCATATTCCCTCATGTTGGCACGGTGAGCTGACGCATTCGTCGATATTCACTTCACAGTCCTTCCCTAAATATTAAAAATACATAGAGGGGTTCAGATTGTGACTCGCAACTTAATGGACCAAGTATTCTCGGTCCAAAACAGCTTGGGATGTCGATTGGGTTGATTCTGTTTTGAACCGAGAATATGAAACAATCGTATCATCACTAGCAAACCTTTTTCTATCACGGTAAATGATATATCATTTTGAAGACAGATTAACTGCAGACATGCATGTCAGACGATTAATAACATTCAAGAGTTCACGTGAATACGCGGGCTCTACGTGTAAATGTAGTACGTATTTTCAATGAAAGTCTGTCATAGAAAAGTACCGGGACGGGGCTCGGTCCAAAACAGCATCTACCCAACCGATATCCCAAGCTGGTGTGAACCGAGAAGCCTTGGTCTAAACACAAGGGTGTCCAATAGTGTGACAACTGTTGTTGTGTGTAGACCAAAATCAAATAATTTCCAACATATAGGGGTGTCAGGTTGATAAACTTGAGGTACCAGACTACTATATACTATCAGTTGGAAAGTTCCTTCCAACCCAGGGGGCACCGGAAATCCCATGGTGGACAGCCTTTTCATTATTTATTTGCGTCATACCTGAAAATCCCTCGGTGCAGACACATTGATATTCAATGTGGGCGTCGTGACATATCCCGTTGCCAGAACACGTGACGTTGACGCAATCATCGATGCTGGTTTCACATGATAGCCCCTCCCACCCGGCCACACAGTGACAGGAATATCCGAACACGTCGTCAGTACACGCTCCAGAATGAAGACATGGCGAACTGAGACATTCATCAATATCGGTCTCACACCGGTCTCCTGTAACAATGATGGTAACATTATAGTGACACTCCACAGTATCGACAGGGAGGGTACAAATAATAACATCGGTCACCTGTAACAATGATGGTAACATTAAAGTGACACCCCACAGTATCGACAGGGAGGGGTACAAAGAATAACATCGGTCACCTGTAACAATGATGGTAACATTATAGTGACACTCCACAGTATCGACGGGGAGGGGTACAAATAATAACATCGGTAACCTGTAACAATGATAGTTACATTATAGTGACACTCCACAGTATCGACAGGGAAGGGTACAAATAATCAATTAACCCTTTTATCAAGGTGCAGCGTTGAAGATCAGGGAGCCTCACATATATAAGAGAAGAGGGATGGGTCAATTACTATCATCTAGAGTGATGCAAACAACGTGGCAATTCTAATCAAAATCAGTCATAAACTTGTTTTATTATAATGACCATGTTGTTTGCGTCGTTCATAGAGCGCGTGATTGTATTTTGCGCTAAGCCGTGGCTCAAATTCATTCATTTGTTGCATATATTCTGTTGCGTATAAAAGGGGATGGTCCCATAAGAATGCTCTCCCAATCGCGGGCGACAACTGTATAATAATAATAATTAAATTGACATGCATGTATCTACATGTGTATTGTGTATCTAAATACGACTAATCACGATATTGTCCACAAATGATGGTCATATCTGGAAAAGAGACTGTCGTCAAATAGTGTATGTCTTGATAGCTTAAAAATTGGTACATACCTGTAAAACCATCTCGACAGAGACACTTGTAAGCAAGATGGACGTCAATGCAAGATGCTTTGTTCAAACATCCGTGACCTTCGCAGTCGTCGACGCTGACGTCACACGTTGTTCCACTCCAACCGGCTACGCATGCGCACGAGTACCCATTTATGGCGTCGGTACATGTGCCATCGTTAGAACATGGATGGCTGATGCAATCGTTTATGTCCTCCTCACACAGATGACCTACAGATTAAACAAGAAAACTATAGTCAGAAATGGTAACGCGCTTAAGATCATATATTATATACCCATGATTGTAATTATAGAATCTTTTTAATTTCTGTTATTTGTAATTGGGGCATAGCTTATCACAAACCAAAAATCAACATTATTGACATAATGTAAACGCCAATAAACGAAATTGAAATTCTCAACTACACCTTTTACCGGGCTCGTCTCGGGGTCGCACTACAACCTGTAATGTGTCCCAATAATTAACATTCTATAAATAGAACCCCCATGCGCTATGGCAGCGCCCAGGCGAAACAAGAATTTGTACATTAGTATACACGCGGCGCGCGTTATAACTCTCATAGATGTAGTTTACCCAAATACCATACACTGTTCAATCAAAATGACAGAAAATCAAACACAGTACCACTAGTTTGTTCTTGGAGATCAAAATCACTTCTGCAGAACCTAACCTTGAGATCATCATTGACATCATCGTCGTCGTCGTCGTCGTCGTGCTAATTTTTGAGTTTGCGGGGGTTATTGGAACATTATATTTGAGAATGGATTTATGCCCATGGTGTGTGATGTTCTGAAACTCAGTGTTAATTAGGTTCTATCTCACAGCTGCACTTGCATTACCGATACGGAGCACTATTCATAATTATACTGAACACAAGTACAAATATATTACACAAACCCAGAGTGTATATTACCGTACCTCCTTGTCTCCATGTAGAGATCGGTGAATCCTGCTTGCCAGTTACGGATCGCAAAATACGAAGTTAATGCTAATAAACAAATTTTGCGGAGATAATATCCATATTCACCATAAATAAGTCTGATTTTCAGCAGCATTTTTCAGTAATGATAAAATAAACAATTGAGTATTCGGTGGTATTAAATGTTGTCTACCTAGCTTATTGTTTAGTCTTGCACGTCGGATAAAGTTAGCATGTGAATCACAAGTGCGCGTTAGCATGGATAACTATCTCCTTAATAGGTCTGAACATATGGTGCCGGACAGTTTGACATTGAGGTCCACAGTGTTAATTTGGGGACCAATTTGGGTATATAGAGAAAGTAAACTAAAAAAATCATCATGCTGAAGAAACTTTGATAAAAAAATTTGATAAGAAATATACTTTCCATAGAAGATGAGGCGTAAGATGCAGAATGGGCTCAACAGAAATATAAACTTTATAAAGAAACTAAAACACTTCTTTACCCTTTACCCAACAAACCGGCCAAAAACGGCCAAATAAAGCTTCAACAGCCTAAAATATCTTCGGTCTGTCTCAATAACACCATACAAATATGGATATCATTGGAACCGGTTCATTGACCACATTGTGATGGTTACAGTTATGCCCTGTGCCAATGCATTCTCTTATATATGCGAGTCGACGATAGGTCGCCTCGCATATATAAGAGAATGCATTGGCCTAAAAAAATCTTTTTTTAACACTTTTTACCATTTTTTCTTATAATATTTTCTACATTCTTTGACAATTTGATCATTTTTAATGTGTTAAGCCAATGCATTCTCTTATATATGCGAGGCGACCTATGGTCGACTCGCATATATAAGAGAATGCATTGGCACAGGTACGTTCTGTTGGGTAAAGGGTTAATTTGATAACAAAGATAGTTTCCAGAGAAGATGAGGCATAAGCAGAATGGGGTCCACATAAGGTAAATATAGTGACGCTATGTGGGGTATAGTGTCACTAAATCCGCCCTCTGTGGACCTCATTTTGCAAATGTCCGGCAACATATTTTCAGCCATTTCCCTAAAATATCAGCCGAATCCCTCGATCTAGAAAAAAGTAACTTCCGGAGTCACGTGATTAGAGTGTCCGACTTGTCTTTCCTATCAACACATCGAGATGAGTTCGAAGCTCGTCTGTGCAACACATCGATATGAATTCGAAACCCGTCTATGTAACACAATGCGATTAGTTCGAAGCCCGCCTGTGGACTAACGAGTTTCTCACAGCAATGACTTGGTTCAAATCTCGATCCAAGTTGTGACACTTGGGCATCGTCAGGTGTATTGTGATCGCTTCGTCGTACCTCGGCGAGAAATAGGGACCTGGTTTGTTGAGTAAGTATAAGCCGCTCCATTAAAGCTCATGTCAACTTGCAGCAGGTACAATTTAAGACTCGATATTGCTCAACAACTGGGGAATAATGTGAAGTACTTAGGGTCCAACATTATGTTAAAGAGATAAGTGCTTTATAAGCCTCTTTATTAGGTAAGTATGGATGGTGTCTCCTCCCTTGTCTGGTATATGCGCGATTCGAGTGATTTTGAAGTGGTTCGCAGGATTCATACCCCTATTATAACTGGTTCTAGGTATTCATATGATCATTTTAACCGCTGTGCAATATTAAATAGCAATGGTTGTATGCAGCTTTTATAAAATCAAATAATTTGTCAAACTTTTGATTAATTAGTAACCAGAATTAAATTGTTTGATGTAATTCATTGTCATAGATCTTCATGTGTTAAAGCTATGGACAATATTTCAGCAAATGTGTGAACATTATCATATTAGTGTGAAATGACCATGATTGTAATCAATATTAGTGTGAAATGACCATGATTGTAATCAATATTTTATTAACCGGATTCACCTTTCTCTGTTAACTTGTATCCATTGATGTGGGTAGGGCGTGACACCCTCAGTATTGGTATCGTAGAACTATGTTGTTTTGTGTACCTACCAGCGAATCCTGACGGACATTCACAGAAGAAATTCGTCTACTGGTTTTATGGGTGTGGGTAGGGCGTGACACCCACATTATTGGTATCGTATAACTCTGTTGTTTTGTGTACCTACCAGCGAATCCTGACGGACATTCACAGAAGAAATTCGTCTATAAATATACTGGTTTTATGGGTGTGGGTAGGGCGTGACACCCTATTGGTATCGGAGAACTCTGTTATTTTGAGTACCTACCAGCGAATCCTGATGGACATTCACAGAAGAAATTCGTCTACTGGTTGTATGGGTGTGGGTAGGGCGTGACACCCACATTATTGGTATCGTATAACTCTGTGGTTTTATGGGTGTGGGTAGGGCGTGACACCCACAGTATTGGTATCGGAGAACTCTGTTGTTTTGAGTACCTACCAGCGAATCCTGACGGACATTCACAGAAGAAATTCGTCTCCATGTCCCGACATTCTCCACCATTATGACAGGTCGACGTCTGGCAGTATTTCACCTTCTGTGTGCAATCATGGCCAGTCCAGCCTGAAAGATGGACATAAACATTTAAAATCATGACCAGTCCAGTCCGTAAGATGGACGTAAACATTGAACGGACTTGTACTATAAAAGTGTGGTATGCAAACATCCTATATAATGTAATTATAAATTATGGTCTAAAGGGCTAGACGTCGCCACAATTCAATACATATATATAATAATCAATAATAATAATCAATAATAATAAACAATAATAATAATCCATCCATTTATTGCACGCATTATACAGGTACCCCTATTCAATGCATGGGACAATTATTACCCTGATGAGCCTGAACACTCAGTAACCATCTACTGCTCTCCGGGACAGTGGAGGTACAGCCACAATGTGGCTATAGCATGCTGACAATATCTTTCTCTGCTCATTATCAGGTTTTCAACGCATGGGTGGTGCAAAACAGACTCGGGGACGAGCGACCTTATTCAGGTGTAAAACTTGGCAATCCAACAATTGCACGCCGATCAATTTGACCACTGTGGGGGAACTGCTCCTGGCCATTTGGTTCTCTACCGAGCTTTATTTACATTCTCTACCGAGCAAAGTTTACGGACGGCATATACTAATTTTCTAAAGCAGAGAATCGAGTTATTCGCAGAGAACCGAGCGCTCGGTAGATAATCGGAGTCCTCAGCAAAGAATCGGAATCGGAAAATAAAAAGTCAATTTCTGACATGTGTATTTCGGGATTAGTTTTTAACTTTTTTTGTACACACACCAATGGCCAGTGACAATAATTTCACGGTAGCTCTATGAAACACACGAAACACTGTTCTAATTCTGTTGATTTTTACGTTTTATGCCGCGATTACTCGATAGAGAATCGGAATCGTCGCTAAAAATCCTCACGAGACTCGGTAGAGAACCAAATCTCTAGGATTAGTTCCTCCACAGTCAATTTGACCAAGCCACTGTTGCGTGAAACTTACATTAGTCCAGCGGCAGGGCTGTGAACTCAAATCGCTGTGTTTACAGCGTAGGCAAGTCCGATGCGCTGATCACTGGACCATGGAGCTCCATGCATACCGAACTTTGTGAATTGTTATCCAACATGTAATGGGACCCTATTCCTGTGTCGTTTATGTTTTGTTGTTATGATTTCACGCCACCATATAGCTTACTGATAGGCAAGCTATAGTAATGATATATACGAAAAATGCAGTGGTGTCAAACTGGATAAAACTGGGGCCGGTTTAATTTGCAAATAAAACGTTTTGAAGATCATTTTATCAAATCCAGTCGTAAGTCGGGATTTTTTTACCCTGTGCCAATGCATTCTCTTATATATGCGAGTCGACCATAGGTCGCCTCGCATATATAAGAGAATGCATTGGCCTAACAATTTTTTACAATTTTAATAATTTTTTCTTGTATTCTTTAACAATTTTATAATTTCACCCATACAGAGCCCCAGACAAACATGAGCAGACGACACTCTTCTATATGCTTCTATATATGTGTGGGGCTCCCTGCAGGGTAATGGATGTTTTTTATTTTATGTCCTAAAAATTGTTTATCAGAGAACCAACATGATTGTGGCGACCTTTATACTGCACGTGTGAACTAAACTAAACTCACATGCACGGCGGCACTAATGCCGCACTATGATATCCGTAATAATAGTATACTGCACATGTGAACTAAACTAAACTCACATGCACGGCGGCACTATCATATAGATGTAGACTAAAATAAATACACCCCGTGGCCGTGACCTACTAAAATACACCCCACCGCGCTACACCCGTGTCCCTTAAAACTATAGTTTGGCGTCAATACAAAAACGTTCAAAGCCCATTAAAGATTGCCGCAGTTTCCCTCAAACGTGGTTGCTGACAGTGCACGTGTGTTATGGTCAACAATTAGCATCGGGGTACCTACATTCCATACATCGGGGTACCTACATTCCATACATCGGGATACCTACATTCCATGCATCGGGGTACCTACATTCCATGCATCGGGGTACCTACATTCCATGCATCGGGGTGCCTACATTCCATGCATCGGGGTACTTACATTCCATGCATCGGGGTACCTACATACCATACATCGGGGTACCTACATACCATACATCGGGGTACCTACATACCATACATCGGGGTACCTACATACCATACATCGGGGTACCTACATTCCATGCATCGGGGTACCTACATTCCATGCATCGGGGTACCTACATTCCATGCATCGGGGTACTTACATTCCATACATCGGGGTACCTACATACCATACATCGGGGTACCTACATTCCATGCATCGGGGTACCTACATACCATACATCGGGGTACTTACATACCATGCATCGGGGTACCTACATACCATGCATCGGGGTAATTACATACCATGCATCGGGGTACCTACATACCATGCATCGGGGTACCTACATACCATACATCGGGGTACTTACATTCCATACATCGGGGTACTTACATTCCATACATCGGGGTACTTACATTCCATGCATCGGGGTACTTACATTCCATACATCGGGGTACCTACATACCATGCATCGGGGTACCTACATACCATGCATCGGGGGTACTTACATTCCATACATCGGGGTACTTACATTCCATGCATCGGGGTAATTACATTCCATGCATCGGGGTACCTACATACCATACATCGGGGTACTTACATTCCATGCATCGGGGTAATTACATTCCATGCATCGGGGTACCTACATACCATACATCGGGGGTACTTACATACCATACATCGGGGTACTTACATTCCATGCATCGGGGTACCTACATACCATACATCGGGGGTACTTACATTCCATGCATCGGGGGTACTTACATTCCATGCATCGGGGGTACTTACATTCCATGCATCGGGGTACTTACATTCCATGCATCGGGGTACCTACATTCCTCGCATCGGGGTACTTACATTCCATGCATCGGGGTACCTACATTCCATGCATCGGGGTACCTACATTCCATGCATCGGGGTACTTACATTCCATGCATCGGGGTACTTACATTCCATGCATCGGGGTACCTACATTCCATGCATCGGGGTACCTACATACCATGCATCGGGGTACCTACATTCCATGCATCGGGGTACTTACATTCCATGCATCGGGGTACTTACATTCCATGCATCGGGGTACTTACATTCCATGCATCGGGGTACTTACATTCCATGCATCGGGGTACCTACATTCCATGCATCGGGGTACTTACATTCCATGCATCGGGGTACCTACATTCCATGCATCGGGGTACCTACATTCCATGCATCGGGGTACCTACATTCCATGCATCGGGGTACCTACATTCCATGCATCGGGGTACTTACATTCCATGCATCGGGGTAATTACATACCATGCATCGGGGTACCTACATACCATGCATCGGGGTACCTACATACCATGCATCGGGGTACTTACATTCCATGCATCGGGGTACTTACATTCCATGCATCGGGGTACTTACATTCCATGCATCGGGGTACTTACATTCCATGCATCGGGGGTACCTACATACCATGCATCGGGGTACCTACATTCCATGCATCGGGGTACCTACATACCATGCATCGGGGTACCTACATTCCATGCATCGGGGTACCTACCTACCATGCATCGGGGGTACCTACATTCCATGCATCGGGGGTACTTACATTCCATGCATCGGGGTACCTACATACCATGCATCGGGGTAATTACATTCCATGCACATGTTATTACCAACATCCTCGAGCGTTTAATGTCCGCTCCAGTCTCCACGTGGTTCAGATTCCGATCACGTGGTTCTGATCACTTTTGTATATTATGCAAATAAAATATATTTCAAGCACGTGGTTCTGATATCCGAGTTACATATATTCCATGCAGATTGTATTGCCGTCATCCTCGCAATCCTCTCCTGTTATGCACGTGCATGCACGTGGTTGGCGGTATCCATGTTATACCTTTCATGCATATGTTCCTGTCGTCATCCCCACACTTGCTCGTGGTTGACGGTGTCCGTGTTACCTACATTTAATGCATATTTTCTTTCCGTCATCCCCGCGCGTGCATGTGGTTGACGGTGTCACCTGTTACCTTATACCTTTTATACATATGTTATTGACGTCATCACGTCATCATGGTTGATGGTGTCCGTGTTACCTACCTTTAATGCACGTGGTTGACTGTGTCACGTGTTACCTACCTTTAATGCACGTGGTTGACTGTGTCACGTGTTACCTACCTTTAATGCACGTGGTTGACGGTGTCACGTGTTACCTACATTTAATGCACGTGGTTGACGGTGTCACGTGTTACCTACCTTTTATACATATTTTCTTGCCGTCATCCCCGCGCGTGCATGTGGTTGATGGTGTCACGTGTTACTTACCTTTAATGCACGTGGTTGACTGTGTCACGTGTTACCTACCTTTTATACATATTTTCTTGCCGTCATTCCCGCACGTGTAGTGCCCACTCCAGTTGTCACGTGGTTCACAGTATGCAGCACACTGCTTCCCGTAATAATTCTTGTTACAAAAGACCTGGACTTCCATCTTGAGCCTGCATGGAAAACGTGGGCAATAATGATGATCTATCTCTTGATCTCTTTCCAGCAAGTTTTATATAGATTCCCGGGTATAACAAAATATTTGAATCGAGGACACATGTCCAGAGAAGCTTCCATCAATTGATATTGATTTAAACAATATTTATTAGCCCCAATATTACATTTATGATGAACAACATTTAGATGATGGAAACATGAGTAGAATAGAAAAGGGGAAGAGGATGTAGCAGCAAGCAGATATGTGCTTTTGTTGAGCTATCTCCTCAGACAAGTAGAAAAATTGTAGAAATCAAGGAAGATCGAGCGAATGGCAAGTGGTCGAGTTAGAGAAACAATAGGTTTAAGAAGTGATGGTATATTAATATTATGATGTACAGACGAGTTTACAATAAGTGTTGAAATGATAAATAAGCTTATGTGGATAATAATGAGAGGGGTGTATTCACAAGGAATACGAGACAGAGATAGGTGAAGCGATAGAAATAAAGAGCTTGTATGTGAAAGAAAAGTCGGTACCACTGTTATGAACATTTTTAGACTAACTTGTGGAAAGAATTATTTTGAAAATGAATTGTTTTGAAAATAAATGTGGAAACTAAATATGGAAACTAAATATGAAAACTAAATATGAAAACTCCATGGGTTATCGTTGCTATGCCGTTGAATTGTTAGTGTATTGTTTGAAACGTCCGCTTTTTTGAATGAAGTATTGCGTAGCTCGGAATATTTCATTATTTATTTCAGATGATAGCAATGTTATGCCTTTGAGTAAGATCTTGGTAGTTAAGAAAGTCGGGTCAATATTTGAGAATGAGTCAGACCTGAGTTGAGTATATCTTTGACAGAATAATAGAAATCCTAAGTGTTTATGCGAGCTAACTTCTGTGATAATATAATTGGACATCTGAAGTGGTGGGTGGGCTATGGGTGTTCGCTTTCTGGAGATGAGAAGAGATTCAGTTTTTTGAGGATTAAAAGTAACAAGCCACTGATGTGCCCAATTAGCTAGTCTCGCGATATCCATATTCATCAGATCTGCTGCTCTGTCTGGATCTTCTATAGTAAGAAACATGGATGTATCGTCAGCAAAAAGTCGAATGTGACAAGTAACATTTTCAGAGATATCGTTTATATAAACTATAAATAGTAAAGGTCCAAGTATAGATCCTTGGGGAACACCTGCTTGTACGGGTTTCCAATCTGAGTTTTCATTGTCAATTATTACTCGTTGTTGGCGTTGACTTAGATAACTCTCGATCAATTGATATTAATTTTATATAGAATTTCGTATGACATTCCTGTGACAGTTTGATGTGCTATTTTTAGAACAGAAACCCGCGCGAAAATGTTCGGAGTGTACACCAAGAGAGTGTACTCTATCTTGTTAGCACCCTCAATCAAGGAAAACTGCAGACCAGCTAAGAGATTTGCCGCGAATTACGATCGAAATATACCACTTTATTATGCCTTTATTTTGACGAATATTACCATCTTCACAAAATAAATACAATTTCAGAGCTCAGCATCAAGTATGTCAAATCTACCGCCCGTGCGTTCGGTCGGTATTGCTTTCCGTGTTCGGATTTTGGAGGTAAAAATTTATGTATTTGTTCACTTATGGACTAAAAATTCCGTCCGATTTTCGAAATAGAGGTTTCGGTTTATAGAGGTGATTTTTAGTGATAATGCACTTTTGTGAATTCGGGACCGGACAATTTGTTCGGTATGGAGATGGATTCGGTTTATAGAGAGCCCGGTTTGGACATATTTCACTGTATATGTAGTCTTGAAATTGGGATTTACAATAAATAGTTTGTTGTTGTTGAATCTCATGGAAGAGATAGACTATATGTAAGGCCTATGCCTATAATAACAGAGAAGTGTCTCAGTTATATGATAGCATACCCATTGCTATACTATCAACCACTGTTATAATGCTTGCCCCATGAGGTTCAGCGAATAAGGTGCATGGCATGTCAGACCACCACAAACGCTCAGTGATGGCGAGGGTTCATGGCATGTTAGACCTCTTAGTGATGGCGAGGGTTAAATTCAGATGAAGGCAGAGATCCGCACAATACGACGGAAGATATATAACACGCAGCCCCCAAACTTCGGTAAAAATATTCAACAGTCGGAAATCCCATGCCTGACACAACATTAAGCGACAATTTTACATCACATATAAAGGTTCAAATGTTCTCAAATTTTGAATTTCCAACCCGTAAATAGTGCTGAAATTGTCACTTGGATACCCGTGCAGTTGGATACCCAACTTTTTTTAATTTTAGTTTGGTACCCAGCTTTATGAAATCTTACACATGACATGATTGAATTAGTGATTGCCTTTAGTTGTTTTCGAAATGAACTTGTTAAATTTGTGAATTCAAAGTCTTGTTATCTTCTACTATATATCCATATATATATCTGTATATCCTTTATAGACTCGAAAACGGCTGGACCGATTGAGCCCAAACTTCCTATATAAGGGTAAAAAGCCACGGGCAATGTCGTCGCACCTCTTCTGAGAATGTCCGAGCACTCCTTCTCCCGTCCCACTGCCGCCGTCTTTGGAATTGTGGTGTTAATCGAGGTGATAGTTAAAGAGCGTTCGTATCCGCAGTGTCGTTGATAAAGAGCGTTTATATACACGACGAGTATAAATACGGCTCAGTCGACCGTCTCGAGACAACATTTCGTACTTAATTTCGTACTTAGGGGTTCCAAGGAACTTTGAAACGGCTACCCACAAATGATATATATGTGTGTGTGTGTGTGTGTGTGTGTCAAATCGGATAAAACTGGCGGATTTCGACGAAAGTTTATACCTAGGTGTACTTTTGTCCGGGGGGTGTTTTGGACGGGTCAAATCTTGACCACGACATGACCTTGACGTTCAAAATGGTCTAATCTTGACCATGACATGACCTTGACCTTCAAAATGGTCAATTCAACGTCAAATCGGGTAAAACTGGCGGATTTCGACGCAAATTGATACCTAGGTGCAACACACGTGTCTCGGAAGCTGTTGCAATTGCTTTTTCGAACAAAGCCATGGGACGAACCACGCCAGTGGCGGGCTAATCTGCTAGTATGTAATATAAAAAAAGCTGAAACCACTCAACTGAACGACATGGGGTGACAGTGACCATTTCAGCGTAAAAAGTGGGGATTTATTGTTTTTAGACCAACGGAAGTAGATATTTCTACTTTTGGTAAAAAAAACATATGGTCTGAAATAGCCGTCAGTTGAAAATTTTAAACCCTTCAACCTTTCAATCTCATGTGGGACATTTCCAACAGTTGGAAAGCTTGATGTACCGGTTGGATAGGTCCAACCGAAAATAGAATTATGAAAACCTGGTTCAAGCGGGATCGGGTGCACTCGGAAATTACAAGTTGAACACCCCTCCCACGGGGATCATCTAAACACGTCCCTGATAACCTGATTAGTGTATATCTCGGCAAGCGTCACAGTTGCTTAATTACATACATATATATAGGTGGCTACTACTAACCTATACTTAAGCGCGGGATTATTTCTGAGTGAAATGCATGAATCATATTTACATAACATCATATGACTCATAAAGTCAAATTAATAAAAACAGACAATTGAATCGTGCTTGGCATTTTACGTAACAATTATACACGGATAGTGGATGAGGTAGACATGTGGGGAATGCGGAAATATGAGACAGATGACAGTTAAAGTCGCATTCTACACAGATGACAAATTAAATTTGATTGATTCAGATGCTTTCTCTGTCACGAGGGTGACACATATTAATGCACTCTGGACACATTGAAATGGTTTATTATTAATTTTGAGGGATGGTCAGGTAACAAAAGCAGACGACAGACAGAAAAAAAAAAATAATAAAAGAACAGAATTAATCATATTCATTGGTGGTAATTGTTTGCGATAATAAGTTCAACAAACGACCTATGGTACTTTATTGAACTTATTATCTGAACATGCCCTATGGGAAAATTATTCGTCAATGAGTATTTAATATAGAATTGGTTAATTGGGACACGGAAGTGTCAATGACACTGCAGCTCGTCTTGACAAATGATGATAAATTAACCCTTTCTTTACTGAATTATTAATTAGGTGAGATGTATAGGAAATATAAGAATACGACAGACAGCCGAACAGATAGTACACGTATATAGCAGAAGGATTCCTACCCATTGATGGGCTCTAGCCTCACAGTGTCAACAAAACTCGATAATTCGTCACGGGCACTCATGTGGTAGCCTCGTCCCGCTCACCTGGATCATGCCATGAATCTCTACTCTTAGCCACGCACGTGGAGATCATACTCCACCAGTATAAAACCTTGGAACTTTTTGAAGTTTTGACAGGGAACCTTGTAAAGTCGAAAAAATAACACAGGGAATATATTTCTAAGTTATATATGATCTGTTCCTTAATAATGTATTTCACTGTAGGTGAAGGTTCCAACTCGAAATTTCATGATTTAAGTGACTGTGAGCTTTGCGTCGCTAACAATTATGTAATTTCTCATGGGTAATTAATTCAATGTATTGCGATATCGGCTCACAAAAGTAAAAGAAAACATGCAATTTTGAGTTGGGACTTTCACCTACAGTGAGTACATTATTAAGGAACAGATAATAACTAAGAAATATATTCCCCGAATTATTTTTTCGACTTTATAAGGTTCCCTGTCAAAACTTTAAAAAGTTCCCAGGTTTTGTACTGGTGGAATATGATCTCCACGGGAGTTAGCCAGAGTAGAGATTCATGGCATGGTCTACTGCTCACCGAGAGTTCGTCATGGTCACTCATGTGGTAGCCTCACCCCGCCAGTCGGTGGTGATGTTATGGGTATTTTGAAATTAAAACCAAACACAGACCCAAAAGAATCAAGATTTCTTACCAAACGTATTGTCCGGTGTGCACGAGTCGTGTTCCATACGTCGGCGCGACGTGTTCGATCTTCGCGGGGGGGGGGGCATATCCAGTGTACCCGTCGGGTGGACGACGTAATCTGTATACATGTACATATTATGTGTCTTAATTAGATTCCTTACCAAACGTATTGTCCTGTGTGCATGAGTCGTGTTCCGTACGTCGGCGCGACGTGTTCGATCTTCGCGGGGGGGGGGGGGGGGCATATCCAGTGTACCCGTCGGGTGGACGACGTAATCTGTATACATGTACATATTATGTGTCTTAATTAGATTCCTTACCAAACGTATTGTCCTGTGTGCATGAGTCGTGTTCCGTACGTCGGCGCTACGTGTTCGATCTTCGCGGGGGGGGGGGGGGGGCATATCCAGTGTACCCGTCGGGTGGACGACGTAATCTGTATACATGTACATATTATGTGTCTTAATTAGATTCCTTACCAAACGTATTGTCCTGTGTGCATGAGTCGTGTTCCGTACGTCGGCGCTACGTGTTCGTTCTTCGCGGGGGGCATATCGAGTGTGCCCGTCAGGTGGACGACGTAATCGTTATCATTGCTACCGTCGTCCTTATCCCAAACGTCGAATTTGAATTTGACCGACCCCTGTGAATATAGAATGGAAGTTATGTATTATATATGTAACTAGCAGGTGGACCCGACTTCGTCCGGGCTGTTTCCCCTCTGCTTTTCGGCGAATTGCGCGATTTGACCTTGAATTGTCCATTTTGAAGGTCAAGGTCAGGTGGGGTCACGATTTGACCCGTCCAAAACACTGCCCGGACAAAAGTATCCGACAAAAGTACCCGTCGAAATCCATCCGGTTTTACCTGATTTGACCTCGAATTGATCATTTTGAAGGTCAAGGTCGGGTCGGGGTCACGACTCAACCCGTCCAAAACACCCAGTGGACAAAAGTAACTCTAGGTATCAAATTTCGTCGAAATCCCATCAAAATTCGCGATTTGACCTTGAATTGACCCGATTTCAAGGTCAAGGTCACGTCGCACGGGCAAACGAATAGGCTTACGACACTCAGACACTAATTTTCATCGAAATCCCGTGATACTCGGGCGTTTGACCTTGAAATGACCCGATTTCAAGGTCAAGGTCACGTCGCACGGGCAAATTAATAGACCCAGGCCACAACCCGGCCAAAAGTACCCCCACATACGAAGTTTCATCGAAATCGGCTCGGCCGTTTTCGAGTCCATCGCGAACAGACAGACAGATAGACAGACAGACAGACACACACACAGACAGATTTTCCAAAATATATAATAGATCACCACACTCAGACATTTTGAAGAGCACTAATTTTTATTTCCTAAGAAACCAATGACTGAACTACGATATAGCACAATTAAGCTGGTACATGTACAATTTATGACGTGAGCTTACTGAGTTTTAGCAAAAACCCTGTGCCAATGCATTCTCTTATATAAGCGAGTCGACCATAGGTCGCCTAGCATATATAAGAGAATTCATTAGCCTAACAAATTTTATATTATTTTTTATAATTGTTAAAAAATGTAAGAAAAAAATTATAAAAATTGTTAAAGCATATAAAAAATAATGATAAAAAATTATAAAAATCCTCAAAGAATGTAAGAAAAAATCATACAACTTGATAAAGAATATAAGAAAAAAATTATAAAAATGATAAAATTCTTAAAGAATGTAAAAAAAAATTATAAAAATGATAAAACTGTTAAAGAATAAAAGAAAACATGATAAAAATTGTTATAGAATGTAATAAGTTGATATAAATTTAATTTATGGCTGGAGTCATAAATTAAATTACGAATTTCCGTGTACATGACGTAATCAAAATAATTCACGGATAGTGGATTGGGCAAAGCGTGGCACACATGATCGTGTAAAAAACTATGTTGATAAGGGGCGTAAACTCAAGCCACTCACTGATCAGTGACTGTACAATGACTTAATGAGTATATGGGACTAGTATGCGTATAATATAACATTACTTCGTACTCAACAGACTTTCAAATAATGAAAATCTGGTTGCCTTATTCTACAACTCAGAGATTAAGGAAACCAACAACAACATTTGGGTACAGTATCCCTTTAAGATAATAGCAGACGACAGCTAAATAAAAGTCCAGAAGGAGCCCTATTTATTGAAGGAAATACCATCAATGAGTATTTAGTATAGAAAGTGTTAATTAATACTCATTGACGAGTAGTTCCCTTAGGAGCAGTAAGGGTTACTCATATTATCTTAACATATCCCATGTTATCACCAATCATCATTGAGTATTTAGTATAGTAAGGGTTACTCATATTATCCGAACATATCCCATGGTATCACTAATCATCAATGAGTATTTAGTATAGTAAGTGTTAATTAATACTCATTGACGAGTAGTTCCCTTAGTATAGTAAGGGTTAATTAATACTCATTGACGAGTAGTTCCCTTAGTATAGTAAGGGTTAATTAATACTCATTGACGAGTAGTTCCCTTAGTATAGTAAGGGTTAATTAATACTCATTGACGAGTAGTTCCCTTAGTATAGTAAGGTTTAATTAATACTCATTGACGAGTAGTTCCCCTTAGGAGCAGTAAGGGTTAATTAATACTCATTGACGAGTAGTTCCCCTTAGGAGCATAGTAAGGGTTAATTAGAGAAGTTCCCCTTAGTATAGTAAGGGTTAATTAGAGTAGTTTCCCTTAGGAGCAGTTCGGGTAATAAGTCCTAAGTCCGACAAACGTTTGTTGAATCTATTTTCTGAACTTTTCCCATCAATAAATGATTTTATTACATGATCCTACCCTTATTCCATTCAATAAACCCATTCTATAAATTGTGATATTAAACGTTCGTTTAATAACAGGAAATAGTGTCAGGTGACATTTGACTTCCGGTTTTTTGTCTGTTAACATTCCGTGCGCTATGTCTCAAAATACTATGGCTTCCAATATTTTTCGAATGAAGAGTTTGAAAAGTTATTTCATTAAATATACGCCATTAAATACGCCTTAGAGTCTTTATTTATTTGGAACTATTTCTTTACGCGGGCTAACAACGAATAGTTACGTGAAACGTCATCGCATGCCTTATATAAGCCGATGTTAGTTTCGCGTGCCATTTCTTGATTTAAGTATGTTTTGTCGAGGTTTTGGATCATGTAATAAATAGAATCTACAACTCGTCCCAGTCTATTGCGGAAATTACAAAACTCGTTCAGGAAATTAGGTCTGGACCTCGCCAAAGGTTCGGTCCAGACCTAATTTACTGGACTCGTTTTGTAAATTCCGCTATAAACTGGGGACGAGTTGTAGATCCTCTATATATTCGTCTGCTTATATTTCATGAACATTCATGGCCTCATCCACATATCCATATTCCACATGCTTGTACTTTACATACCATATCACAAACTGAGCGATGAACGGTGAACGACAAACGAATTATACTATTATTTATTTTAAAAACAGACATTTATATACCAATGTTTAAAGTTAACAAGACAAAACCTAGATAAATTATAATTATTATTACATGTATAGTTTTCACTTTTCAACGGGGACGGCAGGTAGACAACCTTCTTGGTTATGCTGTCCCCGATAGCTCATTGAATGTTATACTATTACACTGTGTATATAATTGTATATATTATATGAATGAGTTATGAATAAATAATCATAGTCATAGTCACATTCCATCATATGAATAAGAGTTAATTCAAATTTATAGATGTATAACCCATGACGAGGAAACCAGGGGCGGCGGAGCCGGGGGGGGGGGCACAGGGGGCATGTGCCCCCCCCCCCCCCACTTTTTCCCCCAATTATGGGTACAAAATCTTCCAATGCTAAATACATTGGATAAAATAATTTTGCTTCCCAAGAAAACATTTGTTTATTAGACACATGTGTTTAATCTTATAACTATGGCTAGCAAGATAGCAAGTTAATCCCTTGGTCAGTATTGACACTGTGTCTGAGTAATTGCCCTCTGTGAATTTTACTACAGACTTTGAGTTCTTTATAGATCTCAGGTCTTCTGGGGATACCATCAGAGCCATGTATTGGACACAACAACTTGTCTAATTAAAATCACATTCATCAATCCAATCAAAGGTTTAAATTTGAGTGTCTTCAACAAAACTGCAAACCTGGGGCTTGGCAGGTATACAATTTCATGCCAAGGTGGTCAAACTCCTGA
Organism: Siphonodentalium dalli; assembly: GCA_032622095.1. Taxonomy (NCBI): domain Eukaryota; kingdom Metazoa; phylum Mollusca; class Scaphopoda; order Gadilida; family Siphonodentaliidae; genus Siphonodentalium; species Siphonodentalium dalli. The sequence continues at coordinate 15,281,752 of CP136061.1, forward strand.
TATATATGCATGGGATCACATGCTATATACAATATCAGTTGATGCTGTATTCATTCGAATAACTTGACTACGATGTTTATCAATTCAGCTAATTCGTTATTACCAACAAATAAGAAGAGTTAGAATAATTATTTTCTACACGAAGTTCACAGTGTACAAGTATCTGTGTACATATATATTATAGTGTTATTTTCAAAGTTACTTGTGATTATTGTTTCTTCGATATCAACATGTGTCGCATGTGGAGTGAATTGGATTATACAGTATAGTGTATACTAATTTCATCATAACATTTGTGACAAAGGATGCAGGTTGTAGAAGTTGTATCAACGTTATCAGTCATCTTTTACACATTGGCTGCAAACATAAGTGAGTAGCAGCGTACCATAATTTAAACTCTTTCTTGTTTTCTACTTTCATAAAGGTAGCCACGAAAAACATCATACTAAACAGTCTTTGCACAAAATTGCGGCGCATATTTGAACAGTTTTTAATTCATACATGTAGTACATTAAAAATGGTGCCCCCCCCACTTTTGTGTAGCTTCCGCCGCCCCTGGAGGGAACAGGAACCTGGATACAGAGGGTGTCTATCTTGAACCAGGCAAGGATAGCAAAATTCCATTTGCACCCCTCCCCTGTTGGGTTGGAATTTTCCAACTGAAACCTCTCAAGTTTTCCAACTGTTGAAAATATACAAAATATATAGGAAACGTTGGTATAATTCCCAACTGATTACTGGTTGGAAAATCAAACTATATATATCAGAGCATTTTCAACATATTTTGTATGTGAACTTTGCAACTAGTGTTGTTTCCGGCATGACACTAATACAACATGGTAACAAAAAGGTGTGGGTCGTAATTGATTTGAAATGCGTGTGATATGTCATGCACTATAGTGCGTATTGCCTGGTTGTCAACAGTACGTAAATATTCATACAAAACCTGCGTAAACAACTGTATCATAGGACAATGTTTTTTTATTATTGTGAACGTCATAAACAGGTGACCGACTGATCGATCGCTAGCTCATCGACCGTAATTGTCAACGTCATGTCAAATCAAAATGATCATCCCTGTTTGTGAACTCTATAGGTAGGTGCATGTACATCCCTGTTTGTGAACTCTATAGGTACATGTACATCCCTGTTTGTGAACTCTATAGGTACATGTACATCCCTGTTTGTGAACTCTATAGGTACATGTACATCGAATAACCTCTCACTTCAAATCTTAATTCAACAACTGATTTTATGTGAATGGGGAGTTTTTTTAGTCAAATCTCTCCGACAAAAAAACGCCGCTATTACATAAGAACGATAGACAACAAATATGAGCGCAATGGTTTTATGGATAAATTTTATAATTTCCGTGAAATTTGTAAGATAACATAAGATAAATTTTATTTTAAAGTCGAACTTTAAAGGTACTCAATCCAATCAGACGGTCCCCATACCATCAAGATACAACAACAACATTTCTTCAAAATACGATTTAGTTATCAGAATCGATTTATTGCAACAAAATAATGCTCCACTGTCAACTATGGTATCAAATTTCCCAAAACTTAATTGTTATCTATCAACATTTTGTTCAACAAAATATGGCCGTATTATCCCTAAAATATCACGAAATTTGACCGTATTACCACTTGATGTTAGAGTTATCCATCTTCATCCGCAATTTGTCCGAGACCCTCCGTTTGACCACGTGTTTCTGGGCCACATATTATTACACATCTCGAGAAATAACAAACTTCAAAAATCGATATCTGATCACTCTGAGCTTTGGTGGGTGGGTTCATCGACTCGAATTACATATTTTTTACCCCCGAAGCCAAAGAAATATAGTAACTTAGGAGCATCTGATCGGATTGAGTACCTTTAAAAACATTATACAAACACACGATCTGGTGAGCTTTTGATCGACTGTGGAGGGAATATATAATAAAATATAAGGTCGTGTCAGACTTACGCTCCACTCTTGGATCCGGAATCGCATTGGGTTGAGGGCCCCGCCGACATTGGATCCGAAACTGATGTAGTTTTTATCTTTGGTTTGTCCGGTACGTAATCGCCCGTATGGACATGAGTTCATGGAAGTGGTCCTGTAAACAATGTGGGTGGCATGTAAACAAGGTGGGTGGCATGTAAACAAGGTGAGTGGCATGTAAACAAGGTGGATGGCATGTAAACAATGTGGGTAGCATGTAAACAAGGTGGGTGGTATTAGTTTTTGCCACTTCAATAGAATTGTGTTTGTTTGCTTGAAAAACGGCTTACATTCACACTCCTGGTCAAGTGGTCCTGCTAATATGCTATGATGCGGTTGGCTCCTGTTGAATTGCTATGATGCTGTTAGGACAAAATGATGCTGTTAACAAAAAGAACCGTTATATTTTATTAATTTGTCTTTTTATCGGTGTTCCGGTATTCTGAACATATACAGCAAAGGCCATTATGCGTATCAAACATTCGAAAACATATTTATTGCGAAAGAATGTAATACCGGTTGAATTAGATGTTGAAAATCGACTATAACCAATATGGTTATTAACGTCGTTTTAGAAACACCAGCGCAGACATTATAATATTTTTCAAAAATATATATGTTCTTGAATGTTTCATACAAACACTGGTGTTTTCTCAAATTGCTCGGATCAGCCAAACCCCGCTAAAATGACAACTTTAGAAAAATAACGGTACTTTTTCGTAACGGCTTCAGTTTGACCTACCCGCATCATAGCAATTTAGCAGGACCACCAACATCATAACATATTAGCAGGACCACTTGGTCAGGGGGTGGTTCTGGACTCATTCCAACGCAGCGCTCAGTCTTCTGAGATCATCTACTCTGGCTATATAAACGCTGCGTTGGAATGAATCCAGAATCACAATCTTGGAACTTTTTGAAGTTTTCACAGAGAGCCTTATGAAGTTGAAAACATAACGCAGAGAATATATTTCTTAGTTATGTTCTGTTCATTAATAATATACTTTACTGTTGGCGAAGGTCCTAACTCGAAATCATGATTACACGATTTATGTGACTTTGTGGGCGATTTTGCTTTGCGTCGCTTACTACAATTATAGAATTTCTCCTGGGTAATTATTAATTCAATGTTTATTGCGATATTGGCTCAGTAAAGTCGCAGAAAATCGTGCAATTTCGTGTTGGGAGATTCACCATCAGTGAAGTACATTTTTAAGGAACTATAATAACTACGAAATATATTCCCCGCGTTATTGTGTCGACTTTATAAGATTCCCTGCATGTCAAACCTTCAAGAAATTCCAAGGTTTTGTGCTGGTGGAATATGATCTCTACGTTTGATTCATGTCATGATCTAGTTTCCTCTGCGCTAAGCGCAATGCTCTGGTGGACGCTTTACGTCTATAGGTTTTGCACGGGGCAGTGCACGGGCGACATTTTACCCACATTATGTGGACTTTTAGTGATTATTAATATATATACTATATGCGAACAGATCCACATGTTTCCCTTAGTAAGAACACAAAATATCTAAAAAAAATTGTGGACTATTGTTCATTAAGTTTGGAAAATTCCACTAGAAGCAAAGAACTATTTAGAGCAAGGTATATAGTGCTTTCTTCTCCACACTCTTAAAACAATAGGTACTCTGGGGTACCTACGTATGTACTGAGATTTGTCCCAGGGAGGGGGTACCTAATTGTTGGTACTCTAGAGTACCTGCGTAGGTACTTTGGGGGTACCTATATTTAGGTACTCTGGAGTACCTAAATTTAGGTTCTCTGGAGTACCTATATTTAGGTTCTGCTGTGGAGTACAAATATTTAGGTTCTCTGGAGTACCTATATTTAGGTTCTGTGGAGTACCAATATTTAGTTTCTCTGGTGTACATATATAACTGCAGTTATTTATCAACATGAATGTCTAAACGCACATAATGCGCATAAGATTGTCCATTGATAAATGGATAATCCGTACCTAACGCTCTTTAAAACACTCTTTAAAAACACTTCTTCAAATAATTCCGTTATTTCGTCAAAATCACTTCTTCTCATACAAATCGCCGTTATTTGGTAAAGGTACATTCTTTATAGAGTTATTACCCTTCAGATTAAAAACACTCTTTAAAAACACTTCTTCAAATATTTCCGTTATTTCGTCAAAATCACTTCTTTAAATATCTCCGTCAAAAATACTTCTTCTCATACAAATCGCCGTTATTTAGTAAAGGTACATTCTTTATACAGTTATTACCCTTCAGATTAAATATGAAGCTAACATGCAGGATTTTCTATATATATATATATATATATGTCGTGATTTAGTGGACAATCCCAAGCTCGCGTGCCACGCGTGGTCGGATTGACCATTAATTAATGAAAATGTAGGTACGGATTGTCCATTTATAAATGGCCAATCCTTAAAGAATTGCCTGATATTGCTATGTGGGAGGCTCGCATATATAATAGAATGTACTGCACATGACCAATAATGCTGCACTAGCGCAGCTCTCGTTATGAAGCCCATGATAGGGTTAATGGCGTGTTGACGAGAGACATTTCTATGTTATTTTAAAACATGTGCCTCGGTCACTTTATAGCATATATTATATGATATAATATTGTCTGATATCGCCCAAATAAATGCCTCCTCTATGTTACAAGATACCAGTATGGTTTCAGAGAGTAATTGATAGCTTATATAGTCATTACATTATAAACATATACAATATATAGTCATTACATTATAAACATATACAATATATAGTCATTACATTATAAACATATACAAGCAGTTTATTATGCCAAAATAAGTTATTTTCATAAATTTGATATCCAAATAGTCAGCGTCAATGGTATAAACCAATTACACACAGTGAATATTATTGACGCAATCATTGCCTTAATACTTATGCCCAATAAGGGTACGTTCATACACTGGCATGTTTGCACGGTATGTTTTGCAGGCATTTCGTCGTAGAAAACGATATGGTGCCAGAATATGAACGAAATCAAGCACATAAAGTGCAACCGTGCCGCAGCTAACCACGTGCGAAGTAAAATCTCTGTAGTTCCACCTATATCGATGCTGCCGGAATTTGCATGTAAATAGCATGCAATTATCTCGTAAGAATAAATCATACAGGTATTTGAAGGCAAATTCCAGTTGCACCGTTACAAGTGGAACTACATAAATGTTACTGCCCATGTCTTCGCTTTGGTAAAGATGCATGTTATGTGCACGTTCCGTTCATATTCTGGCACCATGTGGTTTTCGTTGACGAAATGCCCACAAAAACATACCGTGCAAACTTACCCTAAGGTGTCCTGAATAAAGGAGTAAATATTTACATTTGTAAGTAGTTCAACCGTTGTTTACTCTGGAATGTTGCACAGTCGATGTGGTTGGAATTTTCGGCAATCTTATTTCATTGGTATACATTCTTACAAAGGGAATACTGTTTGGATGCTATAACAGATTGATTTTAATCAATGAAACATGTCCACTATATATGTCTTTAAAGCATTGTCGGCATCGTGTGTTTTCTAAAAAAAAAATAAAAAATTAAAGCCTTTAATTGATATATTGATAAAAATCCACACACAAAAAACAGTTGCACTTCCTCGATCATCTCATTCACCTCGCCCAAGGAGGACACCATGCGCTAAATATCTTCATCTTAAAGGACACCATGCGCTAAATATCTTCATCTTAAAGGACATCATGCGCTAAATATCTTCATCTTAAAGGACATCATGCGCTAAATATCTTCATCTTAAAGGACATCATGCGCTAAATATCTTCATCTTAAAGGACATCATGCGCTAAATATCTTCATCTTAAAGGACATCATGCGCTAAATATCTTCATCTTAAAGGACATCATGCGCTAAATATCTTCATCTTAAAGGACATCATGCGCTAAATATCTTCATCTTAAAGGACATCATGCGCTAAATATCTTCATCTTAAAGGACATCATGCGCTAAATATCTTCATCTTAAAGGACATCATGCGCTAAATATCTTCACCTCGCCCAAGGACATCATGCGCTAAATATCTTCACCTCGCCCAAGGACATCATGCGCTAAATATCTTCACCTCGCCCAAGGACATCATGCGCTAAATATCTTCACCTCGCCCAAGGACATCATGCGCTAAATATCTTCACCTCGCCCAAGGACATCATGCGCTAAATATCTTCATCTTAAAGGCACGTGCGGCCTTAGTTGTCGAAAATATTCATATGTGTTCCAATCACCGTAAACATAAAAACATATAAACGCATACAGTTTCGTTCATATATACCATGACCATCGCGTAAACAGCATGTTATCATAAAGACATACTATATTTTACCTAAGCAAAAGCCTGATTGTGTTACAGAAGACAGCACAATGCTACTGGCTAATCACACACAAATGGCATAAACGGTTACTTTTTATGCTCTTGTTTACATAACAATAGTCAAACATATGACAATAACATACTGTTTATGCGACATTTCTTATTTGTATACGGACAAAGTCTGTCTACATTTTTATGTTCTTTCTGTTTGTGGCGGTTTTTGACGGGTGGACAAATTTTCACAGGATACCCACCGCCAAGGCCAACCGTATCTTTGAGTGCCACCGCACACGCTGCGATTAAAATCGTAAGTGGGGAAAATCGCAGGAGGAAGCATCCAATGCGCATGCCCACGACAATATCATAGCCAAATCGTAGCAATCAAGCACTGTTTGATTTTACCAGGAAAATCGTGGCGTGACTTTGGCAACGCGCGCGATCGTAGCTGTCACATGACCACTGTCGACTGGTCATGTTGTAAATACCACGAAAATCGTAGCTGCAAAGATCGCAGCACCGTAGCGTCTGCGGGCAAGCTACGATTTCTCCACCTACGATTTTCCCCACTTACGATTGTAATCGTAGCGTCTGCGGTGGCACTTACAATTATTCCAATACACTCGATAGACATGCAACTGGATTAGTGTCCGACATTGTCATGTTCTTCAGAAATATACATCTTGACAGCTTCACACAAACAGGCCATTTTTCGTCATAATCCACATGGAAATATATTTATAAGAAAGCTGTTTGCGGGATCAACATTTCTACATTTTGATTAGTTCATTCCGATTCTGACACTACCTGTTCGATATGGACCTTAGACCGCATTCCAAACTGTTCAGTTCAACTTCGGAATCTTGCCCTTCTAATATATCCGTGGTTGAATCCACGCACCATTGTATGCTGTGCAGGCACCTTCTGTATCCTTACTTTTACATATATAAACGCCGTCACATAATTATGACATTGAGAGTATACATTCTTCACAGGTCATATTCATGTACAAAATTGTGAATAACTTTGCAATAAATACTCATCTCCAGAAATGGACGTATATACTTAATTAATTTAACCCTTTGATGACTTCAGCTTCCTGATTTTTTTTTGTTGCGAAAACCCTGTGCCAGTGCATTCTCTTATATATGCGAGTCGCCCATACGCATATATAAGAGAATGCACTGGCACATGATTTTAATGCTACACCAGCGCAGCTCCCGCCATGGAAGGGTTAAATAACACTTACCCTCTCCCCTCGTCGAGACAGATTACGAAGAAGTGGTCACACGGGGAGGGGCAGATGCCCCATCGTCCGTCACAGCAGTTACCGTTACTGCCTTTCCCATATCTGTTATAGAATGACACAAACCGAAGCGATATCGTCCCATCGCCGTTCACGATCTGAAAATGGATTTATTTTCAGTTCAATGGAAGGATTAAAGGCCCACTTAATTTTCGAACCCCCAGATCACATTATATACAACATATTATATACCATGAACCACCAGATCACATATTATATACCATGAACCCCCAGATCACATATTATATACCATGAACCACCAGATCACATTATATACAACATATTATATACCATGAACCACCAGATCACATTATATACAACATATTATATACCATGAACCACCAGATCACATTATATACAACATATTATATACCATGAACCACCAGATCACATTATATACAACATATTATATACCATGAACCACCAGATCACATTATATACAACATATTATATACCATGAACCACCAGATCACATTATATACAACATATTATATACCATGAACCACCAGATCACATTATATACAACATATTATATACCATGAACCCCCAGATCACATTGTATACAACATATTATATACCATGAACCCCCAGATCACAGTATATACAACATATTATATACCATGAACCCCCAGATCACATTATATACAACATATTATATACCATGAACCACCAGATCACATATTATATACCATGAACCCCCAGATCACATATTATATACCATGAACCACCAGATCACATTATATACAACATATTATATACCATGAACCACCAGATCACATTATATACAACATATTATATACCATGAACCACCAGATCACATTATATACAACATATTATATACCATGAACCACCAGATCACATTATATACAACATATTATATACCATGAACCACCAGATCACATTATATACAACATATTATATACCATGAACCACCAGATCACATTATATACAACATATTATATACCATGAACCACCAGATCACATTATATACAACATATTATATACCATGAACCACCAGATCACATTATATACAACATATTATATACCATGAACCCCCAGATCACATTATATACAACATATTATATACCATGAACCCCCAGATCACATTATATACAACATATTATATACCATGAACCCCCAGATCACATTATATACAACATATTATATACCATTAACCCCCAGATCACATTGTATACAACATATTCAATATTATATACAACACCAGATAATATTATTTAAAAAATGATAAAAATTGTGAAAGAATGTAAGAACAAATTATAAAAAATGGTACAAATTATTAAAGAATGTAAGAAAAATTGATAAAAAAAAATATTAAAAAAATTGTTTGGCCAATGTATTCTCTTATATATGCGAGGCGACCTATGGTCGACTCGCATATATAAGAGAATGCATTGGCACAGGGTTTTCACGATCTTTCAGGAAGCTCCAGTCATGGAGGGGTTAAAGGCCCACTTAATTTTCGAACCCCCAGATCACATTGTATACAACATATGCCATAGTATATACCATTTGAAAGAGGAAGTTCCCAAACATTGTATTATCAACTGATCCGGTCGAATAAACTGGAAACATGTTTTGTCGAGGTACCGATGTGTGTTCTGTGCTTAATTTTGATCCGGACTGCACTGGGAAGTCTTGTGTTCTCAATGGAAAGGGAATAACTATATCTCTTAGTTTGAATTCTGGTGCATTCTGGGAAAACAACGGGGGATGTCTTGAAATTAATCTGAAAATCTCTATTACTTGGTGGACACTCCTTGCATGACCACAGCTGTTCCGTATTCTGGTTTAATATATATTTTTTGGTTCGTCTTCCTAATGGTATATAATATGGATTATGTTGTGTATAATGTTATCTGGGCATTCTAATGGTATATAATATAAGATATGTTGTGTATAATGTTATCTGGGCATTCTAATGGTATATAATATAAGATATGTTGTGTATAATGTTATCTGGGCATTCTAATGGTATATAATATAAGATATGTTGTGTATAATGTTATCTGGGCATTCTAATGGTATATAATATAAGATATGTTGTGTATAATGTTATCTGGGCATTCTAATGGTATATAATATAAGATATGTTGTGTATAATGTTATCTGGGCATTCTAATGGTATATAATATAAGATATGTTGTGTATAATGTTATCTGGGCATTCTAATGGTATATAATATAAGATATGTTGTGTATAATGTTATCTGGGCATTATAATGGTATATAATATAAGATATGTTGTGTATAATGTTATCTGGGCATTCTAATGGTATATAATATAAGATATGTTGTGTATAATGTTATCTGGGCATTTGAAAATTACTGCGGGAGACTCGCATATGTAATTGTGCAAAACGACACCCTGGATCCCAAATGAGCAAAAAGTACAAAAAAAGGTTAATTTACAAAACAATTTTTTTTTTTTTAATCTAACTGTTTAAATTATCAAAATGTGCGCGAAGCGAAACGCACACAGGGGCCACAGGCTCCTCGCTCAAAAGTATCGCATGCCCCTCGGACGCTGAATAAAGGCTCCAGAAGGGAGTCTGTTTCAGCTAGTTTTCAATAATCCTATTTGATTGGAGTGGAATAAACTTCTCGGTTTTATTCACAGATGTAAGTGTACAATAATATAATGTGTTTAAATTAATAATAATGTGTTTAAATTAATAATAATGTGTTTAAATTAATAATAATGTGTTTAAATGAAGCCTTTATTTCGTTTTCAAAAACTATTAATACACTTCAAGAAATGACGATCAAGCCCTTTTTTCTCATCGAGTCAATCTTTTTTCTCATGCGCTGTATTTCAATTTAATAAACATGTACTAACATACTAATCAGCAGTCATACATTTCATACACATTACACATGATAAACCCATGCAGAGTGACAAAATGATGTATATGCATGTCAACAATAACAATTATACTAATATCACCTTGCCCTCTGGGTGTTTTACAATAGCCATTAGCCAGTGGTTGTCGATGCTATTTTCTTTTGTAGCCCATGCCTAAGCAATCAGATAATGACTGAGATATTTCCCGGAATCCATTAGATGCCATATCAATTTATGGTTTGTATCACATTGAACAAAGCGGAATACTTTACATGCACATGTACCACTATAAACGATATGAGAGACGGACCGTATATGTCTTTTACTGAGCCGCATGTCCATACGAACAATAAAACAATGGGTTGAATATAACTCAAGTTTATTCCGTTTCTAACCTAACTTTTAGTCAACCGAATCCGACTAAATGTTCGGATATAGCTGTTAACTAAACTAGTTGGGTTAGAAAAAAGTAACCATACATTTAGTTATGGTAACCCAACTGTGCAACCAAACGTTGGGTTAAATTAACCAAACATTGGGTGTGAAGTAACTATAAACATGGGGTTATATATAGAGAAAAGCTATGTCTATATATAATTAGATTTAATATTGATGCATGAGTTTTGATCATATAATCTGAGATTCTGGTCATTAAATAAATTTCACAAAAATAAGTCCAATCAATAGATTAATTTCGGACCTTAACATCTGACTGGAGGAGAGATATTGAATTTAACAAGACTTCGAACCTTTATAGTATGTAATATTAAATTCCGAAACGAGGTGTAACAAATATAATATAATGACTTCCTTTTTTGGGAATAAATTAACAACCTAGAAAATAATACTTATGCCAAAGACACAAGCATTACTACCAGGGATGTGGCTAGAGGGTCTCCGTTGGTGGTGTCCACCTTGGGAAATTCCAATTGCACCCCCCCCCCTTGAATCAGAATCAGACACCAAACACAACTTTTCAGTGCATAATTCCATATTTGCACCCCCCTTGAATCAGAATCACAGACCAAACACAAGTTTTGCATAATTCCAATTGCACCCCCCCCCCCCCCTTCCCCTTGAATCAGAATAACAGACCAAACACAAGTTTTGCATAATTCCATTTGCACCCCTTGCACACAGTCCTCAAGCCTAATATCCTATGTATTCATAAACTATGTTGTTCTATATGCCCGGTATAAGAAAATTCAGATACTTTAACCTGAGAATTGCATAAATCCTAACATCTAGTAGCCTACTCCAGACAAATGCACACGGCTACGGATAAGAGACCAGGACATTGTGTCCGTCCATGTTTGTTCAGCCCGGCATGGGCGTAGCCAGCTAGGGTTCGATGGGTTCGGACGAACCCGCCCTTGAAAACAAAGCAGAATGTGCCCTCGTCGTCTGACTTCCAGGGTTCGACAGGTCGTAATTGGCTCGGGCAACTTCGGAGGTTCGTTAAGTTAATGCATGAACCCCCGAAGTTGCCCGAGCCAACGAACCGTCGAACCATGGAAGTCAGGCGACGAGGGTACTAAAGCAGTCGACAAAGGCATGATCGGCTATACTAGATTGTTTCACATTAAATTTAGATCCGTATAATGTTTCAGTGAAATCCACATATACGCTGGGGCGAAAATTTGATTTAATGTGAATCAAATCAATATATATAGTCCCATGGCATGTTGGCATATTCCGTTGCTAGTTCAACGTGGATAGCATTGTGCTCAGTTTCAAATAAAGTGACGATGTATGAATGTGTGCATATATATCAAACTTGTTTTCACAGTCATTGGCAATTATGAACGAATGGACACAGTGTAATCAAACACTACATGCACATGTATATACATGCATGTATAGGGTACATTTTTGGGTGTCAAGTTGTGTTCCCGTGTGGTCATGCACGTAGTATATCGAGGATGATGCTTGCATAGCGAGGGTTCGAACACAGTTTCTGGACATGAAGTCCCCCCCCCCCCAAAACAGGATTTTAGTTGAAGTCCCACATCAACCAAAAAGGAGCACATTATTAGTTGATGGGTGGGATGTCAATTAAAATATTGTTGTGTGTGACTGTATATGCCCAGTAACTTTTCGATAGACCCGATATAGACCTGAGTGTGAGAAAAGCACGTTAGTCCGAGGGTTCGATTACAGGCCGGGGTACAGCGTGCTATAGTCCGAGTCATTCCCAGGGCTCAATAGTCAAAGGGTTCAGTGGTCCGAGGGTTCGTTAGCCCGATGGTTCAAGGGTACGATAATCCGAGGGTGCGACAGTCCGAGGGTTCAATACCCCGAGTGTCCATTAGCGGGACGTGGTGCCTGGGATTTGCGGGTCCCCCCCAACTTTGTTAAAAAATCCAGTTGGCATGCAATAGGTCAGGGTTACAGATTATAGAATAAGTAAAATACAGTTGGTTCATGTATATAGTATAGGAAAATAAACAAGCAGGTCATTCCAATCTTTACATCTATATCTATATTTGCGAATGTCTGTCTGTCTGTCTGCCTGTGTTCTATAGAAATTCACAGGGGACCATCTAGATGATGCCAAAGGGGTCTACTAGGAGTAACTTTTTACGAGAAAGATAATGGCCGGTGTTAAAATTTTCTAAAGTGACGCCGTTGTTGTCAGGGGCAGAAAAGGGGGAGGGGCAGAAAATAAAATTGTCGGCGATTGCCACCAAACTTATATATAATCATCCCCATAATATGAGGAATCTAATGGTTGTTTTAAATATGGCAAAAGTCGCGCCGTTCGCGTCAGGGGTGCCCGGAAGGGGGAGGGGAAGAATTTTTTTCTGTCGCCGATTGCCACGAAACTTACATATAATCATCCCCATGATATGAAGAATCCAACGGTGTGGTTTAAATAATTATGTCAAAAGTGGCGTCGTTGGAGTCAGATTTGCACGAAAGGGGAGAGGGGCACCAAAATTGATAAAAACGAATTTTAGCGCCGATTTCAACCAAATTGATATATATTCTTCTTCATGATACAAGGAATCTAATTGTGCGATTTAACAACACCAAATTGTTGTCGTTTGGATGAGAGATTGTGAGGGGTGGGCACTAAATTTGATAATAATTGGTTTAGTCGCCGATTGCCACCACACTTATACAAAAGCATCCCCATGGTATGATGAGTCTAATGGTGTGGCTTATATCTGTCAAGTGTGGCCTCATTCGAGTCAGGGGTGTATTGAAAGGGACAGGGGCACCAAAATTGATGCACAATTTTTTTGGCGCCAATTTCCACCAAATTGATACACGTTCTTATTCATGATACGAGGAATCTGATTGTGTGATTTAAAGACGCCATAGTGGTGCTGTTTAGGTGAGAGATGGGGAGGGAGGGATTGACACAAAATTTGATTAAAAAAAACATTGTTTAGTCGCCGATTATCACCAAACTTATAAACAATCATCAACATGATATCAGGAGTGTAATTGTGTGGTTTAAGGATGTCACAAGTGGGGCCATTCGAGTCAGTGGTGTATAGAGATGAGAGGGACTTTATATTTATATGTTTATGGCCGATTTCCACCAGATTGATACATATTCTTCTCCGTTATACGAGGAATCTTATCGTGTGGTTTAGACACAACAAATTGGTGGCCTATGGGTGAGAGATATGGGGAACTTCAATTTGATACGAATTTGTATACTCGCCAATTTTCACCAATTTCATATATATGCATCTCTAATCTCTAATGAGACTTACTTAGTGTGTGCAGCTTGAGTCCGAAATAGGGACGGGAGGGTCACTAAAAACTGATACAAAATAGTTTTAGTACCAATTACCATCAAATTCAGACACGTTCTTCTCAAATGATACAATAAATCAAATTGTGCTGTCTGTCTGTCTTTCTGTCTGTCTGTGTGTTATATATATAACTTCACGCGGTACAATCGAAGAGGCAAAAGCCGATACAAATATATTTGGCACTAATTTCTAACAAATTCATACATGTTTTTATCTAATGATATACCATAAATTAAATCACATTTGGTGTCGTTTGCGTCACGGATGGCGAGCGGATATGCACTATCATAGATAAGATTGATATTCGCCGATATAAGTTATATATAGTCACCCAGGCCATCTCCATATCATTTTAAGGAGATTTGGGCGGTCACATTTCACAATCCCGACAAATGGTAACCCACTTATAAGGATAAGAACGTGTATCAATTTGGTGGAAATTGGCGCTAAAAATATTGTGCCCCTGTCCCTTTCAATGCAACCCTGACTCGAATGAGGCCACATTTGACAGATAAAAGCCACACCATTAGACTCCTCATGCCATGGGGATGATTTTGTATAAGTGTGGTGGCAATCGGCGACTTATTATCAAATTTAGTGCCCACCCCCTCCCAATCTCTCATCCAAAAACAACAATTTGGCGTTTTTAAATCGCACAATTAGATTCCTTGTATCATGAAGAAGAATATATATCAATTTGGTGAAAATCGGCACTAAAATTAGTTTTATCAATTTTGGTGCCCCTCTCCTCTTCCGTACATCCCTGACTCAACCGACGCCACTTTTGACATATTTAAACCGCACCGTTGGATTCTTCATATCATGGGGATGATTATTATTATGTAAGTTTCGTGTAATCGGCGACAGAAAAAAACAATCTGCCCCCCCCCCCCTCTTCCAGGCACCCCTGACGCGAACGTCGCGACTTTTGCCATATTTAAACCACGCCATTAGATTCCTCTTATTATGGGGGTGATTATATATAAGTTTGGTGGCAATCGGCGACAATTTTTTTTTGCCCCTCCCCCTTTTCTGCCCCTGACAACAGCGGCGTCACTTTAGAAAATTCTAACCCCGACCATTATCTTTCTCGTAAAAAGCTACTCCTAGTAGACCCCTTTGGCATCATCTAGATGGTCCCCTGTGAATTTCTATAGAACACAGACAGACAGACAGACAGACAGACATTCGCAATAGAAGATAGAAGATAGATGCATAACTCTTAAATTGGCGGCTAAAATGGTTCCATTCCCGAAAAGCTCGTATTTATGACACTCACTCGGACGGGCTGCATGGGATAATTCGATTCGTGTAGCTGTAAGCATTTTCCACATACGCCATCCATCATCCAAACGGAGAACACCATTATGTGGCTATAAAGGCTAAAAGAACGACAGACCGCCAAAAAAAAATCAAACCACCTACATGTGTTTAATATCTCGAAATATTCTGGAGATTAACAGTAACGAAATAATGTGTCTAGACGGAATGTTCAATCTGTCTATGAAAAGTAATTGCTTGTCTGCGTGTTCTGTTAATAAATTATTGCATGGCAATTTTATTCATTTTCGCATTTTACAGTAAAGACCAAAAAAATTATAACTTACTAGCAGGGTTACCAGGCGTTGCCCGTGTGAAAGTAATGTGAAACTCTCTAGATGTTTTGTGGGGATAGTGGATACTCTTGCTCAAAGTGTTGCACGTATTCTTAAAGATTGTATATCCGAATGACATCACAAAACGTCGTTCTTATACGTGGATTATAAGTCGTGCATGGCTCACCTTGTCGGAGTGATTGTCATTTTGTTTATCGCGATTAATTCGTCCCCAAAATGAAGAAGTATTTATTTATTTATTTATTTACAATGTTCTGCTCGTACTTCAGACGTTATCATTTTTTAAATCGTGGTTGACTTGACGTTTGTTTGTTTTTGTTTTTGTTTTTTTACAAATATTTTGTATTGGGATCCTAACATGAACACCGTGAATACATTAGTTCACAAAAAATAAAAGACGACAATTGGGTTTTACATAGATGTGTATAAATCAATCCAGTGGGTCAGATTAAGATTTTGAGGTCACCTGATTATCATATCTCCATGACGATACAGATTTTTTAAAGAAATGTCCAGGTGCTCATCTGTTCATGGTACAATTCAGGCTAATTAGTCTCTGTTTAAATGAAATTTTGCTATATATCAGCTACATAAGTATATAAACTAGACTGCACATTGTGACCGACATTTTTGAACAGGCATTCTATATTTTACCACATCTCTTGACAAATTGTATTTTTATTTTTTTCATTTTTTTTTTTGTGTGGAAAATATCTTGAATGGGACAGACTCAATTGTGTTATAATACATGAGCCATTCTAACATGCCATCCTCTGGTGGTTCGAAGTCCCTCGTTTTGCAAGAATATTTGTATCTCTTAAAGTGATGTGAAACACTCCGGCAGGGTGAGCAAATAAAACTGGGGACTAGTCTTGCTCAAAGTAGTTATTTTTACGAATACTAATCCAAATTGACAACACACACCGTCTGATATATTAATTAAATGCATGACGCTACTAGTAGATGGCGAAATCATTTACGTTAGTTTATGGCCGATTGTTGCGTCCCGAATTGAGATGTAAATGTCTACAACTGAGCGTAGTTCAGACGATGTTTTCTATGGAGTAGTATGGTCGATTTCTTTGAAATTTTTGGTCATGTTAATTGAATGCTACATTCCTCAGGTTGACATAGGGCCTGAGAACCAACTTATAATTAAGTGTATCACACTCGAACAAGTCCATACTATGTCTTTAATAATATATAGTCGCTGTTCACATATACAGCATTTGTCAGTAATAACGCATATAATTTATGATACCGAATGGGCTATGATACATTATCGATGTTCTGCTATAATCAGGGAGCTAAATGTGTTCCAGAGTCGGGGAGCGAGTTCACCGTGGAATGCTAGAGGTGAAGGTAACTGAAGAATGAAATCTTGTTTATTTGATTTGAACAACATATCTAAAATGGTGAATTAATGGGGAATAGATTTTTTGTGAGTGGAACATTTATTTAACTAGCTGCTGTAGTTCTGGGTTTTCCATGTAAAAATGGCTACGTGATAGCCCTGTCGTACTGGATTTATTTATTTATTTTCGTGATCAGCTGGTGTAAATCTAGCTGGGTAAACATCACGGGAGTGGCCTGCATGCTGCCTTCAATTCAGTTAATTTGGCTGAAACGTTAACACTGTCGTCTATGGGAAACCATTTAGTTCAATGATTCCTAAAGTTCATGATTCAATGTGTATGGCAATCTCAGCGGCTCGGCCGTTTCCGCTTTCGCTCGGAAATAACGAAAATGACCGAGCCCCTGAGATTAACTGGGATCCATGCACACCACAGCCCTGCTGTCTCTGAAGTACATGATCATAGTATTTCACTATATTTGCCAAGAGCCGCCCGTGTGTCTGCTGAGATGCCCATGTGTCTGCTGAGATGCCCCGTGTGTCTGCTGAGATGCCCGTGTGTCTGCTGAGATGCCCGTGTGTCTGCTGAGATGCCCGTGTGTCTGCTGAGATGCCCCGTGTGTCTGCTGAGATGCCCGTGTGTCTGCTGAGATGCCCCGTGTGTCTGCTGAGATGCCCGTGTGTCTGCTGAGATGCCCGTGTGTCTGTTGAGATGCCCGTGTGTCTGCTGATCCCCATCACGAGCCGCCCGTGTGTCTGCTGAGATGCCCGTGTGTCTGCTGAGATGCCCGTGTGTCTGCTGAGATGCCCGTGTGTCTGCTGAGATGCCCGTGTGTCTGCTGAGATGCCCGTGTGTCTGCTGAGATGCCCGTGTGTCTGCTGAGATGCCCGTGTGTCTGCTGAGATGCCCGTGTGTCTGCTGAGCAATGGATTGTTATGTTGCTTCTTTTATTACTTTTGCATTTGATCACGTGTGTTAAATTTTGACTAATATTTTTGGATCTGGTCTTATATAATATGTTTTCCTGTTGACCAGACCCGGCGCTCTGTTATCTTGACAGTACTGTTTATGCACCAATACAAACTTGATTTATACATACAATTGAGAGCTGCGGTTGAACCAATAAAATCTGCACAAGTAGGGAAATTGCCAGCAATCAATAATTTAGATGCTTTTTCAGTAAGGGGATGGTTGTCTCGAAGTAACTGTTGGCGCGAATTTTCTAATAAAGTGAGTATAAGTTACTCACCTGGACGGAGTTCAGTAATATCCCAACAACAACAAACAGCGGAAACAGTAACAACATGGTATCCATAACTGTCTGTAAAAGATTTAATGAGAATTCATTTCACGTCTCCACTTCACTGGTGTATTATGATGATCAGAGTCACGGAAGTCCTCACTTATAGGGCTGTATATAAACACATGAGCATTTGATTCATAGCATCTTGCTTCTGTAAATTGTGTCACGTGTGGATTTAGTGACCTTTGACTTGCCAATTGATGTCGTGCATGTATTATCAATCATCCCGACGGCTGATCCACCGGCTTTGTTTGTAAATTGAAACCGTATGTGCATTAGACATATGTACAACAATTCATCCTCCTCATGTCACGACGTTAAACCCGTTATGTAACAAACTGTCGACGGGAATATGCGCATCATATACAAAAAGTTCGCGCGCCCTTATTCTATCTCCCTATTATGGGGCACTTATCCTCATTATCTACCGCTTCAAACAATGGTTATGCGCGGGCATCCTAAATGTCAACGAGCGAGGCAAATTACCGTATATATTGTGAGGTATGAGGATTAGTATATATGTCAGGCATAATATGATATCCGACATCTTTAACTGTTTGTGTGCATTTCGACTTTATTCTGAGAAATGTGGCACTTTGATGTTTGATGTAAAGATAATATATATATACTTCGTATCGGGTGCCATGCATGTAGACAATGCGTTTCGCGCATCTGTAATTCGTCATGGTATTATTTACGTTGCCTATATTAGCTCGTATGCTCAATTCTTAAAGATTTTTTGATGCATGTTTAGACGGACATGAATGGCTTACTCGAACTTCCAAATGGTTTCTATGTGTAATTTGGAAGGAGTTGTAAGATATGTTGATATAAATACACGCAATATTGATATGGTCTTCATATTCTCTGATAAATACTCAATATCAAAGCAATTTTCCAGATGTTTGCAGTGTTTCGAGCACCAAAGTTAAATAAACGCTCTTTATAACTACCATATCAGGAATATACTATAACATTAAAAAGGAACCTTCTTTTTTGTTCAATGCCGAAGAATATTCGGGTCTCGAGATCCGAATTTGTAAATTACACCATAAATAGTCCATACAGGAATATTTGACATATTTATCAACCTATATTTTGGTGCAAAGGCGAGCATATTTTGGACGTTCAAACCGCCAAGGGCGCTTTAAATAGATGCCGTTCATTTATAAAACTATTTATTGGTGACTCGATCCTATATACTCTGAGGCTCGATCCTATATACTCTGAGGCCCGATCCTATATACTCTGAGGCTCGATCCTATATACTCTGAGGCTCGATCCTATATACTCTGAGGCTCGAAAAGGATATACTCTGAGGCTCGAAAAGGATATACTCTGAGGCTCGAAAAGGATATACACTGAGGCTCGATCCTATATACTCTGAGGCTCGAAAAGGATATACTCTGAGGCTCGAAAAGGATATACTCTGAGGCTCGAAAAGGATATACTCTGAGGCTCGAAAAGGATATACTCTGAGGCTCGAAAAGGATATACTCTGAGGCTCGAAAGGGATATACTCTGAGGCTCGATCCTATATACTCTGAGGCTCGAAAAGGATATACCCTGAGGCTCGAAAAGGATATACCCTGAGGCTCGATCCTATATACTCTGAGGCTCGAAAAGGATATACTCTGAGGATCGAAAAGGATATACTCTGAGGCTCGAAAAGGATATACTCTGAAGCTCGAAAAGGATATACTCTGAGGCTCGAAAAGGATATACTCTGAGGCTCGAAAAGGATATACTCTGAGGCTCGAAAAGGATATACTCTGAGGCCCGAAAATGATATACTCTGAGGCTCGATCCTATATACTCTGAGGCTCGAAAATGATATACTCTGAGGCTCGAAAAGGATATACTCTGAGGCTCGAGAATGATATACTCTGAAGCTCGAAAATGATATACTCTGAAGCTCGAAAAGGATATACTCTGAGGCTCGAGAAGGATATACTCTGAAGCTCGAAAAGGATATACTCGGAGGCTCGATCCTATATACTCTGAGGCTCGATCCTATATACTCTGAGGCTCGAAAGGAAATATACTCTGAGGCTCGAAAAGGATATAATCTGTGGCTCGATCCTATATACTCTGAGGCTCGAAAAGGATATACTATGAGGGCTCGAACAACCTTTATGTGTGCAGAACAAATGCGTTCTGTATACCTTGAGTGTATACCATATAAAATACACATTTTATTTGTTTTCTATTTTATGATATCTAGCATATTCATCACCCTATGGTATATAAGTCCTGCCATTCGCGACCATGTTGGATCCATCCCACTCCTGTTCTGTGGTTTAAATGCTATACATGTCAAAGATCTGTAGGTGCATTCCATATATGGAATTTTGAATATTCATGAATTCCATATATGGAACGCACCTCCAGAACTTTTACCTGTACGCGGAACGGGAACTAGATGAAATCAATATGGCTGCGACTAAGTTATCTCGCCTATTATACCGTGTCATAGAATATATACGAAACCTTTAATTATAAAAAATAAAAAACATAAAAAACACACGACATTTTACTTGGCTTACAAGCCTCAATAATGTCCATTTGACTTGTAGCGGAAAAAGTAGTAAATTAATTACAATTATAATCTATATAGGCGGGTGTTGACTTGGTCACCATCTTGAAAAATAGGATTAGCTTGATTTTTCGGCGTCGATTGGTAAGTGTCTCCCACACAGTTTCGT
This sequence comes from Siphonodentalium dalli, assembly GCA_032622095.1. NCBI lineage: Eukaryota > Metazoa > Mollusca > Scaphopoda > Gadilida > Siphonodentaliidae > Siphonodentalium > Siphonodentalium dalli. The sequence goes on from CP136061.1 coordinate 15,303,005, forward strand.
GGAGCAAGCCCTCCTTACTACAACTTCTTGTCGCTCCAGTTATGATTCTTGCGGCTTCGTATTCGATTTCTTCTAGTTCGATAGCTTCTTCGTTGCTACAGGTGTCCCAAACTGAGGAGGCCTACTCCAGGACAGGACGAATAAATGATAAATATAGTATTTATAGTCACCCCCTGTCAAGGTTTAATTTATGCCTCCCTGTATATAAGTCAGCGATACTAATTTAATACATGGATGGAAATGCTGGAATAACCTGTCACAGTGTGTCCATCTGCGAATTATTGGAAGGGATCAATTATAAAAACTTAACATGTTGACATCAATTAACAAGTTGTCTTGAGTGATAAATCATGCATGTTTAAAACATGATATACCATGTTAAATCGTGTTATAATCATGATGTATCATGGTTTTATGTCTGATTCGTTTGACCTCGACCTGATAATAATGTTTCGAGTTCAGAGAAGGATGGTTTCTCTTCTTAGAATGTACAGTCGGCTTCTGTATGTAGCTGGTATAAGCGAGATCACTGGGTCGCGGCCGTATTTGATGCATCCCGTGGCTTCAGAGATTCTTCCAGCACCGGTATGATATCCAGGGCTGAATTGACACAGGGAGTACCATTGTATAGGTGCGTTGATCCTAATGGGGAACGTAAAATTATATTATCTTATATGAGCAATAAAGAGCGTTATACTAATCCTCTTAAACGACATTTAAGACAATTGGTACACATGGGTCACCTGGTCATGGAATATGCGCTTTTGTCTTGAGATGACTTACGAATTCTGATTCAAAAGTATTCAATTGGCTTCAGATTGGGTTGAGAAGATTTAAGAAGAAGAAAAAGATGATGATGATGGTGGTGGTGGTGGTGGTGATGATGGTGATGATGATGATGATGACGATGATGATGATGATGATGACGACGACGACGACGATAATGATGATGTTAATGACGATTACCTTAATGCCGACTGAGACGCAAAGCGCCCCCTCCCGGTCCAAGCATTGCGATGATGAAGAAGACAACATTGTAACGACAACGATGATGATGATGAGTTTCCAACCTGAAATTTCCACCTGTTGAAAATGCTGACCATAAATAAGGATGTCAGATACCCCTATTAGGCCCATGCTACAACGCCTCTGTCGCGGTGACGGTGATGGTGATGATTACCGGCATGGTAAACGGTCTTAATAATAGACCGGAATGTGTATTACGCACACCCGCCTGTAGATTACCTCCCCTGTTCTAGTACATCGAAAATTGGTGATGGGGTCATACGTACAGTTTATTTGACTCAAATCTTGTTCGGGACGAGTTAATATATTGAAGCCTTATTCGCGACTATGACTATACGATGCTAATAGTGTTTGTCTTCTCGCTTGATTCAATATATCGACATGAATAGTGCACAATCATGAATTTAATCAATTTGATTGAAACTAAAATTTATGTGAAAATTGCAAGATTCTGGAACCGAATTTAGACCTGTTGTGAATGCACCAGTATGGGTCAACGAGTATCAAATTTAGCAAAGAAGGTTGCTAGTCCTGTGACAAACTATGTTTTTCCAAGTAATAGTTCAACGACTTCTGATGATTTTAAATCCAACGCATTGATGGCAACACCATTTGTTTTTACACGACAAGGGTAAGGACTGATTCATAATATATGTATCGCATAATTATTTAATGCCAAGGGCTCGGGTTATTACATTTTCAGATTTTTTTTGCAGTTTTGGACCAGGAATGGCAATCTCACACGACTTCCCCGTCAAGAACATTTTGGGCTGAAGTTTGTTAGATAGTGCCGTCCACCTCCCCCAAGCCCACCCACCCTACAAGTGATTTTTCCTATAGTGTTTTTGAAACGTGTCTCTTTGTGGTGTCATTCTTTTGGTATGCCCGTTATTTAGTAAAGGTGATTTTTTACTAAATAACGGGTATGTTAGAGTTACATTTCTTAGAAAAACTCAAAACATTGGGCGACAAATTTTCTCGACGGGGAAGTCGTATGATATTGCCCCAGGAATCAGTCTATTCAAACAAGAGAAATAATCACTTTGAGTGAGTGCAAATAGACAGAAGGGCAATATCATACGACTTCCCCGTCGTCGCCCAACGTTTTGAGTTTTTCAAAGAAACATAACTCTAATATTCCCGTTATTTAGTCAAATCTTACCTTTACTAAATAACGGGCACACCAAAAGAATGACGCCACAAAGAGACGCGTTTCAAAAACACTTTTGGAAAGAACACTTGTAGGGTGGGTTGGCTTGGGGGAGGTTGGCGGCACTTTAAAACAAACTTCAGCCCAAAATTTACTTGACGGGGAAGTCGTGTGAGATTGCCGACAGAAGAGTCGCAGAAACATGTAGGGTCATTCCACGCGTGACTGCAGGCCTGTCCATATGAAAAATTGACGAGGGCTACAAAATTGCCCACGTGAACCTCAGTGACGAGTGCTAATAGCCCTCGTGATTTATTCATGCTATTTGCTTAGCCAGATATACTCCAAAAGGAACAGACCAGACTGGAGAATGTATTTGTATGTTATCAATAAAGTTGTTCAATCTTATTTTGAGTGTTTATGTTTGCCTACCCCTGGGATTGTTACACTGACCAACATCAAATTGATATGTTGTGTTTGATACTACGTTAGGTAAATGTAGGTAACCTAGGTAAGTGTAGTTATGGAAATGGTTATGGTTTAGAAAGCAAACATTGACAAATTTGGAGGGTTTGAACATTGATATTATAAATTTAACAGAATGATTGATTGAAAATTATTTGAAACGAGGGAACTCAGGATCATGTTAAAACAAAATTTCAAAATTATGACATATCTGGGATTATCTGGCAATGTGTTATGCCACCAGCAAAGTTTTATATTCATTCATACTTTCCCGTGGCATGTTGATCTCAATCGATCACAGTGGCGTGCACATATTTTACACCACACGCGTTCTATAAAATCCCGCCCGTTTGCGTTAACAATATCATAGCCAATCTGGCCTCCAGTATTCCATCCTTCGAAAGTTTTTAACTGAACGTGGCAGCCTTTTTGATCAGCCATTATTGCATTATAGTTAATTTGGCTCCCTGAATAGAGTCACAGCTCAACTATGGACAGAGCCCCAGTTCAAAACATGTGGAAGGTGCAGGCATGTAAAAATAGCAAGCAGATTCAGTTATCAAAGTGCCGACGATGCTGACGTAATACCGAGTCATGTATGACGAGCACGTGTTGCAGGAAGAGCACGGGGTGTTAAACTCATGACACTGTCTAGAAACATCAAAGAACACAGATGCCGACGATGACGTTCGTCCCATTTGACCCGACTGGCTTCAATCAGATTGTCTTAAACCCTGACTTGCCATTTAAAGCACATTGATTTTGAAAGCCGACGCGGGCGAAACTGTCGCACGCGTGTAATCGAAAATACGCGGGCTGCACGCGGGCTATCGAAATCGCCCGCGTAAAATGACAGGCCTGTGACTGACACAATAATTTTACATATATTCTTATATAAATCCACATTGCAACTTATAATTCTTCAATTGATTTATCTATATGATTAAGCTGATCTGTATCCTCATAGACATACATGTAGAACAATACAACTTTTTGGTCTTTTCACAACAAATTTTCTTGAAACTACTAAATACATGCCATGACTGACGCAACAGAAACATGGGTTTTTCAGGCTATTATCGGTTGACCATTTTCTTTCTCAATCTGACAGTATTGAGATCAAATTATTGTTTCCTTTCAACCTTTGGGCAGAGAATAAATAAAAAAAATTGTACCATTAGGCCAAAACAAAATGAATGCGTGTTTCCCGTAACCCGACCGACCGTCTTCAAAACCCCCCGACCCAAGTTCATTTTATTGGTTTTAAATAAAAAAAATCAATCTAAAAACCGACCGACCGCACTGATAACCAAACTGTGTACGCGTGTTTCCATTTTATCTGATTCACCTCATGAAATAAATTATATCATTGATATATTTATATATTTTTCCCAAAGCCACATCATCACTCTAACGGAAAGTCAAATTATGACCTGACGCAATATCACGAGTTATGGTTCCTCTTCGCTGACCGGAAGCACATGTTTGTGTTGATATTGAGTATTATATTATTTGCATAATTTTGTAAATAAACATCGTAAATTCCGGGGCCCGTTATGGATCATTTCTTATGACTAGTATTGATATTTTTCGACGTCAATGCATGCCATGGCATTCCACTTTTCCTGTATAAACAGGTCAGGTGTGTACTCGATTCTTGTATCCAGGTGAAGGGTCTACTCCATTATGGCCAGGCTGCAAGGATGGTGGTTCCAATGGTGGTTCCAATGCAGGGCTGATGCCTGTTGTGGCCAAGCCACATGGCAAGGCAGTGCCTGTTTCAGGTTTATTAAAGTAATTTTAGTAAACTGTCTACTGTTATCTGTTTTATATGTTTCCCCTCAATATATCAGTTTTATCACCAATTTGTTGGTTGCTCTGGTCATTGTATGGTGTTTGATGGTGGTTAGGCATGGCCCACACGAGACCATAACAAAATAAAATGAAAAGCCTACCGCCCGCCCCTATTTTTTTTGGGCTCGTTACGGGAAACACGCATTCATTTTGTTTTGGCCTTATCATAATATAATGGAGGGATATCACTGTGAACAACACCAGTAGTGTGACTGATGCAGCCATGACTGACTCAAAAGATTTGTCCGATGTTTGTTTTGACAAATTTGGGTCCTACATACACAAATGTATCTCACTGAGATTCATACATATTTATACTTAAAATGACTTTACCTCAATATATTCTCCCAGTGTGTTCACCCCAAGGCATCATGAAAGTTGACACCAATAAACCTGTCACCACTCTAGCATCAGGTGGACAAGTTCGGGTCCGACAAATGGAAAGACATTCCTGCATGATTCAAACACAGCATATACCGGTATGTATCGGTTTAACTTGGTTTGCACAGTGCTTGATTAAATTATATTTCCTGCTGCTCTTTGTGCAAAGTTGCAGGCACATGCTCTCCCAGTGTGTTCACCCCAAGGCACAGTGCTTGATTAAATTATAATTCCTGCTGCTCTTTGTGCAAAGTCGCAGGCACATGCTCTCCCAGTGTGTTCATCCCAAGGCACAGTGCTTGATTAAATTATAATTCCTGCTGCTCTTTGTGCAAAGTTGCAGGCACATGCTCTCCCAGTGTGTTCACCCCAAGGCACAGTGCTTGATTAAATTATAATTCCTGCTGCTCTTTGTGCAAAGTTGCAGGCACATGCTCTCCCAGTGTGTTCACCCCAAGGCACAGTGCTTGATTAAATTATAATTCCTGCTGCTCTTTGTGCAAAGTCGCAGGCACATGCTCTCCCAGTGTGTTCACCCCAAGGCACAGTGCTTGATTAAATTATAATTCCTGCTGCTCTTTGTGCAAAGTTGCAGGCACATGCTCTCCCAGTGTGTTCACCCCAAGGCACAGTGCTTGATTAAATTATAATTCCTGCTGATCTTTGTGCAAAGTTGCAGGCACATGCTCTCCCAGTGTGTTCACCCCAAGGCACAGTGCTTGATTAAATTATAATTCCTGCTGCACTTTGTGCAAAGTTGCAGGCACATGCTCTCCCAGTGTGTTCACCCCAAGGCACAGTGCTTGATTAAATTATAATTCCTGCTGCACTTTGTGCAAAGTTGCAGGCACATGCTCTCCCAGTGTGTTCACCCCAAGGCACAGTGCTTGATTAAATTATAATTCCTGCTGCTCTTTGTGCAAAGTCGCAGGCACATGCTCTCCCAGTGTGTTCACCCTAAGGCACAGTGCTTGATTAAATTATAATTCCTGCTGCTCTTTGTGCAAAGTTGCAGGCACATGCTCTCCCAGTGTGTTCACCCCAAGGCACAGTGCTTGATTAAATTATAATTCCTGCTGCTCTTTGTGCAAAGTCGCAGGCACATGCTCTCCCAGTGTGTTCACCCCAAGGCACAGTGCTTGATTAAATTATAATTCCTGCTGCTCTTTGTGCAAAGTTGCAGGCACATGCTCTCCCAGTGTGTTCACCCCAAGGCACAGTGCTTGATTAAATTATAATTCCTGCTGCTCTTTGTGCAAAGTCGCCGGCACATGCTCTCCCAGTGTGTTCACCCCAAGGCACAGTGCTTGATTAAATTATAATTCCTGCTGCTCTTTGTGCAAAGTCGCAGGCACATGCTCTCCCAGTGTGTTCACCCCAAGGCACAGTGCTTGATTAAATTATAATTCCTGCTGCTCTTTGTGCAAAGTTGCAGGCACATGCTCTCCCAGTGTGTTCACCCCAAGGCACAGTGCTTGATTAAATTATAATTCCTGCTGATCTTTGTGCAAAGTTGCAGGCACATGCTCTCCCAGTGTGTTCACCCCAAGGCACAGTGCTTGATTAAATTATAATTCCTGCTGCTCTTTGTGCAAAGTCGCAGGCACATGCTCTCCCAGTGTGTTCACCCCAAGGCACAGTGCTTGATTAAATTATAATTCCTGCTGCTCTTTGTGCAAAGTCGCAGGCACATGCTCTCCCAGTGTGTTCACCCCAAGGCATCATGAAAGTTGACACCCCTAAATAACCTGTCACTTTCCTGGTATGAGGTGGACGAGACCTAAAGTAAATATACCATGCTGGGGACCCATTCCTGGTATCAGGTGGACGAGACCTAAAGTAAATATGTCATGCTGGGGACCCATTCCTGGTATCAGGTGGACGAGACCTAAAGTAAATATGCCATGCTGGGGACCCATTCCTGGTATGAGGCGGACGAGACCTAAAGTAAATATGTCATGCTGAGGACCCATTCCTGGTATCAGGTGGACGAGACCTAAAGTAAATATGTCATGCTGGGGACCCATTCCTGGTATGAGGTGGACGAGACCTAAAGTAAATATGTCATGCTGGGGACCCATTCCTGGTATGAGGTGGACGAGACCTAAAGTAAATATGCCATGCTGGGGACCCATTCCTGGTATCAGGTGGACAAGACCTAAAGTAAATATGCCATGCTGGGGACCCATTCCTGGTATCAGGTGGACAAGACCTAAAGTAAATATGCCATGCTGGGGACCCATTCCTGGATAACTCAAACACCACATGTATCACTTACACTTGATTTGTGCAGTATTATAGTTCCTGCTGCTCTTGAGTAATAAAAGTGTCTCGCTTATTGAGTGACATATACGGTAATCAGATGTCCTTACCATCACTTTACTCAGTACATTGTCTTATTGAGTGACATATAGGGTAATCAGATGTCCTTACCATCACTTTACTCAGTACATTGTCTTATTTGGAATTCTTCAACAATTTATCACAAAATTTACCAAAATGGCTCAAACAACTGAAGAATGACATTTTAGCTAAACGAAGAAAACAACTCAAAGAACATTCTAGCTATACAAAGATAAAAATAAAGAAGCCCCAAGAAAACAATCCACCAGTAAAGGGTGGCACATTCATAAACAATCCACCAGTAAAGGGTGGCACATTCATAAACAATCCACCAGTAAAGGGTGGCACATTCATAAACAATCCACCAGTAAAGGGTGACACATTCATAAACATTTCCGACTTGTGTACCGGTATTGGTGAATATGATGGACATTATTTCCCCGTAGAATTTCAATCTATTTAGAATGAAAGTTGTGAGCAAAATGAGGTCTCGGTACTATATATAGAGAGAGGATTGTGAAAAAACTCAAATATTGAACCATGCATATCCAGTGTAGAGTGACAATCTGACATTTATGTTTAAAGTGTTTTATTCACTGATATATATTGGATTTTATGCTGTGGTCATATTAAAAATGACAAACTTGATTATTGGGAGTCTCATAAATTCAGTAAGAAAAGAAATAATAGCAGTTATTTTTCTAAATTCAAACCAAAAAGATATGATTATTATCACTATGACTTGCATGGTGCCTGACAAATGAGTTTCCCTTAAATTGACACACATCCTATTGAAATTCATAATATTCTAATGACTCTATGTTTGTGACTGACGCAACATGGTTTAACTGACGTAACACATGACTGACGCAACAATTTTGAGGACCCTTCTACTACTAATTAAGAATTGGGCCCCCACATTTTCCTCCTCATGGTGATAGTATATACCCAAGAGTGGAAGATTGTGGGAGGTTATAAATCTATAACCTTTTATAAAGTTCTGGTAACAATAATAATGGCAACAATTCTCACCACCCGACATCGAACTGCTCTGAAGCACAAGAAAACATACATTCACCATAAGTTCATAACAGACATAAATAATTGACAGAGTATGATCCATTATGTCAACACCTTATCGGAAAATCATTAGTCAAATTCCTATTTTCTTTTACTGTGTATTCCAAAAAACTCACATATTGACCAATTTGGAGCGTACAATTTGTCGCTGAACAAGAACCTCTGTTAAAAAAGACACAGGTTATGTACCGGTATCAGCAGGTATCAGGGGAAAATATTATATCCAGTCAAGTTCAATATTCTCTCAACAAGATGAGATAATTATCATCTCCATGATGTAATTCTGAAAATTTCACCTTGGTGTCCAGTTCTATATGAAATGACCCTTCACAGATTACAGCTAGATAGCCATTTTCATTCACTAAAGGGGGGGGGGGGGTTGGTAAGCAAAATTTTTGTATGAGTACTAGTACTGGTGCAGAACAAGTCTAAAATTAATAATTGAGTCATAATAATGTCCAAGTATAGTGTATATATCTGAATATTATACCATGTTTGACCTTTTAAATGACATATATGTAGTTATTATGGGTACCGATATACCCAGAACTTGAAACATCACAACTAAATCCTTCCTCACACCCTACAGGCCACCTCCCTCATCCGATCATCACCAAACTTCATTCTGATCATCAGGGTGACCTCTAGATTGGAGCCATCCAAAAGTTTTTTAAATTACTGCCAGCAGCCATCTTGAATATCAAATTTGAATCCATCAGTGCACACTGCAGCCTGCATTTATTGTTTTGAAATATAATAGGCATGTTTATGATCTTCTCTACATGTAGGTAGATGGGTACTATCAAATTTAAACACTTTTCGACGAAAAACATGGCCGTTGGCAGCTACATTGTGTATCTTGGATTTTACTCTTTGCATGACTAAATCCTTTGGCACACCTGCAGAACACATCCCTCATCTGATCATCACCACATTTCATAAGAATATTTTGGGTGACCACTAGATAGGTGCCACAGATAGGTGCCACAGAATACCGAAAAATCTCATGAATGTCTGGAAAGAAATATAGAATTTTCACGAGTGGCTACAAGCCACGAGTGATAATTCGATATTTCTTTCCAGTTACGAATGAGATGTTTTAGGTATTCAAACAAAAAACTGTAGGTATTCTTTTTATCATATGCGGATTATTTAGGCTCAAATATAGAATTGTCTATTGATCATGCACCACCAAAGTCAAGTACATGTATTTTGATTTCTATAATTTTATTTCAGGTCTATGTATATTTATCAGGATGGAGATCTCACATACAAATTCTCTCTTTTTTCCCAGGTCTATGCATTTTGATCGGAATGGTGATCTCACATACATGTACATGTATGAATTTTATCTTTTTGTCCAGGTCTGTATAATTATCGGGATGGTGATCTTCTTTTTTTTCAGGTCAATGTATTTTGATAGGGATGGTGATCTCACATATGAATTTTATCTTTTTTTCCAGGTCTATGTATTTTGATCGGGACTGTGATCCCACACATGTTTTTATCTTTTTTTTCCCAGGTCAATGTATATTGATCGGGATGGTGATATCATGCATGAATTCTATCTTTTTGTCCAGGTCTAAGCATTTTGATCGGGATGGTGATCTCACATACATTTATGAATTTTTGTTTTTTCCAGGTCTGTATTTTGATCGGGATGGTGATCTCACACATGAATTTTCTTATCAGGGATGGTGATCTCATACTAGTACATGTACATGTACTTGAATTCTATAATTTTTTCCAGGTCTATGTATTTTGATCGGGATGGTGATCTCGCACATGAATTCTATGAAGAAGTTACAGATGGATCATCAAAAGTAATGAGGCGTGACATGCAGATTATTTCACAGGTGATGAAAAAAGTCTAAAAGACGAGCCTAGGTTTAAAAATCTGCTGACTTATTAGTCTGAGAACACAGCTATTTTATTTGAATGGAATTAGGGTGACATAATTTTATATCAGGTCTTGTACTGGATTACATGCATCAGTCCGTCTGTCCATGTGTCTGTTTGAGTAAATATCTCAGCCACAAAGAGCCATAGGCTGATGGATCTGAAAAAATTTGATAGGCTGATGGATCTGAATAAATTTGATATGGTGGTCCCCGTCGGGAGTGGTTTCATGAGAGGGCAGAAAAGCCACAGAACTCACATTTTCCATTCTAGAGTTGTCATTCATTGTTTATCTGGAAATAATGGTTTTCTGTCCATCTGCGCAGATACATGTATCTCAGCCATCGCTGATGAGATCTGAATCATATTTGGTCTGGATGTTAGCCATCGCTGATGAGATCTGAATCATATTTGGTCTGGATGTTAGCCATCGCTGATCAGATCTGAATGATATTTGGTCTGGATGTTAGCCATCGCTGATCAGATCTGAATGATATTTGGTCTGGATGTTAGCCATCGCTGATGAGATCTGAATCATATTTGGTCTGGATGTTAGCCATCGCTGATCAGATCTGAATCATATTTGGTCTGGATGTTAGCCATCGCTGATCAGATCTGAATGATATTTGGTCTGGATGTTAGCCATCGCTGATCAGATCTGAATGATATTTGGTCTGGATGTTAGCCATCAGGATGCTTTTTAACAGAGAAGCCAATGATCAGTCCTTCCCAGGAGACGGGAGTGATTGCTCTCGCACCCCTATGCACTCATAATTTTCAATTCACGGGTGCTGAAATTCCCACCCGTCCCTTTTCGCAAAATACTAATGGAGACTAATTGTTGGTTCAATATTGAACTATTTTAAGGTTTATGTAGATCCTTTACCATCTCAGTTCAACTATGGCATATTAAAGTGTAACTAGACATAGGTCTATTCCACAATGACTTTTGGTTGAGCAAGAACCCAACTTACAATTATAGTATGGGTGCCATATTACACCCGTCTTCTGCATTACGGGAGCAAATAAATGCTCTCGCTGTGTTTTCCTCGTGGGAGGGACTGAATGATGTATTCAAACGTTTTCTGTTCTTGGGTTATCCTTCTTTTTTTGTATGTACAGTAATGCTCTAAATAATCGACTCCTTAACCACAGCTGATTTATGGGTAATTTTTCAGGATTTAGTCGGAAATATGGCTTGTTGCCATTCATCAGAAAGTTCTCAGTGAGAGCTTTCCGATGAATGGCAACAAGCCATATTTCCGACTAAATCCTGAAAAATTACCCATAATTCTGCTGTGGTTAAGGAGTCGATTATTTAGAGCATTACTGTAACTGAGGCCCCCACCCCCCTTTTCGTACGCCGTATTCCATGCCCTGTTATGAGGTACGCCGTATTCCGGCCCCTCTGTTAGGAGGTATTCGGTATTCCAAATATACCGGTACTCGTACGCCGACCTTCCAAAAACTGAAGTTTTCATATATTTTTATGTATTCCATATGGCTGTTAACTGGTATTCCGTATTCCACCCTCTGTATTAAGTGGTATTCCGTATTCCATGGGGGTGGGGGTGGGGGCCTCGTAACTGATGGTTTTCTGTGTGTGCAGATTACTCAGCCATGGGTTATATGAATTATATTTGACATTGATGTTCACCAACACAATGGCTTCCAATAATATGTGAAATTATAAAGATAGCATTTTCCCTTTTATTTGCAGTTTTCAATAAAACTTATCATATTCAAAAATCTTGTGAAATTCATGGACAATTCTATTATTTGCCAATTGTTGTCATGGTGAAGAATAATTAAAAAAAATTCCCTCCTGCATCTACTTTTTTTCAAATGTTCGTAACCAGGTTATATTATTGTAGTGGCCTCAATATTATTTAACCCAGCCGCACTGGTGCAGCATTAAAGATCCTGTGCCAATGCATTCTCTTATGTATGTGAATTCCCCAATGGGAGTTTTGCATACATAAGAGAATGCACTGGCTTACAAGGCCAAGGTACATGTAAATACTCCAGAATATAGGATAATGCACTGGCTTTCAAGGTCAAGGTAAATATTGTTAAGCTAATGCATTCTCTCAAATATGTGAGGCTCCCTATGTGAGACTCACATATAAGAGAATGCATTGGCACTGGGTTTTCGCAAAATTTTAGGAAGCTCCAGTCATGAATCACCACAGGACTTAGGACTTACAACCACAGGACTTAACACCACAGGAGTTTAATAAAATGTTTTTTTTTATTAAAGGGCGAGGTTGAGCTGCCAATTCCAAGACTACATGTTGACTTTCCTATTGTGCTGTGTGAAGCACCGTATATGTGTAGGTAACCCAGCCATGGCTGTGTGAAGCACCGTATACATGTATATGTAGGTAACCCAGCCATGGCTGTATGGGACATATTCCAACACAGTCAAACCTGGTCATATGTTATAAATCTATGATGTTGGTAGAGCAGTGTGCAACAATTATGGACTTCCCAAATAGGGACCTGGTGCATTGGGTGAGCATAAACCGCTCAGATGAGGCACCTGTACAATTGCAACAGGCTTAAGACCCGGTATTGCTCAACAACTGTGGTAATAATGTGAAGCGCTTGGGGTTCCTTATATTAGAGAGATTTATATAAGAAATGAACGGCGGTTTCAATGTGGTCATGGGATTTTGACATGCTGAGTTTGCTGAATTTTTAACGCGGTCACAACCCATGACCACGTTGGATCTGCCGTTTATTATTTATATTTATATACTTAAATTCATTATCAACTAGGATTGTCTGTCTTTCAAACTATACTTATTCACTTTAAATGAACGCATGGAGTTCAGTTCGGACAGTTCGAATCCTCGCTTTTTAGAAATCCAAACATTGTGAGAATCCGTTGATGGAGAGCGGAAAAACGTAATTGCACAGTGAATTATACACATACATGTATATAACGAAATGTCTTGTTAAACTTGTACTGATTATAGACCAAAAAAAATTGCTTGCCAAATCCGGACGTGCTGAATAGTCAAGCAGTCGTTCATGTCCGACAATCCCCGGTGATTTCCGGGATCAATGTGTTCATAAACCTATGAATGACATCGAAAGTGACGTCACATTACGTTCATAGGTTTATGAACATATTGACTCAGGGGGCGTGTCTACCGTAACGCTATGGGGAAATCGGAAGCGATATTAGGTGTATGTAAATATACACCATTATTAATATGTTGACCCAGAGCTATTAATAATGATATATCTCTTCATATAACAAGTTTTATACAGTTTACTGGTATAAAATAATAATTATGATTCAAAGACTCTTGTCTGGAAACGCTTCCATCAATTAATATTGATTTTATTTCAGAATTTTACGGTATAATATGCAAACAATCAGTTTGGGATAATATACGTCTCGTGTTCGTTCGGAGAGTACCATGCGGGATAGCTCTATCTAAAATACTAAATATAGTAACGAAAAAATGTCCCACTTGATTATCGCATTATAAGAATACAGATGTATCAATCACTATTAATTGATAGAAGCGTTTCCGGACAGGTGTCTTCGACTCATCTATTATTTTTTGCCCCGGAAACTATATAAAACAATGATTAGGAAGAGAAAGACCATCTTGAACTCTTCCATGACTGGAGCTACAGTAATGACCTAAATAATCGACTCCTTAACCACAGCAGAATTATGGGTAACTTTTCAGGATTTAGTCGGAAATATGGTTTGTTGCCATATTTCCGACTAAATCCTGAAAAGTTACCCATAATTCTGCTGTGGTTAAGGAGTCGATTACTTAGGGCATTACTGTACCTGAAATTTTTTGAAAACCCTAACATATTCACTAGAGATGGGCGGTATTGACATTTCAATCTCGGTATTGGTATCGGTAAATTTTCGTCGATTTACCTCGGTATCGGTACGGTAATCGGTATTGCTATTAAATTATAAGACTAGAGCAGATATTCCCGGTAAATTGTTGTAATTCAAGTTTTTAGCTGAACAATATGCGTGTATACAGGTATATGACCACGGTCCACGGATTTACTACATTCGTGACAATAGCTAAATTAGGCAATAAAATGACCAACGCAATTAAGTAATATTCACAAATTTCTTTGATGATTTACACGCATGTCGTTGCACTGATTTGAAAAGAATAAGAGCATGACTACAATATTTTTTCATGTCAATTTGATTTCCGTAACATTTCAATGAGTGAATAAAATTGTGATTAGTAATCTGTAATCACAATTCACAAATTTATGAAAGTTCGCGCGATGTCATGAAAATCGGCAAACGATGGCAATTTCCGAACTGCAGATGTCCAAACCCGCGTGTGGTTCATAATCTCCTCATTGTAGCGTAATTTATACCATCCATGTACATGTCCCTCTTATTTATAGCAGGCAAATTACCGGTAGCACATGGTGCCCAAATGTTAAATTAAAGTTATCACGCAACCTTTTTTTTTTGGTCAAATATAGCCACATATGTATAATATGCCGGTAAATATATGTTTAATTTATAGTAGGATAAAAACATATTTGTACCGACATATATGTGCACAACTTTCCGAGAAGATGTGCTATTTGCAACTGACAAGATCAGTATCTGCAATGCGTATATCAAATCGTCATTGCATCACCGTCTAATTATAAAGTAACATGTGGGGGTTTCAATTTGGTGTGCACGGGGACCCCACATAACACATGCTTCGATCCAACTTGGAACACGGATTAAAGACTTGTGGCCTGTACCGAGTTACCCACGCATTTTCCAGTTTGCACGGATACAGAAATTGACACATAACGATCCAGCTATGAGTAGTCAAACGTCATGATGTTAGTTACATTGTCATTAATATGTCGTAAAGATCAGAGATGCCGTCGGGCAGCTGTGCCCTTTATGTAACAAGTTGCAATATTGTAATACATGTTGTACCGACTTGTTACACTGAGTTATCATAATTATCCGATTCCCATTGATTATATACGGTGACAAGCCACACACATACGCTGGCAACACATGAATAATTTCATTACCGAAAATACGGTATTTTTAGTTTTGATTCGGTACGGTAAATCGGTATTACGCTGATACCGATACCGCACGGTAAATACCGAGTACCGCCCATCTATAATATTCACCTTGACCTTGTAAGCCAGTGTATTCTCTTATATATGCGAGGCTCCTTATGGGAATGCACTGGCACAGGATCTTTAATGCTGCACCAGTGCAGTTCCCATCATGAAAGGGTTAATTTATTAACGTGTTTAAGAAGAGATAGACCATCTTTAAGTCTGGTCTCATTAAAGATGTATTCATGATTCCAGTCTAACACCTATTTTTATTTAGATTTTAGAGTATAAAATAAACATGTTTGGAATGATAAGTGCTGCATGATAGACTTTTGGTTTTTACATTCCCTTTATTTTGGTTTTTACATTCCCTTTATTTCGGTTTTTACATTCCCTTTCAATTTATTTCACATTGTTTTGATGTTTTAGTGGGACACCGCAAATATTTTGTTAATATTTCAATAACAAAATTATATTCTTTGGTATTTATAGGTCTATTTTACAGCAATGCTCCAAGTAATCGACTTCTTAACCACAGCAGAATTATAGGTAACTTTCTAATTCTGCTGTGGTTAAGAAGTTGATTCCACAAGGACAAAGCATAAATTGTTATTAAATTAGATATTGTTTATGTTGTTGTGACTGGAGGTCTGGAACCCTGAATACATCTTTAAAATAAGCGTACAGTGTTTTTATCAGCATCAATTTGCCCCACCAACATCAGTTATCTTACCAACATCATAGTTATCACAGGTGGGTCCACCAACATCATAGCTTTATAAAAGGACCAGGAAACTTGGATATACAGTGCTTATTAGAGTAGTGGTGAACAATTCATAACCAGGAACCACAGACTCGACAAGAGAGATCTCGACAATAACTAGGGATGGGAGATAGGATATGGATAGCAATACGACATGTATCTTGATACTTGGTTCGCAATACAAATATGTGTCTTCATATGGTCAGTGTTCCAAATCATATGCTTTTAACTTTTATAATCCAGTAAAGAAATAATTGTGAAATATTTTAATTGGAAATTAGAATATTAAAATTTTAAGAACTGTGGGATAAATGCTTGGTGAAGACTTCATATTAGCTAGAGTTACTATATAATATACATTGATGTTTTTCTTATTGCTGACTGTTCAAGCCTTGAAATAGGGTGTCTGTCATTTGCAGAATGAGGTCCCCAGAGGGTGAATTTAGTAATGCTACCCTGCATAGCGGGCTAGCATCACCAAATTCACCCTCTGGGGACCTCATTCTGCTGAGGTGTAAGCAGAATGAGGTCCCCAGAGGGTGAATTTGGTGATGCTAGCCCACTATGCGGGGTAGCATCACTAAATTCACCCTCTGGGGACCTCATTCTGCAAATGACAGACACCATATTTCAAGGCTTGCACACTGGCAAGATTAAGTCCAGGTACTGAAATAAAGTCCAACAAAAATAACTTTAGGTGACTTTACACAACCTGAGAAGAAGTCTTGAAAAACTTCTATTCTCACACTGAAAACCTGTAGTCAGATATATCATGATACATGTATCTCAGCATTCCATATTTTGATTCTCCTCTTGTACCTCCCATATCTAAATAGTAACACTTACAAGAATGTAGTCCCGTTGATGAATGTTAATTTGTGTGTGAATGTGCTCCCCCTCAATGAATGTTCATTTGTGTGTGAATGTGCTCCCCCTCAATGAATGTTCATTTGTGTGTGAATGTGCTGCCCCTCAATGATTGTTATTAATTTGTGTGTGAATGTACCCCCCCTTGATGAATGTTAATTTGTATGTGAATATATCCCCCTTGATGAACGTTAATTTGTATGTGAATATATCCCCCCTTGATGAACGTTAATTTATGTGTGAATGTATCCCCCCTTGATGAACATTAATTTATGTGTGAATGTATCCCCCCTTGATGAATGTTAATTTATGTATATGTGAATGTATCCCCCCTCAATGAATTTTAATTTGTGTATGAATGAACCCCCCCCCTTGATGAACGTTAATTTATGTATGAATGTATCCCCCCTTGATGAACATTAATTTATGTGTGAATGTATCCCCCCTTGATGAACGTTAATTTATGTATGAATGTATCCCCCCTTGATGAACATTAATTTATGTATGAATGTATCCCCCCTTGATGAACGTTAATTTATGTATGAATATATCCCCCCTTGATGAACATTAATTTATGTATGAATGTATCCCCCCTTGATGAACGTTAATTTATGTATGAATGTATCCCCCCTTGATGAACATTAATTTATGTCTGGAATGCATGCAGTGGATGAGCTCGATATTTGTTGTAGGGGTTATTGTACTTACAAGTGAAAGGGATTATGTGCATTTTACAAACATCTATGAAATCGTTGGGGTGTGTTTAAAATCGGGGCACAACCCATACCTATATTCCGTGTAAATTTTAGTTATAAATATGAGTTTAACGATTACTGATGAGGCCAAAGAAGAATGAGGTCCCCCAGAATGTGAATTTGGTGATGCTAGGTCGCTTTGTGAAGTAGCGTCACTAAATTCACCCTCTGGGGACCTCATTCTGCAAATGTCAGACTCACTATTTCCAGACTTTCTTATTACAACTAATTTTCATGTTATATTTGCCTTTTATTAAAGGTACTCAATCCGATTCGATGGTCCCCATATAAACAGATTCCAACAACAACATTTTTAGAAATGCCGCTTCAGTTATCAGTCGATTAATTGCCCAAAAATAATGCTAACCACTGTCAAATATAGTATAAAATTATTTAATTATTTTTTATCAACATGTTGCACGACGAGACTCTTGATTTTAGAGGTATCCATCTTCATCCTCAATTTGGTCCAAGAACGTCGGCTCATCAACGTTTTACTGGGCCACTAATAAGTCTTGATGGTGAAAAATAATATATTTCAAATAATGATATCTAATAACCCTGAGTTTTGATAGGTGGGTTCCTCGACTTGAATCAATTATTTTTTACCCCCAAATCCAAATAAATAGTAATTGAGGGGCATCAAGCCTTGAAATAGTGAGCCTGTCAATTGCAGAATGAGGTTCCCAGAGGGTGAATTTAGTGATGCTATCCCACACAGTGGATTATGCTAGCCTGCTGTGCGGGATAGCATCACTAAATTCACCCTCTGGGGACCTCATTCTGCAAATGACAGGCTCACTATTTCAAGGCTTGAGGGACATTTAATCGGATTATGCATCTTTAAGAAATTTGACCAATTTGTGGTTAATTCGGTTCAGGCATATTTATTATTCAAAGCCATGATAACTAGATATTCTCTGGTGAACGATATCTTCAAGGCTCATAATATGGTGCTGGTCATTTGCAGAATGAGGTCCCCTGAGGGTGATTTTACTAACACAACCCACACAGCGGGCTAGCATCACTAAGTTCATACTCTGGCAACCTCATTCTGCATGGCTTCATCTGCTATGGGACACGTAGACACAGATTTAAATTCCCAGATGGTGAATATGGTCATGTGTACCCATCGGGCACCTCAAGTATGATTGTGTCGTCTGCCAATTTGTTGAGAAACTAAACTAAAAAAGGAAAAACAAAACTTTCTAAAGAAGTTTCTGAAGAAACTAAAAAAATGGTTAATTTGATAATACAGATTCTTTCTATGGCACCCCTTCAGATTTTCTATTTATATTTTGAGGCATGTGATTGTATGATAGATGAATGGTATATGACATCCCTCGTGATTTTCTATTTATAAGTCTTTTTTGTCAGTTGTATATTATTAATCTAGTCGTATATTTGAACAATCAGATTGAATTAAAACATTCCATCAGAGCTAGTCTACAGATGAGAAATTACTGCTAATAATACTTCCAAGTCAATATACAGTAATGCCCTAATTAATCGACTCCTTAACCACAGCATAATTATGGGTAACTTTTCAAGATTTAGTCGGAAATATGGCTTGTTGAAAAGTTACCCATAATTCTGCTGTGGTTAAAGGATCGATTACTTAGGGCATTACTGTAGATCTAACGGGGTAGGGCTGTAATGATTCATCATGATTTCAATGTACATATATCGTATTGTGTCATGTGTATCGCGATACAGGAAATCAAGAAATTTCTGAAGATGCGCATGCGTAAAAAGCTAAATCTGCAAAGTTCTGTAAAGTTTACATGTCTATTTGAATTATCTCGCGAACTATTAGTTTGAAATGAACTCTATCTCCAGTTACATCTATCAACATGTTGGTTCTCATAACTCTGGTGGTATTCATTAGGGAATACTAATTTAGTGTATCATGATATGTGATTCATATCTTATTGTGACCAAGTGTACAGCCCTAATAATGGGGACTATGGTGGTTTAGTTCATCACATGCATAGTGGATTAGACTAACATGAGACATCCAGCGACGGCAAAGCGTGTTCTATTTCTGATCAAGCCGGGAAATAATGTGTCGGTCATTTGCAGAATGAGGTCCCTAAAGGGTGAATTTATATACTGACTCTATCCCACACAGCTACCCTTCCCAGATGCGGTGAGGAGAACGTGTCATGTGATTTATGTGAAATTATTAAATTTATTCGTAAATTATTACATGATGATATTGAATGTCTATTAAATAAGTCTAAATCATCTGATCTCTTGTTTATTTATCGGCAACTGAACATGAAGCTAATATTTACTTATAAATTGACAGTGAGTTATTTCTCAATTTAAATTAATCCTTCGATCAGTTGCCTTAACCAGTGTTTGACCCTTTCATGGCAGAAGCTGCGCTGGTGCAGCATTAAAGATCCTGGGTGCCAGTGCATTCTTTTATATATGCGGGTCTCCCATGGAGCCTCGCATATATAAGAGAATGCACTGGCTTACAAGGTCAAGGTAAATATTGTTAGGCCAATGTATTCTCTTATATATGGGACGCGCCCTATGGGAGACTAGCATATAAAAGTTAATGCATTGGCACAGGGTTTTCAAAAAATTTCAGAAGGGTCAACATGCTGTGATTAAGACTGGATTTCTGGGACGACGGGATGACATCACTTTCACCTAAACAGTGCTGAAAGTTACACATGTTTTGAAAGTGTGTTGAAGGTTACATATGTTTTTCTATTGGTGCTAACATAGTAATGTCAACTATGCTCCAGAAAGTCTGACGGCACCCATCAGCAGTTTGTTTTTCATTTTAATTTTCATTGGTGTCGTTAAAAATTATTCTCTAACAGAAATCGTGGCAGACTCGAAGCGTCATTTTGAAAGAGATTTCAAAATTTGTGTTCCCTTCAGCAAATTTTCAAAACGTGTACCCTTCAGCTTGTTTGGTGAGAGCCCTTCAGCCATAATAAATTGTTTCTATATATGGAGCCACGCCTGGTGGTTGGTGTATAGTATGGGGAAATTGTAGTATTTTGTAGTTGCTATAAAAACAACAGGAGGCGAATGGATAATCAGTTATAAATACAGTAATGCCCTAAATAATCGACTCCTTAACCAAAGCAGAATTATGGGTAATTTTTCAGGATTTAGTTGGAAATATGGCTTGTTGAGAGCTTTCCGATGAATGGCAACAAGCCATATTTCCGACTAAATCCTGAAAAATTACCCATAATTCTGCTGTGGTTAAGGAGTCGATTATTTAGGGCATTACTGTAGAAGAAACTGTACTAACCAATTGACTGATAGAACTAAAAAATAATGTTTCTTAGATTGTGATGAGTATAATTATGAATATGTCGCCTGTGTTCTGAATTACAAAATAGATCCTTAACACCCCTCCAAAATAAATAATAGACCATTCCAATGCTCTTGTTTATGAATGAATGGGAGTATCCATTCAGTTTAGAAAGAGTTAAAAACTTTTTATTGCCAAATAATTGAATTGTTATTGTGAATGTGATATACTTGTACAGTAATGCCCTAAATAATCGACTCCGATGAATGGCAACAAGCCATATTTCCGACTAAATCATGAAAAGTTACCCATAATTCTGCTGTGGTTAAGGAGTCGATTATTTAGTGCATTACTGTAGCTGTAACTTGTGGGCGATATACATGTAAACAGGAAGCCAAAGTGTTAGAGTGTAAACTCCGTAAGTAGGGTATTACTCATTCATAACTGGGTAAATAATTGTGGCTTTAAGTCACACCATGTCGTTGTCTTCGTTGATTGGGTTGAACAGTGAGAGATTAATTCTTGTGGCTTTGTCGCACCATCTCATTGTCTTTGTTGATTGGTTGAACAGCGAGGACATTCATTCTTGTTAATTTTGATTCCTTCCGTGACACATCCTTTCCCACAACAAATGATTTTCTTTTTAACCCTTTACCCATCAGAACGGCCCTGTGCCAATGCATTCTCTTATATATGCGAGTCGACCATAGGTCGCCTCGCATATATAAGAGAATGCATTGGCTTAACACATTAAAAATTATAAAATTGTTAAAGAATGTAAGAAAAAATGGTAAAAAGTGTTAAAAAAAGATTGTTTTTAGGCCAATGCATTCTCTTATATATGCGAGGCGACCTATGGTCGACTCGCATATATAAGAGAATGCATTGGCACAGGGCATAACTGTAACTATCACAATGTGGTCAAGGAGCCGGTTCCAATGATATCCATATTTGTATGGATCTATTGAGACAATCCGAAGATATTTTAGGCTGTTGAAGCTTTATTTGGCCGGTTTGTTGGGTAAAGGGTTAAACCTTTCATGACTGGAGCTTCCTGAAATCTTGAAAAAAACCATAGGGAGCCTCACATATATAAGAGAATACATTGTCCTAACAATATTTACCTTGACCTTGTAAGCCAGTGCACTCTATTATATATGCAAGACTCCCTATGGGAGACTCGCATATATAAGAGAATGCACTGGCACAGGATCTTTAATGCTGTGTTAACTTGGAATTTTTATGAATAATTTTTTCAGGCATTGGTTGAAACTAATGCACTTAAAGGAACCAAGGCCTTCACACATGCCTGAGAATTTGCAGAATGAGGTCCCCAGAGGGTGATTTTAGTAATGCTACCTCACACAGCAGGCCAGCTTCACCAAATTCACCCTCTGGGGACCTCATTCTGCATCGCCTCATCTGCTATGGGAGATCGAGACTAAGATATAAGTTCCCAGATGGTGAAGATTGTCATCTGCACCCAGTTGGGAGCCTCAACTGTGCAATGTGTCGTCTGCCAATTTGGGGACTAAACTAAAAAGAAATAGAATTTTGCTGAAGAAGTTAAAAAATCTTGTTAATTTGATGATAAAGATACATTCCAGAGAAGATGAGGTCTAAGCAGAATGAGGTCCCCAGACGATGAATTTCGTGATGCTAGCCAACTGTGCGGGGTGGTGTCACTGAATTCACCCTCTGGGGACCTCATTCTGCAAATGTCCAGCACCTTATTCTCAGGCCTGGGCTTGTCAGTGGGTAAATATGCAAAAACATATAAAAGAACACAAAAAGAGCATCACAGAGCTTTCCAATGAATGGCAATAAGAAGCCATATTTCTGACTAAATCCTGAAAAGTTACCTATAATTCTGCTGTGGTTAAGGAGTCTATTATTTAGGGAATTAGTGTAGTTATATTAGTGATAGTTCTCCAATAAGAACATTTCATTTGTTGAAGACATTGTTTTGAAAAGTTTGAAAACTATACAAGAAAATCGCAAATCTTAGCATCTTGACTGGCCTCAACTGAAACTTTCTTAGTGTTGGAAATTTCAAACCTCATACTCCCCTCAGGTTGGAAAATTCTTCAACTGATGACCATTTCTGTCCACAAATGCGCTTGAAAAAAACTAAATGGGGACAGACACCATTTCATTTCAGGGTAAGAATGTTTGTTTATCTTTTGACATCTGTATATTGGAAACAACCAAAAACTTAAGGTCTTAAGTGATCTGTCAAACAAAATAAAATACTACAACTTTATGTCAAAGGTACAGTAATGCCCTAAGTAATCGACTTCTTAACCACAGCAGAATTATGGGTAACTTTTCAGGATTTAGTCGGAAATATGGCTTGTTGCCATTCATCGGAAATATTTCCGACTAAATCCTGAAAAGTTACCCATAATTCTGCTGTGGTTAAGAAGTCGATTACTTAGAGCATTACTGTAACTAAGGCCAAATAGAAAACAATTCTGTGTTCTCAGGCACCTCCCTTGTCACTGAATTTTTTAGTTTTAAAAAGTCTCGTCGAATATTTTTTCAATATTGTTGGAACTATTGGATTTGAACACCTAAAATTAATGTTTTGTTTATGATGTATGTTGGAGTATGTTATCCAGACTTAGAGAGAGAAAATATATATTAATAGCCTCCCTCCCTCATTTCAAAATGATTAAGATCCAATTGCTTGATAATGCATATAATGTACTTTAAAGTATATATATATTTACATTGCATATACATTTTGCCGTGCCACACATTATCTTGAAATTGTGTGTCTGACATTTGCAGAATGAGGTCCCCAGAGGGTGAATTTAGTGATGTTATCCCGCACGGTGGGCTAGCGTCACCAATTTCACCTTTGCAGAGCTCATTCTGCTTAGGACTCAACTGCTATGGAAAACCTAGTATCAGATTGAAGTTCCCTAGATCATGCCATGAATCTCTACTCTGGCTAACACCCAAAGAGATTGTCGAAAAATAATGCAGGGAATATATTTATTAGTTATTACCCCTTCCTTAATAATGTACTCTACTGCAGGTGAAGGTCCTGTTGTGGAATTTCTGCTGGGTAATTAATTTGATGTATATTGCAATATCGGCTCACAAAAGTCAGAGAAAAGCATGCAATTTCGAGTTGGGACATTCACCTACAATGAAGTATATTATTGAGGAACAGATAACAACTGAGACATATATTCACTAACACCGCATTATTTTTCGGCTTTATAAGGTTCCCCATCAAAACTCCAAAAAGTTCCAAGGTTTTGTACTGGTGGAATATGATCTTTACGGGCGTTAGCCAGAGTAGAGATTAAAGACATATTGTGCACTTGTTCGGGTGCGTGAAACTGATAAATTATGCCAACTGGGAGAATGTAGCATTCTACTAACATCGTCAAGATTCTCAAAGGAATCGACCATATAATTCCATAGAAAACACCGTCTGAACTACGCTCAATTGTAAATATTTACATCTCGATTTGGGACGCAACAATCGCCGATAAACTAACGCAAATGATTTTGCCATCAGTACTCGTGTTGTAAATTTGGATTAATATTCATAAACATAACTAATTTGAGCAAGATTATTCTCCATTTCTATTTGATCACCCAACCACAGTGGCTGCTTACGACACCCCGACCGAGAACTAGGTCGTCTACGAATGATTTTACGCTCCGACGTCCGGTGGGTTGGTTATCGCATTGGTTATCGCATTGTTTAACATCACTTTAATGGCATGGTTTAGACATTCCCCAGTTGAAGTTGGGTGATGTTCATCCATATGCATTTTATCTTCTGCAAATTAGTGGATTTTTAAACTGAACATAAGGGAAAAAGTAATAAAGCAATGTTCTTTTGAGACTATAGATACTTCCCAGAAGATGAGGCCTAAGCAGAATGAGGTCCCCAGAGAACTTGTTGGTAAGAATTTACTAAGAAAAATATGCGTTTTCTCCAAAAATAGGAAGTTGAATCTAATGTACTTAATATATCGTCACATCCTTCTTTCTCAGAAGAAACCATTTTCATTTTAAGATGGCACGTTTATGAATAATTTCTTCAGCATAAGCATTATGAAGTATTAATGTCCACTTGTTGGTAAGAATTTACTAAGAATAATAAATAGACTTTATCTCCAGAAATAGGAAGTGTCATTTTGAAGAATTGTGCAAATTTGCCCAAAGTGTTTTTCCTGTAACATGAACATTACTCATAGTTGCACTAACTAACTGACTGCCTCAGCTTCCCAGTGATATAAAGTTATCCCAGAAAGAATTCCAATAAACATGCAGGGAAGTTTATTAATATGTTTTAAAATTTCCACCCTACGCTATGCTTATTTGGGCCTGCATGTGTGTCAACAAACTATAGCTAGATTAGAAACAAATGCACTTGAACGAAACTAAAAGGGGACAGACACCATTTCAGGCTAAGGATGTTTGTTTATCTTTTGACATCTGTATATTGGAAACAACCAAAAACTTAAGGTCTTAAGTGATCTGTCAAACAAAATAAAATACTCAAGCCTTGAAATAGCGTGTCTGTCATTTGCAGAATGAGGTCCCCAGAGGGTGAATTTGGTGATGCTAGCCCGCTATCATATACATTTTGCCGTGCCACACATTATCTTGAAATTGTGTGTCTGACATTTGCAGAATGAGGTCCCCAGAGGGTGAATTTAGTGATTCTATCCCACACGGTGGGCTAGCGTCACCAATTTCACCTTTGCAGAGCTCATTCTGCTTAGGACTCAACTGCTATGGAAAACCTAGTATCAGATTGAAGTTCCCTAGATCATGCCATGAATCTCTACTCTGGCTAACACCCAACGAGATTGTCGAAAAATAATGCAGGGAATATATTTATTAGTTATTACCCCTTCCTTAATAATGTACTCTACTGCAGGTGAAGGTCCTGTTGTGGAATTTCTGCTGGGTAATTAATTCGATGCTTATTGTGATATCGGCTCACAAAAGTAAGAGAAAAGCATGCAATTTTGAGTTGGGACATTCACCTACAATGAAGTATATTATTGAGGAACAGATAACAACTGAGACATATATTCACTAACACCGCATTATTTTTTCGGCTGTATAAGGTTAGGTTCCCCATCTAAACTCAAAAAAGTTCCAAGGTTTTGTACTGGTGGAATATGATCTCTACAGGTGTTAGCCAGAGTAGAGATTAAAGACATATTGTGCACTTGTTCGGGTGCGTGAAACTGATAAATTATGCCAACTGAGAGAATGTAGCATTCTACTAACATCGTCAAGATTCTCAAAGGAATCGACCATATAATTCCATAGAAAACACCGTCTGAACTACGCTCAATTGTAAATATTTACATCTCGATTTGGGACGCAACAATCGCCGATAAACTAACGCAAATGATTTTGCCATCAGTACTCATTGCATTTAATCAATATATGACTGACGGTGTGTGTTGTAAATTTGGATTAATATTCATAAACATAACTAATTTGAGCAAAATTATTCTCCATTTCTATTTGATCACCCAACCAGATTGTTTAACATCACTTTAATGGCATGGTTTAGACATTCCCCAGTTGAAGTTGGGTGATGTTCATCCATATGCATTTTATCTTCTGCAAATTAGTGGATTTTTAAACTGAACATAAGGGAAAAAGTAATAAAGCAATGTTCTTTTGAGACTATAGATACTTCCCAGAAGATGAGGCCTAAGCAGAATGAGGTCCCCAGAGAACTTGTTGGTAAGAATTTACTAAGAAAAATATGCGTTTTCTCCAAAAATAGGAAGTTGAATCTAATGTACTTAATATATCGTCACATCCTTCTTTCTCAGAAGAAACCATTTTCATTTTAAGATGGCACGTTTATGAATAATTTCTTCAGCATAAGCATTATGAAGTATTAATGTCCACTTGTTGGTAAGAATTTACTAAGAATAATAAATAGACTTTATCTCCAGAAATAGGAAGTGTCATTTTGAAGAATTGTGCAAATTTGCCCAAAGTGTTTTTCCTGTAACATGAACATTACTCATAGTTGCACTAACTAACTGACTGCCTTAGCATCCCAGTGATATAACGTTATCTCATAGTCACACTAACTGACTGCCTCAGCTTCCCAGTGATATAAAGTTATCCCAGAAAGAATTCCAATAAACATGCAGGGAAGTTTATTAATTTGTTTGAAAATTTCCACCCTACGCTATGCTTATTTGGGCCTGCATGTGTGTCAACAAACTATAGCTAGATTAGAAACAAATGCACTTGAACGAAACTAAAAGGGGACAGACACCATTTCCGATGTTCATAAACCAATAAATGTCGATACTTCAATTATTGGCTGCTGAACGAAACGCCTATATATACGTCACCTCAAGCCGACCGTGCGCACCCGCTCGCTGCTGTGTGGTTGTTATTGGGAGACTGGGTTGGAATTTGAACAATATGTTACTGACAATTGTTGTGGTAGTTTTGAAAAGTTGTTCAAATGATTAATGTTCTATTAACATGTGCTGGTATACGATTATGAGAAATGACTTACAGATCGATTGGGGTCATTGGTTTTGACCAGTAGAGTATTAAATAAAGTTCGTATGAATCCCTTGTTTTGTTTTAAAAAGCCTTGTCAAACATTTTTTCAATATTGTTGGAACTATTGGATTTGAACACCTAAAATTAATGTTTTGTTTATGATGTATGTTGGAGTATGTTATCCAGAATTAGAGAGAGAAAATATATATTAATAGCCTCCCTCCCTCATTTCAAAATGATTAAGATCAAATTGCTTGATAATGCATATAATGTACTTTAAAGTATATATATATTTACATTGCATATACATTTTGCCGTGCCACACATTATCTTGAAATTGTGTGTCTGACATTTGCAGAATGAGGTCCCCAGAGGGTGAATTTAGTGATGTTATCCCGCACAGGGGGCTAGCGTCACCAATTTCACCTTTGCAGAGCTTATTCTGCTTAGGACTCAACTGCTATGGAAAATCTAGTATCAGATTGAAGTTCCCTAGATCATACCATGAATCTCTACTCTTAGATTGTCGAAAAAATAATGCAAGGTTATATATTTATTAGTTATTACCCCTTCCTTAATAATGTACTCTACTGCAGGTGAAGGTCCTGTTGTGGAATTTCTGCTGGGTAATTAATTTGATGTTTATTGTGATATCGGCTCACAAAAGAAAGAGAAAAGCATGCAATTTTGAGTTGGGACATTCACCTACAATGATGTATATTATTGAGGAATAGATAACAACTGAGACATATATTCATTGACACCGCATTATTTTTTCGGCTGTATACGGTTAGGTTCCCCATCTAAACTCCAAAAAGTTCCAAGGTTTTGTACTGGTGGAATATGATCTCTATGGGTATTAGCCAGAGTAGAGATTAATGGCATGGTTTAGACATTCCCCAGTTGAAGTTGATGTTCATCCTTTAGTCATCTCAATTAATATGCATGTTATCTTCTGCAAATTGGGGGATTTTGAAACTGAACATTAGGGAAAAAGTAATAAAGCAATGTTTTTTGAGACAAAAGATATTTCCCAGAAGATGAGGCCTAAGCAGAATGAGGTCCCCAGAGGGTGAATTCGGTGATTCTCTCGCTCTGTTTTTTCTCAATACAAAAATGTCACCAAATTCAAACTTACTATATTGCTGCCTCCATTTGAATGTGATTTATTAGTGATTTAAAGATTAATTTGAAAGTGACTCGCATTAAAGCTTAAGCATATCGGTGGCCATCGCACTGTGTACAGCTTCTCTCTACCACCAGATTATTTTTACACATTCTGCTGCAAGTTGGGCCGATATCTCAAAATGTGTAGCTTTGGCACCGTAAATCCCATGACTTCCCTTCAAGTGTATATCCATAGGTACCATAGTATCACATGTTTCAAATTACAATTAGGTGTGGATAAACCTGGCTAATAACGATCTGATAACAAGATTTCACCCATCATAACCATTGTTATGTAAACATTACTGTTCAATGGCAAATTAATCCAATAAGTTTCGTCAAAACTTGACATAAAACATCGGAAAGCAGTAAAATATTTTCTGAAATAATACCATTACTGATGTTTGTTGATAAATCACTGTTTTTGTTAAGATAATGGTTTTAATATGCAATATTTCATTATTGGAGATCTATAATTAATAAATATAAGAATAAATTTTATCTATTTCTCCATGTTCTTCTTAGTAGTAATATTTTTTACAGACTTTTATAATTTTTGCACATTTGGGTCTTGGCTCCACCTTAAACCTTTCATGACGGGAGCTGCACTGGTGCAGCATTAAAGACCTTCTGCCAGTACATTCTCTTATATATGCGAGTCTCTGCACTGGCTAACAAGGTCAAGGTAAATATTGTTAGGCCAATGTATTTTCTTATATATGCAAGGATCCCTATGGCAGACTCGCATATATAAGAGAATGCATTGGCACAGGGTTTTCGCAAAATATCAGGAAGCTCCAGGGCCCTGTTTCATGAAAGCAACTTATGACATAGTTGGGACTTAAGATGGTCATAAGTTCAAACTTCAGTCATAAGTGCGTTTCACGAACAAGGTCTTAACTTAAGATGGTCTTAACTTTGGTCTTAACTTTAAGACTGCTGTGAGGTGTCATAAGATAATCTTAAAGTTAAGACCCACGTGATAAGTGGCATATCGATCACACGTATGGCGGCCTATGTTATTTTGCAATTACGGAGATATCTGTACTTTGTCTGGGTGGGCAATTCGTCGTCTGGTATACAGGGTCGTGGCTACAGAGTGAGATGGGGTGTTCGCCTCGAAATGTCCAACTACACCCCCTTAAACAACACCAAATTCTCTGGTACCTCAAACATTCCAAAACCTAAGTTTGGAGAGGGCAACCCCCCCCCCCCACCGTATAACCATAGAGTTAATTTGGTAAAAACAATTCAGAGTACAGACTTATCATCAGGGACGTGCGAATGGGGTTTGTGTGTTGTCTACCCCCCCCCCCCCCCCAACCACACACACACACTTTGGTCAAAATGTTTAGCAATTGGAAAATTTCATGCCTGACAAGAACATTAATCGTACACTATATATAGGTTTCAATTGTTTGAATATCTAACTAAAGGAATGTGTTGTTTTAGACAAACAGCAGCAACCGAAAATCACCAACTTTAGGGCGTCAGGTTAGAAATTTCGAACTGTTGGAATATTTGAGATACCAATTGGAAAGTTTAAATCAAACGTGTGTGGTAGACATGGCATTTCGCGAACATGGAAGTTTGGCCCGGTTCAATTAAGGGGCGGATGCAGTTGGAAATTGCACGATGTACCCCCCTCCCAACAGAGACCAACTAGCCACCCCGAGCCTCGTCGAATGTAGGATATAATCAATTATCAGCTGTGTATGTGACCTATAGATAATATATATTATAAAATTGTATTACCCACGAATTAAACTTTTGATAAGAATTATGGCCTAGCTCAAAGCTCACAATCTCCTCTATGTTATTCCATGTGTGTGTGGGAGATGGGGTAAAATGAGATCAATTAATGTGTTGATTCTTTCCTCTTTCCAAATTTCCGTCGGCTGTTTACAAAGCAGATATGTCATATAGGAAAGGTAACATAAACGCTCTTTATCAAAATATGTTTTAGAAATAGTGACAATTTTCTATAGAGAATATTATTTTTATTGAGTTTATGCCCACGCCCCACGCCCATAGGTCGTGATTTTCAAGGCTGTCCAAATTTTTGTTATGTTCTTTTTTGCAGGGGTGGGATAACCGTTGTACAGCATACTGTATATATGATATACACACCCATAACGATGACACCCCTTAATACGAGTGTGCTAACGAAAACGTAGCTTTATATATATATATACATGGTATGACAACCACATGAAACATCTGCATAAAAATAATTAAAAAGTTACTCTAACAAATATTTTTCATTTCCCTTTGAATCGAAAAATGACATATGTGTGTCCTGATGACATCGCCGATTTTTTGTATTATTGCTACACGTAGAGAGCGGTGGTCGATAATATACGAGTTATGTCGGCTCACATAAAAAAAATCGCCGCCTGATCATTGCTCTCAGTGGATTAACTCGGCGTGAATGCATGGTCGCAGTCATGCATCGATCCATATACTTATATTGTCTTATTTCTGACACCACCACTCGTCAGTAAACGCAAAGCTCGTCATTTTAAGAGCCTGCGATGTACTCATGTTCGAATTCACATCGTGGAACTCATACAAGTCTAAGATCCATATGCGAATATAAGGCCACTGACTATATACACTAAGATACATGCGCTGATTCGCCCACCCCACCCCAGCCGCTATCCAGCATCCCTGTCACACAATAATGTCAACTCGGACTCGGCTCTTTCTCGATAACCTCTCAATGCCGTACATAAAGATTGCACAAGCCCACATTTTTTCGTTCCGGACTGTAGAAAATTGTCGATAACCAGTCTAAATGAGCGGGAACTTAACTTACTACTTAAGTAGGACTTAATCTTGTTTTGTGAAACGCGTTCTTGAAACGGAAAAGTTACATCATAAGATCCACCTTAGATCTTAGATTAAGTCCATCTTAAGATAATCTTATGACCTTGCTTCATGAAACAGGCCCCAGTTATGTAAGGGTTAAGGGATATGTAGATCATTTTATAGAATATATTCACATCATTGAGTGAGATATGCACTGTCATTGTTACTAAATGCTGCGCAATTACGACTATTAGTTCATGGCAACGGACCATGACTGGGGTGCCAAAGTCTGTACGACTATTAGTTCATGGGAACCGACCATGACTCGGGTGCTAAAGTCTATATTAAATCAGTTATGAAAGTGCTGATGGATCTGAAGTTCAAGTTGACATCTGTCACGATGGGCCCAGCCTTACAATAATGAGTCATGGCATCAAAGTTACTAAATATTATGCTTGGTCGTGTGACAATGCTAACCCCCAACCAACCAAGATTAAAGTGTGACACTGTGGGGATATGGGATACAGCCTACAGGCCGACACAATGCTAACCCCCAACCAACCAATATGAAAGTGATACTGTGGTGATATGGGATACAGCCTACAGGCCGACACAATACTAACCCCCAACCAACCAAGATTAAAGTGATACTGTGGTGATATGGGATACAGCCTACAGGCCGACACAATCCTAACCCCAACCAACCAAGATTAAAGTGATACTGTGGGGATATGGGATACAGCCTACAGGCCGACACAATACTAACCCCCAACCAACCAAGATTAAAGTGATACTGTGGTGATATGGGATACAGTCCGAGACAATGGTAACCCCCAACCAACCAAGATTAAAGTGATACTGTGGTGATATGGGATACAGGCCGACACAATACTAACCCCCAACCAACCAAGATTAAAGTGATACTGTGGGGATATGGGATACAGCCTACAGGCCGACACAATACTAACCCCCAACCAACCAAGATTAAAGTGATACTGTGGTGATATGGGATACAGTCCGAGACAATGGTAACCCCCAACCAACCAAGATTAAAGTGATACTGTGGTGATATGGGATACAGTCCGAGACAATGGTAACCCCCAACCAACCAAGATTAAAGTGATACTGTGGTGATATGGGATACAGGCCGACACAATACTAACCCCCAACCAACCAAGATTAAAGTGATACTGTGGGGATATGGGATACAGCCTACAGGCCGACACAATACTAACCCCCAACCAACCAAGATTAAAGTGATACTGTGGTGATATGGGATACAGTCCGAGACAATGGTAACTCCCAACCAACCAAGATTAAAGTGATACTGTGGTGATATGGGATACAGGCCGACACAATACTAACCCCCAACCAACCAAGATTAAAGTGATACTGTGGGGATATGGGATACAGCCTACAGGCCGACACAATACTAACCCCCAACCAACCAAGATTAAAGTGATACTGTGGTGATATGGGATACAGTCCGAGACAATACTAACCCCCAACCAACCAATATTAAAGTGATACTGTGGTGATATGGGATACAGCCTACAGGCCGACACAATACTAACCCCCAACCAACCAAGATTAAAGTGATACTGTGGTGATATGGGATACAGCCTACAGGCCGACACAATACTAATCCCCAACCAACCAAGATTAAAGTGACACTGTGGTGATATGGGATACAGCCTACAGGCCGACACAATACTAACCCCCAACCAACCAAGATTAAAGTGATACTGTGGTGATATGGGATACAGCCTACAGGCCGACACAATACTAACCCCCAACCAACCAAGATTAAAGTGATACTGTGGGGATATGGGATACAGCCTACAGGCCGACACAATACTAACCCCCAACCAACCAAGATTAAAGTGATACTGTGGTGATATGGGTTACAGCCTACAGGCCGACACAATACTAACCCCCAACCAACCAAGATTAAAGTGATACTGTGGTGATATGGGATACAGCCTACAGGCCGACACAATACTAACCCCCAACCAACCAAGATTAAAGTGACACTGTGGTGATATGGGATACAGCCTACAGGCCGACACAATACTAACCCCCAACCAACCAAGATTAAAGTGATACTGTGGTGATATGGGATACAGCCTACAGGCCGACACAATACTAACCCCCAACCAACCAAGATTAAAGTGATACTGTGGGGATATGGGATACAGCCTACAGGCCGACACAATACTAACCCCCAACCAACCAAGATTAAAGTGATACTGTGGTGATATGGGATACAGCCTACAGGCCGACACAATACTAACCCCCAACCAACCAAGATTAAAGTGATACTGTGGTGATATGGGATACAGCCTACAGGCCGACACAATACTAACCCCCAACCAACCAAGATTAAAGTGACACTGTGGTGATATGGGATACAGCCTACAGGCCGACACAATACTAACCCCCAACCAACCAAGATTAAAGTGATACTGTGGTGATATGGGATACAGCCTACAGGCCGACACAATACTAACCCCCAACCAACCAAGATTAAAGTGATACTGTGGGGATATGGGATACAGCCTCCAGGCCGACACAATACTAACCCCCAACCAACCAAGATTAAAGTGATACTGTGGTGATATGGGATACAGCCTCCAGGCCGACACAATACTAACCCACAACCAACCAAGATTAAAGTGATACTGTGGGGATATGGGATACAGTCCGAGACAATGCTAACCCCCAACCAACCAAGATTAAAGTGATACTGTGGTGATATGGGATACAGTCCGAGACAATGGTAACCCCCAACCAACCAAGATTAAAGTGATACTGTGGTGATATGGGATACAGTCCGAGACAATGGTAACCCCCAACCAACCAAGATTAAAGTGATACTGTGGCGATATGGGATACAGTCCGAGACAATGCTAACCCCCAACCAACCAAGATTAAAGTGATACTGTGGTGATATGGGATACAGTCCGAGACAATGGTAACCCCCCAACCAACCAATATGAAAGTGACACTGTGGTGATGGGATACAGGCCAAGACAATGCTGACCCCTAACCACCCAATATGAAAGTGATACTGTGGCGATATGGGATACAGGGCGAGACACTTCTAACCCCTAACCAATATGAAAGTGACACTGTGGTGATGGTATACAGGTCGAGACAATGCTAACACCTAACCAATCAAGATGAAAGTGACACTCGTGATATGGGATACAGTCCGAGACAATGCTAACACCTAACCAATCAAGATGAAAGTGATACTGTGCTGATATGGGATACAGGGCGAGACAATGCTAACCCCTAACGAACCAAGATTAAAGTGACACTGTGGTGATATGTGATACAGAGCGGGACAATGCTAACCCCTAACCAACCAAGATTAAAGTGACACTGTGCTGATATGGGATACAGTCCGAGACAATGGTAACCCCCAACCAACCAAGATTAAAGTGATACTGTGGCGATATGGGATACAGTCCGAGACAATGGTAACCCCCAACCAACCAAGATTAAAGTGATACTGTGGCGATATGGGATACAGGGCGAGACACTTCTAACCCCTAACCAATATGAAAGTGACACTGTGGTGATGGGATACAGGCCAAGACAATGCTGACCCCTAACCACCCAATTTGAAAGTGATACTGTGGCGATATGGGATACAGGGTGACACTTCTAACCCCTAACCAGTATGAAAGTGACACTGGTGATGGTATACAGGTCGAGACAATGCTAACACCTAACCAATCAAGATGAAAGTGATACTGTGCTGATATGGGATACAGGGCGAGACAATGCTAACCCCGACCAAGATTAAAGTGATACTGTGGTGATATGTGATACAGAGCGGGACAATGCTAACCCCTAACCAACCAAGATTAAAGTGACACTGTGCTGATATGGGATACAGGGCGAGACAATGCTAACCCCTAACGAACCAAGATTAAAGTGATACTGTGGTGATATGGGATACAGGGCGAGACAATGCTAACCCCCAACCAACCAAGATTAAAGTGACACTGTGGTGATATGGGATACAGGTCGAGGCAATGCTAACCCCTAACCAACCAAGATTAAAGTGACACTGTGGTGATATAGGATACAGTCCGAGACAATGCTAACACCTAACGAACCAAGATTAAAGTGATACTGTGGTGATATGTGATACAGGGCGGGACAATGCTAACCCCTAACCAACCAAGATTAAAGTGATACTGTGCTGATATGGGATACAGGGCGAGACAATGCTAACCCCTAATGAACCAAGATTAAAGTGACACTGTGGTGATATGGGATACAGGGCGAGACAATGCTAACCCCCAACCAACCAAGATTAAAGTGACACTGTGGTGATATGGGATACAGGTCGAGGCAATGCTAACCCCTAACCAACCAAGATTAAAGTGACACTGTGGTGATATGGGATACAGGTCGAGGCAATGCTAACCCCTAACCAACCAAGATTAAAGTGACACTGTGGTGATATGGGATACAGGTCGAGGCAATGCTAACCCCTAACCAACCAAGATTAAAGTGACACTGTGGTGATATAGGATACAGTCCGAGACAATGCTAACACCTAACCAATCAAGATGAAAGTGATACTGTGCTGATATGGGATACAGGGCGAGACAATGCTAACCCCCAACCAAGATTAAAGTGACACTGTGGTGATATGGGATACAGGGCGAGACAATGCTAACCCCCAACCAACCAAGATGAAAGTGACACTGTGGTGATATAGGATACAGTCCGAGACAATGCTAACCCCCAACCAACCAAGATTAAAGTGACACTGTGGTGATATGGACACAGGGCGAGACAATGCTAACCCCTAACGAACCAAGATTAAAGTGATACTGTGGTGATATGGGATACAGGGTGAGACAATGCTAACCCCCAACCAAGATTAAAGTGGTACTGTGGTGATATGGGATACAGGCCGAGACCCAGGAAATGAAAGACTTTCGAAGTGTCAGTTTGTCACAGAATCGACATACACCCCTTTCCACTTCACAGTACAGTGAATTGAATGCATTACATAAACTTTCTCAGCTCAGTAAAGATATGTTACACCATAATATTGGTTACCTTACAGAGCTTCGTACTTTGGACCATTATCGATTCACACTTAATAAAGAAGATATAACTGACCGCCAGAAGGTTTTTAACTTTATACCCTGGCATTTACCTGATAACCTTATTGATACTCTGAGTAAGGGAGGTAACTTTATCCCTACTCCACTATGGGACCGCAATAAACAAACTGCAAACCTTAAACAAATGGTTTATGATAGCCTTGAACGTATCAATAACCGTACAATTCGTCACATATCATCACAATCCTTGTGTCGTACACCTTCATCTAACGTACTGTTATACACACATGTTAACCATCCTGACTTACCACAAACCTTGATTAATTCTACGCTTGACAGCATCAATAGTGTAAACAATCATTGTAATTTGCACCATGCTTCGCATCGACTATATTTCAAAAATATCTCCAAGTTTGAAACCAAGACAATTGATTTCTATGCTAACCACCCTGGCATTATTATCTCACCAAGTGATAAAAATCTTGGCATCTCTATTAATACCACTGCCTGGTACGCCCATGAATATCGTCGGCAACTCGATGATACTACAACCTATGAAAGGCATCCATATGATACCTTACCTGATTTAAATAACACAGGTGTCTCTAACATGCATTTAATTGCTTTTCAATATAAAGATTCTACCATAGATAAGGACTTTCTTATGAAGCTTATTAAAGTCAAGGCTTCAGATATTATTATACCCTCTCTCAATATTGTACCTAAGGTACATAAACTTAAACAGTTTCCAACCCCTGACCTTGAAATGAGCCTTAAGGCGCGGCCAATTTTGAACGCACATTCTGCTATTTCGACGACAGCGTCACATATATTAGGCGATATGCTTGATGAATATCTTAAGAAGTTGCGTTACTACTTTGATTGTCATAATTTACAATATACTATATGTAAAGATTCTTTGCATGCTATTCATGAATTCCAAACCATACATGTTGAACCTAAATTACTATCACAATATTGGTTCATTTCATTTGATTTCAGTGCATTGTATACATCTATTAGAAATACTGATCTATATCTTGCATTTGATTTTATCAAAGAAATCCTTAATATTGATCAAGACCAATATAACTTCATGGTCTCATTATTTGAGTTTATCCAGAGTACTTCATACTTTCATGTTGGTTTTAAACACCTCTTCCGGTAAAAAAACGGTTTGAGTATGGGTTCCTATTTTAGCTCGCAAGCCGCGAATGTCATTTTATTAAGATGTGAATACTATATGTATCAGAATATTGAGTTCAGTAAATACATACATATATTTCTTCGATATATTGATGACGGCATCATGTTTATTCAAATGGATTATAATAACCTTTGTGTGTTCTTGAATCAGCTCCGAACATACTACCCCTTACATAGATTTGGAAATATCTGTCAGCAAGTTTTATGTAAATTTTCTGGATATTACATTCAGTATTAACCATATGTTATGGTTTCAAAACAGCTTGCACATTGGTTTGTACCAAAAACCATTCAACACATATTCATATACACATTTCACCAGTGATCATCCTATTAGTGTATTCAAAGGTATTGTGGCCACTGAATGTTTTAGATATTACCGCCATGCTTCATGTAAAGAGGACTATATATATTACACCAACCTTTTCCTTATCAGACTTTTGAAATGTGGTTACCCTGAAGTTTTTAATGAAGCATATCTTACCTTATGATACGGTTATGCTTAAGGATATGGCTAAATCAGTCGCTACCGATCAACAGGGTACTTCTCATGATACTTCTGAATTGCCCACTAGTACAAGTGTGGCCGACATGCAAAGTAATAATGATCTCCCTACAGTTTATGTGCCTTTGCACTTTTCCAAGACTATACGCAATAACTTTGTTGCTAAGCAACTCATTCGTCACCATAATAAAGTTAGATTTTGTAACACTGTAGGTACCAAGTTAAACCAGAAGTTACTCACAAAAAAACGCCTACACAAGAAATTATTTGATTATATGTAACTCTGCACGAAATATAATAATACACATTATATTCTATAAGAAAACCCCCCCCCATATGATAAAATTTTTTATCACGATATTATCCACTGTGTTCAGTACAGAACCTATTTTTCAGATGCCCCCACCCCAACTCATTTTTATATATAGTATTATTGCAACCATATACTATACCTTTATCCAGATAACATGGATTGGGAAAGCGAGGTCCTCGCATACTTGACCAGCAATTGCAAAACTACAGCAGAGTATTTATCTACTGAAGAACTGTGGAACTTGAATCTACAGGATATTCTCTCCTCTAAAAGTTATATAGAGGTTTTCGACCCATTTAACAATGTTTTCAAACTTAAGCGAATACCTAACTACAGCTCATTCATTCATATGTATACTGGTATCAGATTTAGTACCATAGACTTTCGACTCATTAGCCAGTTTCAT
Source organism: Siphonodentalium dalli (assembly GCA_032622095.1). NCBI lineage: Eukaryota > Metazoa > Mollusca > Scaphopoda > Gadilida > Siphonodentaliidae > Siphonodentalium > Siphonodentalium dalli. The sequence goes on from CP136061.1 coordinate 15,341,991, forward strand.
ATTTTTATCTACAAAGTCACCAGCGACATTGTCATAAAAATCACATGCCCTTATGATCGTATATGTAAACGATTCCATGTAAACATGTACCCAGAATGTAAAAAAACGAATTCTATACAAATTGTACCATTACTACCTGTTCACTGACATAGATTTTTCCACTCCCATGGACTGAAACATTTTTGACAGACCACCCACTTTAACTATCTATTTACCCCTTAAACAACATTATTATCGCCTTTAATATAAACCATATGGCCGCTTAGGTCACGTACATTAACTTCAAATACACCCCCTGTTCAAATGAAATGTAAAAACAATGTTTTTACTTTTATATTTCCTTAGGTTATGTGCATTAACTTCAAATGCACCCCCTGTTGAAATGGAAATATAAAAACAATATTTTTATTTTTGTATTTCTTTTCTCGACTAAAGAGTTTTCTAAAAACCACGCAGTTGGCCTCCCGTTTTTATCGGCGCATGCGCGACCTCGGCCCATGCATTTAGCAGACGCTCCATTGTAACCTTCACAAAATCTCGATGATTTCTCTCCTGATTTATATAATTCTCACGTGAGTGCACTGTGTATTTACTGGTTGTTCATATGCATTTATACTTATAGCACATCTAGGCACATTAATTTCAATTTATCAGATGGTAATTTGTCTAATATTCCTCTTCTAAAATCACCCCGTTTGAAATACTTGTCTGCACAACTTTTGATGACATCATCACACTTTTACTGCCAAACTCAACTGTAAATTTCTATGTCCCCATGTGAACTTCACCTTGTATTTACAATAATTCTGTAATGGCATTCTCACACTTGTATCAACAGCGATGGTCTGTTGTTTAAACACTCCATCACCAGGTACATAACTGACGACGATTCCAGTGAAATTTAGCATTTTACTTCAGACTTACACCTACACTTACATTCTACAACTGCTTACTCATGTACATAACTATAAATTTCAAAATTAACCCTTTTGAAAACTCGCGGCCTATGCTTACGTTCCTAATTTCAAAAATTGTAACACCTAACTATGTACCACGCTCCCATCTTTTACTGAAACTACCGATATGGGACAATCATGAAACTAAAGAATATTTTAATACTCTACGTATAACTAGTTCATTTATGATAGTGCGTGATTCTACGATACTGGTACGCATACTCTGTCATAGGTATACCTATATTTTCCAAATTTCAAAACACCAGGCATACCTCTATTATGCTCCTGTTTTTAATTTTACTGACTATGGAATTGTCCAAGTGGTGCTTCGGAATGTGTACCTAGATAATGATCACCTCTGTCCATGTTACCGAAGACATGTTTACCCTTGTATTCTGTGGTGTTCCCAGCCCCCCCAGGATCTCTATATTTTACAACAATATAGGATACAGTCCGAGACAATGCTAACCCCCAACCAACCAAGATTAAAGTGACACTGTGCTGATATAGGATACAGTCCGAGACAATGCTAACCCCCAACCAACCAAGATTAAAGTGACACTGTGCTGATATAGGATACAGTCCGAGACAATGCTAACCCCCAACCAACCAAGATTAAAGTGACACTGTGCTGATATAGGATACAGTCCGAGACAATGCTAACCCCCAACCAACCAAGATTAAAGTGACACTGTGCTGATATAGGATACAGTCCGAGACAATGCTAACCCCCAACCAACCAAGATTAAAGTGACACTGTGCTGATATAGGATACAGTCCGAGACAATGCTAACCCCCAAGATTAAAGTGACACTGTGCTGATATAGGATACAGTCCGAGACAATGCTAACCCCCAACCAACCAAGATTAAAGTGACACTGTGCTGATATAGGATACAGTCCGAGACGATGCTAACCCCCAACCAACCAAGATTAAAGTGACACTGTGCTGATATAGGATACAGTCCGAGACAATGCTAACCCCCAACCAACCAAGATTAAAGTGACACTGTGCTGATATAGGATACAGTCCGAGACAATGCTAACCCCCAACCAACCAAGATTAAAGTGACACTGTGCTGATATAGGATACAGTCCGAGACAATGCTAACCCCCAACCAACCAAGATTAAAGTGACACTGTGCTGATATAGGATACAGTCCGAGACAATGCTAACCCCCAACCAACCAAGATTAAAGTGACACTGTGCTGATATAGGATACAGTCCGAGACAATGCTAACCCCCAACCAACCAAGATTAAAGTGACACTGTGCTGATATAGGATACAGTCCGAGACAATGCTAACCCCCAACCAACCAAGATTAAAGTGACACTGTGCTGATATAGGATACAGTCCGAGACAATGCTAACCCCCAACCAACCAAGATTAAAGTGACACTGTGGTGATATGGGACACAGGGCGAGACAATGCTAACCCCTAACGAACCAAGATTAAAGTGACACTGTGGTGATATGGGATACAGTCCGAGACAATGCTAACCCCCAACCAACCAAGATTAAAGTGACACTGTGGTGATATGGGACACAGGGCGAGACAATGCTAACCCCTAACGAACCAAGATTAAAGTGACACTGTGCTGATATAGGATACAGTCCGAGACAATGCTAACCCCCAACCAACCAAGATTAAAGTGACACTGTGGTGATATGGGACACAGGGCGAGACAATGCTAACCCCTAACGAACCAAGATTAAAGTGACACTGTGCTGATATAGGATACAGTCCGAGACAATGCTAACCCCCAACCAACCAAGATTAAAGTGACACTGTGGTGATATGGGACACAGGGCGAGACAATGCTAACCCCTAACGAACCAAGATTAAAGTGATACTGTGGTGATATGGGACACAGGGCGAGACAATGCTAACCCCCAACCAACCAAGATTAAAGTGACACTGTGGTGATATGGGACACAGGGCGAGACAATGCTAACCCCTAACCAACCAAGATTAAAGTGATACTGTGGTGATATGGGATACAGGCCGGGACAATGCTAACACCTAACCAATAAAGATGAAAGTGACACTGTGGTGATATGGGATACAGGTCAAGATAATGCTAACACCCAACCAACCAAGATTAAAGTGACACTGTGGTGATATGGCATACGCCCCAACCAATCAAGATTAAAGTGACACTGTGGTGATATGGGATACAGGTCAAGACAATGCTAACCCCGAACCAACCAAGAATAAAGTGACACTGTGGTGATATGGGATACAGGTCAAGACAATGCTAACCCTGAACCAATCAAGATTAAAGTGACACTGTGGTGATATGGGATACAGGTCGAGACAATGCTAACCCCGAACCAACCAATATTAAAGTGACACTGTGGTGATATGGCATACGCCCGAACCAATCAAGATTAAAGTGACACTGTGATATGGGATACAGGTCAAGATAATGCTAACCCCCAACCAACCAAGATTAAAGTGACACTGTACTGATATGGGATACAGTCCAAGATAATGCTAACCCCCAACCAAGATTAAAGTGACACTGTGGTGATATGGGATACAGGTCGAGACAGTGCTAACCCCCAACCAACCAAGATGAAAGTGACACTGTGGTGATATGGGATACAGTCCGAGACAATGATAACCCCCAACCAACCAAGATTAAAGTGACACTGTGGTGATATGGGATACAGGTCGAGACACTGCTAACCCCCAACCAACCAAGATTAAAGTGACACTGTGGTGATATGGGATACAGGTCGAGACAATGCTAACACCTAATCAACAAATATGAAAGTGACACTGTGGTGATATGGGATACAAGCTGACACAATGCTAACCCATAACCAACCAATATGAAAGTGATTTGCCGTATAACACTATTCTTCAAGAATCTTTGTAATATCTGATTTTGGATTACCTTTCTCATATTTAAATTCGAGCAGTACTATTTTTTGCTTAGTTTTAAATTTAAAATTTTGGCCCGTTTCCGATGACAGTTTTGGTTCTAAATTGTTCTTGCAGGCAGATCAACCATCACGGTGTACAAAAGAAGAAGTTAACAATTAAAGGTACGCAATCGGATTCGATGGTCTCCATATCAGATTGCAACAACAACATTTCTTCAAAAGAAACTTAGTTATTATTTTATGGCAATTAATTGGTTCTGATGCTAACCACTTTCAACTCTAGTATAAAGTTTTCCAAAACGTGTTATCTATCAACATTATGTTCAACGCAATTTGGTATCGAGAGTATGTCGGTCGGCTCAAATATTTTTTGCTTTGCCGGCATATATTCCAGGTGGTTAAAAAAAGTCTGAGCTTTGATGGGTGGGTTCCTTGACTTGAATGAAATATTTTTTACCCCGGAAGCCAAAGAAATAGTACTTTTGGAGCTTTAATTCAGATTATGTATCATTAATTATCCCCCGCAAAATGAAATTTTAGGGGGATATAGGAATGGGTTCCGTCTGTCCGTACCGAATTTGTAAGAGTCATAACTTGAACAAATGTCAACCGATTTCAAAGATGTTTGGTATATGAGTTCACCTGACCATTACCTAGAATGAGTTCGCAAGCCAGGTCCGGCCGGATATTTTTACCGGAGTTATTATTTTTGACGAATTTACCAAATAGCAAATAGACGACGCCACAGGGCTCATTTCAACAAATGTCAAAGGATTTAAAAGATTTTTGGTACCTAAAATGAGTTCGCACGCCAGGCTTTTTGACAAAATCCCACCACTTGTTTAGAATATACTGAGAATGCAAACATTATTGAGAATGCACTTCCCCAACTGCACAATTTGGCGGGGGATACCGCCGTCTGCGACTGCTTGATATTCATTTGTGATGGGAATTTCTGCTATTCTTGGTCCAATTATATACCGCAGTAATGGATATCATTATCATGAAATAGAATAGAAAGAAGTACATTGGCCATGTAATATATGTAGGCACTGAAAAGTCACCAATTAGTTTATAGTTAAAGGTACTTAATCTGACCAGACGGTCCCAATATCATCAATTTACAAAACATTTCTCATTCATGTTTCCAAATTCTGTCTATTTAATTTTGAAGGAGGTAAAGTATTGGTTTACAAATACAAGAAATATTGATATTCTGGCTTCATATGCTCTGAAAAATACTTGCCATTGTCACAGTCATAACAAAAGATCTTTATTTTTACCATATCGGGAATATAAAAACACAGAATGCTCATTTATGATCCATGCCATGTAAATGGCTGTTTTGTATTTGGGACCCAAAGATGGTGTTCAAAGTTTTTTTTATGACTTCAAAGAAAGTTTTTATCAACCTATTTCGATACTGGGAAAAATTCAAATTAAAAAGCAAGCATTATTAGGTATATTTTGGAGTGCCACCCACCAAGTGGCATTAAGCTTTAAGCCTTTTCACATATTTCATTTAGCTATTCCCCATTTTCCTTTCATCATCTCCCATTTCCCTTTACCCCCCCCCCCCCCCCCCCCCCCCCCCCCACCCCCCCAAATATTTTTTAGCCATCCTTGTTTTTAAAATTGGCCATCCTACCATTCTGTTCTCTTTGGTGTGAATCTGTATAGTTCTGTTATAACACGCTTGGGTATGTGTTCAAGAAACACAGACTGTGGGGATACGCTCCTTGGTCCGTATTCATTGTGCAGATACCCCAAGCATGTTATAACCTATACTTAATGAGGGTAATGAAGATTCAGACACAGAATATAATTTGGATACAGTTTATTCTCTCAAAACTGTAAAAGCAATTATGTCATGATTCCATTTCTCATAACGGAAAAATATTAAAATTAAGTTGCTTTGAATTACATCAATAATCTCTCAACCTGAAGCCAAAGTTTGTCCAAACAATATGTATACGGTAAACTGTAAACAACCCTTGAAATAGGGTGTCTGTCATTTGCATAATGAGGTCCCCAGAGGGTGAATTTAGTGATGCTACCCCGCATTGTGGGCTAGCATCACCAAATTCACCCTCTGGGAACCTCATTCTGCCGAGGTGTAAGCAGAATGAGGTCCCCAGAGGGTGAATTTGGTGATGCTAGCCCGCTATGCGGGGTAGCATCACTAAATTCACCCTTTGGGGACCTCATTCTGCAAATGACAGACACTCTATTTCAAGGCTTGACTGTAAAGCATAGCAAAATTAAAACACATAGGATGAATGCTTGTAATTGACTAGATCATGTTATGGATCTACGCTAGCTACTCCCGTAGAGATCATATTCCACCAGCACAAAACCTGGGAACTTTTTTATATTCTGATGTACTGACAGGGAACTTTATAACATTGAACAAACAATGCAGGGAATATATTTCTTTGTTAATACTTGTTCCTCAATAATCTATAACACAGTAGGGGGTGGTCCCAGCTGGAGATTGCTTTTTATGGCTATCGTGAGCTGATATTTGCATTAAACATTGAATTAATTACCTGTTAGAAATTCCATGATTGTAAGCGAAGCAAAGCAAAATAGCTCACAAAATCACTTAAATCGTACAATTTTGAGTCAGTACCTTCACATATAGTGAAATTCATTATTAAGGAACAGGTATTAACAACAAAACATATTACCTGCACTGCTTTTTCAATGTCATAAACTTCTCTGTCACAACATCAAAACGTGCCCAGGTATTTTACAGGTGGAATATGATCTCTACATGCGTATCTAGCAAATGACTTGTTACAAGCAATTCACTCTAAGTGCCACCAAATAGGCAGCTGTTCTAATTTGGCTGTACGATTCGCTGTTCTAATTTGGCTGTACAATTTGCTGTTCTAATTTGGCTGTACGATTTGCTGTTCTAATTTGGCTGTACGATTCGCTGTTCTAATTTAGCTGTACGATTTGCTGTTCTAATTTGGCTGTACGATTTGCTGTTCTAATTTGGCTGTACGATTTGCTGTTCTAATTTGGCTGTACGATTCGCTGTTCTAATTTGGCTGTACGATTTGTGTTCTAATTTGGCTGTATGATTCGCTGTTCTAATTTGGCTGTACGATTTGTGTTCTAATTTGGCTGTACGATTCGCTGTTCTAATTTGGCTGTACGATTTGTGTTCTAATTTGGCTGTACGATTTGTGTTCTAATTTGGCTGTACGATTTGTGTTCTAATTTGGCTGTATGATTCGCATGCGACTGATGAGGAAGTAACATCAACTTTCATTCAAGAAGTTAATTTGATTGAGTTCCATGGAGTATGGATGCAAGTTGGTCTCACATTTTGTGTGGAACGACAAACTTACATCTATACTCAATAGACTGCAACAAAATGAACATCCACACTTAATTACACTCAACTGGCAGATTCAAAGATTGCATTTATCACCTATTTTTAATGATGTGCTGGTAGCACATTAAAAGTAGCAAAATACACTCATGTGCTCTATGAATGATGTAAACAAACAACATGGTAATTATAATGAAATTGAGTTTATGGTTCGAGTCATAAACTCATTTTCATTATAATTACTATATGTTGTTTACATCGGAAGGTCGTAATACCAAGCTGAACCAAGCTGAGGGAAATTAGGCGGAACATGACATTTAAAGCATATTTTGTGGTGTATAATGAAGAAATAAAACAAAATAATGCTACATGGCGTAATTTTATTTGAGTTTTGATGACATAACGAGCGTGAATCTATAGAAAACAGTGCGGCGATCGCGAAAACTTCAGCTTGGTATTTCGTCATTTACAGGTACTGCTTGGTGCATCAGAGACAGGTGGTAATTAATTTTCCTCAGCATAATGGTATCCTTTGTTGTTGATTCAATTACCGATGTGCAATCGCGGATTAGCTGGCTTACCAATAAGATTGGTCTATCTCTTTGTAAACATGTATTATATAGTTACCGGGGTATAAAATATTAGATATGAATCGAAGACCCCTGATACAGAAATGGTTCTATTGATTAATATTATTTTCCTCCAGCTTGGTGCTGCTTGGTTCAGCTTGGCATTTTGACGCACCTGTTTACATCATTCATAGAGCACATGAGTGTATTTTGCAGCACTCATCCATGGATCAAATTGATTAATTTGTGTATATCCTGTTGAGTATAATAAGAGATGTCCCCATAAATGGCCAGATTTAGTGCATAGTCCCCCCTTAAACAAACATGGTCAAAATTTACTCTGAGTTTGCGAATGCTTAGTACAATACAACAGCTGACCAAAACAGTTTGATTTAACATTTTCGTCATTGGAGTCCATCCACTGTGTTTAGCACCAACCATAATATTATGGTATTTGCCATCCACTGTGTTTAGCACCGACCATAATATTATGGTATTTGCCATCCACTGTGTTTAGCACTGACTATAATATTATTGTACAGTCCATCCACTGTGTTTAGCACTGACCATAATATTATGGTATTTATAGAATAGGTCGAGTCAGATTATACAGGTACAATTCAAAGCAACTTTTACAATCTCATATCGTGAGTAGCCTCTCAGCGTGAGTACACATTAACCAATGTGTGGAGGACATTAATATCTCATATCGTGAGTAGCCTCTCAGCGTGAGTACACATTAACCAATGTGTGGAGGACATTGATAAAGATCGATCTCCGAACACAAATAAAACAAGATGTAGCGGAAATTTAGTCGCTGTTTTAACTCTTTCATGATGGGATCTGCACTGGTGCAGCATTAAAGATCCTGTGCCAGTGCATTATCTTATATATGCGAGTCTCCCATAGGGCGTCTCACATATATAAGATAATGCAATGGCTTACAAGTCAAGGTAAATATTGTTATTATAATGCATTCTCTTGTATATGCAAGGCTCCCTATAGGAGACTCGCATATATAAGAGAATAGATTGGCACATGGTTTTCAAAAAATTTCAGGAAGCTCCAGTCATGGAAGGGTTTATAGGTCATAATAATTTCAATTTGCACAGGGACAAGTTTTAGCACTTAATGCCTTCACAGAGGGCAGATTGTGTTAATTATAAAAGTCGGTAAATCCATCAAGATAAATGTGGGAAAATGGAGACTATTTCTTTATTTTTACTATAATTAATTCACAAACAAAGTTAACCCTTTCATGGCTGGAGCTTCTTGAAATTTTGCGAAAACCCTGTGCCAATGCATTCTTATATATGTGAGTCGCCCATAGGATGCCTCGCAAAAATAAGAGAATGCATTGGCCTCACAATATTTGCCTTGATTTTGTAAGCCAGTGCATTCTCTTATATATGCGAGCCTCCCTATGAGAGACTCGCATATATAAGAGAATGCACTGGCACAGGGTCTGTTATGCTGCACCAGCACAGCTTCCATCATGAAAGGGTTAATATATTTTCCATGTTGATCTTATGATTTTACAAACTATGATTTTTCAGATTTACCAACTGTGAAGGTTTTATGTCCCTTTAACTGATCACTGTGAAGGTTTATGTCCCTTTAACTGATCACTGAATGGATTTTCCCACTCATAAGTATACATTGGAATAGTCTACTCTACATTTGTAGGGATGTCCAGACAATTGACAGAAAAATCTCCATCAATTCCCACTTATTCATTTGTCGGGATATTCAGACTATACAAGACATGGACAGAAAATTGCCATCAATTCCCATTCATTTGTTTGTAGGGGTTTTGTAGTGCCTCGCCTTGGGGACAGTGGCCATGTTGGATGCCATCTTGTCTTGTGTCTGCACAGCCACTTTTTTTCCTTGTTAACATTGCTTAGAAGTTGAGGGACATGGTGCTGAGGATGAGTAGGGTGAAGTTGGGTCCTGTGGTGGGGGTGCAGGAGTGCCCTGTCGGTTCCCAGACTATTGTATTTGTGTTTTCATGGAAATTTCAATACCTTTTGACATCTGGTGGGGGCATCAAGGACAAAAGTCATATTTTGCTTGCTGCCGTTGTATATAGAGTTCAAATGCCTACAAGGTTAAAGGTCGCCTGTTGGGTCTATAATTAGTTTGTTTGTTGAACTTATTAGCTGAACCTATGAACAAATGAGTTTACAACAATCAAGTAACTACCCATCAGTGACTACCCAGTTGTAAACAGATAACACAGGATATCAGTTTCATTAGGAACCTTCTGACTATCACTGCATCTTTATCAACATAACACGGTGAAAGTCACATATTAGGAGTGTTATCCATAGAACTCCTCAGACATATTAATTGTGAGACAGTTTAGAAGTTAACGTCCATACAAGTTTCATTTATAACCCTCCAAATATGTGATTTGCATTAAGCTGTGCCATCAGCTTGTGATGGTTATAAAAGCTTTGGCAACAGACTTTCTATGTTTAACATATCCATTATGGGAGCTGCGCTGGTGCAGCATTAAAGATCATGTGCCAGTGCATTCTCTTATATATGAGAGGCTCCCTATGGTAGACTCCCATATATAAGAGAATGCACTGGCACAGGGTTTTCGCAAAAAATCAGGAAGCTCCTGTGATGGTAATGTTGACACTTTAATAATAAGATACACACTGAACTGTCACTGTCAGGTAGAAGTTACTTGATCTTCATTTTCCCATATAGTTATAATCATAGAATGAGTTCAACAAACAGAGTTGAACCAATCTAAACATCCATAACATTAATGAATGGGAATACCCAGGGATTTGTTCTGCTTGTGGTTTATTACATAGTAGTTATATTATCTGAACATACCAGCGAAAGAAGAATAGATCATTACAATGTAGGCCTTTAACTGACAGGAAAAATCCATTCACAGATTGTCTGATTAGGACAAATTCTCACAGAGCCTGACAGAGCTACATGTATTTTATACCGTCTCCCACAGACCAGCCTAGAGGCTTGAAATAGTGTGTCTGTCATTTGCAGAATGAGGTCCCCAGAGGGTGAATTTGGTGATGCTAGCATCACTAAATTCACCCTCTGGGGACCTCATTCTGCAAATGACAGACACACTATTTCAAGGCTTGCCTAGAGGACGACTTTGGAGATATCTGCTCCCTGAAATGTGCCTTCTTTCTCGTATACCAGTATACATATTTCAAAACAGCATATTTAAAGTGTATTTACTAACTATAATGGTGTACCGACTCACCCAGTCTCTTTGAAAAGCAGACGATAATCATAACGGATGTACGTCTCTAGAGGTGACCATTATATTTCATTTCTACAATGACGCGCCATTCCCAACATGACATAATAAACCATTTCCAAATATGGAGTGCATTCCTGGCGTAAATGTTTGTGAGAATCGTAGTATTTAGAAATAGTAATAAATGCAACAAGATGCGAAAGAATAATCAGTCACGAATATCATTGACTGATAAAAACTTAAGATGATGTTTCCTATATTGCGATGAGTATAAACAATTATGGATATATCGCCTGTATTCAGTTTTCAGTTGAGTTTGACTATGCGTGGGAAACATGTAAACACGTCGTTGACCTCAGATCTGTGAAGTGATCTGTTATGCCATAAACCAATGAAATCACGCATGTGCTTCGTCACTCTCCAATGAAATGGAGGGATTTCCCATCAATTCAGTAACTGATTATGAATGAGATATCCAGAGACGTAATTATTGTAAAATCATCGTCGGCTTTATAAAGAGACTGTGACTCATTATAATGGTATCATTAGGGTTCGCGCTGCCGATCGCCAATTCATCAAATTGCTATACAAAAATTGAAACGGCTCCAAATAAATCCCAATTGGCCACAAAAATTGGCACTATGCTTTTTGGATTTTGGCAATTGATACCCATCGGCCATATAATAAAGCTTGCAGTCAATCAGTCGGAAACAAAACACACATCGATATCCGGTCATGACATAGCTAATTGGGTCCTAATTGAAAGCGCATAATAGATTCGCGGATTATGCCAGATGAACTTATTTTTTCACTGGGATGAATGGGTTTCGAATTGCTACGATTATAACACCGAGTATGGCCATTGACTCAAATTTGACAAACATTAGCCAAACAAAGGGCTTCCTGAAGTCTACATCATTAGGAAACTGTGTATTGATAGTAGGTGTTATGATAAATATCATAAATATGTCCTTCGAAACTCAGCTTTCACAAACTGTGACATACAGCAAATATGGATCGCAAGCGTAAGTTCTCAACTGTTATGATTGCTTTGTATTTCTTGCTAATTGTTGCACATCATTGATAAACCAAATTCAAAAGTGGCACCAAAACATATTGGTTGGAAAAAAGTGGCAACAGAAAGTATAAAGTGGCTATAAAAATAATGCAATTGGCAACAGTGTTGGCACCTGGGAATTTTGGGACAGCGCGAACCCTGAGTATCATAAAGGAGCTGAGAGAAGAGACTATTCCCAAATTAAATTCTCTAGGCTGGTCCCTGCCATCTCATGCGAGTATACCCCCCTAAAACTAGGCTGGTCCCTGCCATCTCATGAGAGTATACCCCCCTAAAACTGGCCGTGGAATTGTCGTTTTATCTCTTCTTACGGTAATTATTACACGAACTGTTTTGTGATGCAGATCAGAGACAGCTGATCAATAAATGAATTGTTTGTGATGCCGTGAGGTGTTACGTGACAATGTGAGCTGATTTGTAGCATTGTAAAGAGTTCTCATGCCAAAGCTGATGCAGCAAATTTGACGGCAGCTCAGATCTGAGATAGCTGATGCAGCAAATTTAACGGCAACTCAGATCCGAGATAGCTGATGCAGCAGATTTGACGGTAGAATGGCTTCGAGCTTCTCGAGGATGTAACTGATAGGAAGATATATCCAGTTCAAGAACTGAAACAAAATAAACAAATAGAGATTAAACGGACATGGCTAATTTAAACATTAGTAGGTTAGTAAGAGTTAGTAGGGAAATATTTGTTGATAAATACACTAAACACCCGTATACAAACCTTATAAACTTGTGTTGATAAATACACTAAACACCTGTATACAAACCTTATAAACTTGTGTTGATAAATACACTAAACACCTGTATACAAACCTTATAAACTTGTGTTGATAAATACACTAAACACCCGTATACAGACCTTATAAACTTGCCAAAGTCATATCAATTTTCCGAACTGATATAAACGCTCTTTATTATTACCATATAAGGATTGGATTAATAAATGCTCTATATTGTTTATTACCTAATTTTTCTGACTCCTATGACTTGAATTGGTCTTTCTGTGGCTGCATGAGGCCATCCATAATTAAATATTTCTTTGGCCCGCATTGATCATTTTTATCAGAGATGCAAAATATTGTGTTGTGGACTTCCATACAAAACCAACAAAATTTGGCATTAAAATTGTAGAAAAACACTTCTGGAAAGTATCTATAGTCTCAAATTAACATTGTTTTTAGTTATTTTTTCCATTCTGTTCAGTTTCTGTATCTCCTAATTTGCAGAAGTTAAAATGGATAATCGATGTGACTAATGGGTGAACATCACCAACTTCAATTGGGGAACTTCAATCTGATCCTTGGTCTCTCATAGCAGTTGAGGCCTAAGCAGAATGAGGTTCCCGCACTTGACTGAGAAGTAATCAATAAATTAATATAATATACCCCATTAACCCTTTGGAGAGTATCTGTTATGAGTAAATTTAACGTCAACGTCATAGCAATAATTATTAACAAGTTCGGGTCAAAAGGGTCCAATAATTCGTTTTAATTTTATATGTGAATTTTTTGTTAATGTGTGTTATCATAATCGATTGCACTTATACATTAGGGACATTATATTAATCAAAATAACTCCTATACAAATCATTTATAAATCAGATGATTTATTGAAGTTATGTCTACATAAAATAACACTTCCTGAAACGACATATATGTTGTTCTACTCCTCAACCGATAGACGACATATATGTCGTTCTACTCGCCAAAGGGTTAATATGATATACCTATTTAAGAACAGAAAAAATTTGAACAAATATAGATTAATATGTATGCTGTATATATATGTATGGTATATACTCCAAGGTAAAGATAATCCCCGAATCTATCATTTGATACAGTTATAAAATAGTCTAAGCATAAGTAATTCCGTTGACATAGAGTTATCTCTCTTGGACAGTCTCCATTGGTTTCATAAAATCAAAGGATGCAAAGTTCACAGCTACTTTGGTTATTGATGATTATAAACCTACAGGTCACAGGTCAACATCTTATGTGTTCTACCCTATCAATGTGTTCTACCCTATCAATGTGTTCTACCCTATCAATGTGTTCTACCCTATCAATGTGTTCTACCGTATCAATGTGTTCTACCCTATCAATGCGGTACATATTGTTTATCTACACACCGTTACATCTTATGTTTTCTACCCTATCAATGCGGTACATAATGTTTATCTACATACCGTTACATCTTATGCTTTCTACCCTATCAATGTGTTCTACCCTATCAATGCGGTACATAATGTTTATCTACACACCGTTACATCTTATGCTTTCTACCCTATCAATGTGTTCTACCCTATCAATGCAGTACATATTGTTTATCTACATACCGTTACATCTTATGCTTTCTACCCTATCAATGTGTTCTACCCTATCAATGCGGTACATAATGTTTATCTACACACCGTTACATCTTATGCTTTCTACCCTATCAATGTGTTCTACCCTATCAATGCAGTACATAATGTTTATCTACATACCGTTACATCTTATGCTTTCTACCCTATCAATGTGTTCTACCCTATCAATGCGGTACATAATGTTTATCTACACACCGTTACATCTTATGCTTTCTACCCTATCAATGTGTTCTACCCTATCAATGCAGTACATATTGTTTATCTACATACCGTTACATCTTATGCTTTCTACCCTATCAATGTGTTCTACCTTATCAATGCAGTACATAATGTTTATCTACATACCGTTACATCTTATGCTTTCTACCCTATCAATGTGTTCTACCCTATCAATGCGGTACATAATGTTTATCTACACACCGTTACATCTTATGCTTTCTACCCTATCAATGTGTTCTACCCTATCAATGCAGTACATATTGTTTATCTACATACCGTTACATCTTATGCTTTCTACCCTATCAATGTGTTCTACCCTATCAATGCGGTACATAATGTTTATCTACACACCGTTACATCTTATGCTTTCTACCCTATCAATGTGTTCTACCCTATCAATGCAGTACATAATGTTTATCTACATACCGTTACATCTTATGTTTTCTACCCCATCACTGCGTTCTACCCTATCAATGCGGTACATAATGTTTATCTACACACCGTTACATCTTATGTTTTCTACCCTATTATATTGTTTATCTGCATACCAATGTTATCTACCCTATCGATGCGGTACATATTGTTTATCTACATACCATTTTGGTGACAATGCCCATTGGTAATGATGGTGGTGCGTTTAAAAATGGATGTTGATTTGCTTGGGTTCCAAAGAGTATGGATGCAAGTTGGTTTGACAAGAAAATGTCAGGCCATCTGGCATCCATACTATGTGAAACGCAACAAAATCAACATCGCATCTACACAAAAATGGAAGCAAGTAGGGGTCATCGTGTGATGTCCAGACCTGTTAACCTCACAAAATATTTTCCGGGAGATTGGTCACGATTTTCCGTGAGATTGTGGTCATCATCCGGGAGATTTAAAAAAGTTTTATTCCTCAGATTCCTTTTGAATTTTCATAATTTTGACCAAAAAAAATAAAAAAATATGATCAGCTACCACACAGAAACATGCAAGTTTGATGGCAAATTAACATGTATTCTTAAGAAAAACATTTACTGTGTAGTTTTTACTTTTATTGTATCACTTATAGAGAAAATATCGTAAGCTACCAGAGTATGTATATGAATATTAAACTGTAAACTACTTTCTATTTCATTAAATCTCGTGAGATTTCAAATGTCACATTAAAAAGTACAACTCAGGAATGGATTCCGAAAGTTTAAAGCCAGAACATGTGCTTCTTTTGTCCGGGAGTGCGGGAGATCGTGCTCAAATCCGGGAGTCTCCCGCACAATCCGGGAGAGTTAACAGGTCTGGTGATGTCATGTGATGTAACTTCAACCAAAAACGTTCTGCATATGTTCCACAGTCCATGTGAATGCATGTAGGAGGGTAAAGATACTGTGTTCTGCATATGTTCCACAGTCCATGTGAATGCATGTAGGAGGGTAAAGATACTGTGTTCTGCATATGTTCCACAGTCCATGTGAATGCATGTAGGAGGGTAAAGATACTGTGTTCTGCATATGTTCCACAGTCCATGTGAATGCATGTAGGAGGGTAAAGATACTGTTTTTGGCATGCCATATGTTCCACAGTGCATGTGAATGCATGTAGGAGGGTAAAGATACTGTGTTCTGCATATGTTCCACAGTCCATGTGAATGCATGTAGGAGGGTAAAGATACTGTGTTCTGCATATGTTCCACAGTCCATGTGAATGCATGTAGGAGGGTAAAGATACTGTTTTTGGCATGCCCATTGATATGATGCTGGTACGTACCGTTTTGGTGACAATTCCCATCGATTATTACGTCTATCATATCATGCTAGCTATAGATACATATTGTTTATCTACATACCGTTGTTTGGCAACAATGCCCATTGTTATGATGGTGATACATACTGTTTGGAGACAATGCTTATTGTTATGGTGGTACATACCGTTTTGGCGACAATGACCATTGATATGACGGTGGTAAATACCGTTTGGCGATGATGCCCATTAGTATGGTCGTACATACTGTTTTGGTGACAATGCCCATTGTTATGATAGCGGTACGTACCGTTTTGGCAACAATGCCCATTGGTTCTGGATACTGATGTGTGAGGAGAGCAAGAAGAGCAGTAAATGAACACAATCCAGCAGTGAACAGAATAAAGAAAGGTAACTCCTTCTTGGGGTAAACCGATACCTCATGGAATGCTGAAATAGAGAGTATAAAGAATGACAAATCTTTCTTAGGGTAAACAATTACCTCGTGAAATGCTGTAATAGTGATTATACTTACAGGAAAAAGTGACGATTAAGGCGACTTTGTGGTTTTAACTCAAAATTACACCTAATAATATTTGTTTTTATATATTTCTGGGCACAAAAATAGGTTGAGTCTGGTTGACAGATACTTGAAACACTAAAAATCCCACAAAGACAATATTGAACGACACCCAAGAATGTGCGGTTGTCTCTGAAATTTTTTGTGAAGTGGTGTAAAATGTACTGAATGAAATGGTGTCGTGCAATAAAACAGGAAAGTGAATCCTAATTTTACAGATTAGATTTTCATCTGAATCTATTTAAGAAAACTCATGCAGTTTGCCGGACACAACTCCGAAACGATACCAAATTTACAAAAAAACGTAAGAAACAAAACACATTTTTCAGTGCTATATTTAGAGTTCATTTAGATTCCTCTTACCAAATTACATGTTCATAATTTTGTGATTTGACCGAGCCATGTTTGTTTAATTATCTTGCAATTTGGGGTAATTTTATGAGAATATAGTCTGTATATAGGTATTTCATGTATTTATCCACCTATTTTCATGAGCACCAGAGGAGAGCAGGGCAGCAGGGGGCAACTGCCACTAATGCCTCCCACAAGGGGGGGGGGGGGGGGGGTCAGGGTGTACAAGTGCCCTGTCATCCTTTGTGTAATGGCAAGAATTACCCCATTATCAGCAGGCGTTTATGCCAGTACCTCGGACTGAAAACAATGCCTTTCTTGCAGTCCAGCCCTCTTGCCACCGGCACCCCTGCTTGTTTTCATTCTTAGAATGTGACATAATAAGTCCATTTAACCCTTTCTATAATAAATACTCATTGACAAGTCGTTATCCCTTAGGAAATGTTCAGATAATAAGTTAACCCTTTCTATAATAAATACTCATTGACAAGTCGTTATCCCTTAGGAAATGTTCAGATAATAAGTTAACCCTTTCTATAATAAATACTCATTGACAAGTCGTTATCCCTTAGGAAATGTTCAGATAATAAGTTAACCCTTTCTATAATAAATACTCATTGACAAGTCGTTATCCCTTAGAAAATGTTCAGATAATAAGTTAACCCTTTCTATAATAAATACTCATTGACAAGTCGTTATCCCTTAGGAAATGTTCAGATAATAAGTTAACCCTTTCTATAATAAATACTCATTGACAAGTCGTTATCCCTTAGGAAATGTTCAGATAATAAGTTAACCCTTTCTATAATAAATACTCATTGACAAGTCGTTATCCCTTAGGAAATGTTCAGATAATAAGTTAACCCTTTCTATAATAAATACTCATTGACAAGTCGTTATCCCTTAGGAAATGTTCAGATAATAAGTTAACCCTTTCTATAATAAATACTCATTGACAAGTCGTTATCCCTTAGGAAATGTTCAGATAATAAGTTAACCCTTTCTATAATAAATACTCATTGACAAGTCGTTATCCCTTAGGAAATGTTCAGATAATAAGTTAACCCTTACTATAATAAATACTCATTGACAAGTCGTTATCCCTTAGGAAATGTTCAGATAATAAGTTAACCCTTTCTATAATAAATACTCATTGACAAGTCGTTATCCCTTAGGAAATGTTCAGATAATAAGTTAACCCTTTCTATAATAAATACTCATTGACAAGTCGTTATCCCTTAGGAAATGTTCAGATAATAAGTTAACCCTTACTATAATAAATACTCATTGACAAGTCGTTATCCCTTAGGAAATGTTCAGATAATAAGTTAACCCTTTCTATAATAAATACTCATTGACAAGTCGTTATCCCTTAGGAAATGTTCAGATAATAAGTTAACCCTTACTATAATAAATACTCATTGACAAGTCGTTATCCCTTAGGAAATGTTCAGATAATAAGTTAACCCTTTCTATAATAAATACTCATTGACAAGTCGTTATCCCTTAGGAAATGTTGTTTGTTGAACATTTCTTGTTGAACATTTCCTTCCAATAATTATGATTCCTTCTGCACTTTTATTATCTGTCGTCTGCTTATTTTTTCCTGAAAACCCCTCCAGATGAATAATAGACCATTCCGATGTATACTTCTATAACTGAGTTGGAGAATCCATTTAGAATAGAAAGTGCAAGGAGTAATACGGTCAGATATAGCACTAATAGTCAAATACAAAACTGAACATGGGAGCTGATGTGAGGTGCATAAACATTGTTATATATCACATCTAGCATATTTATGCATAAAATCACTGCGGCTTCAACAGCATAATCAAGTCACGATTAAAGCATAGAATAAAACATGTTTAATAACGTGATGCCATCAACATGAAACGGAGGTAATAAATACAATCGGGAAGCCGTTTGTAGTATTGGATTGTATCAATAACAGTCATTAATAATTAATCAATAACGGTCATTAATAATTAATCAAAGTCTAGACTGCAGATTTTCACAGGTCTCGTGGAAGTACCTCTATATTCACCGTCCCCGGGGAAGCCAGGAAATCACAGTAATAAACATGTACCCAGTCTAAGCCGTAAGTTATCACAGGTCTCGTGTGAAAGTACCGATTGTATTCACTGACAACTGAAAAGCTGAGAAATCACATTATAACCATTTACACAGTCTAAGCTGTAAGTTATCACAGGTCTCGTGTGAAAGTACCGATTGTATTCATTGACAACGGGGAAGCTGAGAAATCACATTAATAACCATGTAACCAGTCTAAGCCGTAAGTTATCACAGGTCTCGTGTGAAAGTACCATCTGTATTCACCGTCCCCATGTACCCAGTCTAAGCTGTAAGTTATCACAGGTCTCCTGTGAAATTACCATCTGTATTCACTGACAACCGGAAATCTGAGAAATCACATTAATAAACATGTACCCAGTCTAAGCTGTAAGTTTCACAGGTCTTGGGTGGAAGTACCGTCTGTATTCACCATCCCCGGGGAAGCCAGGAAATTAACCATGTACCCAGTCTAAGCTGTAAGTGCCTCAGGTGGTGTCTGGTATTATATTGTCTCTATGGGGATTGTAAGTCGTATCAGCCTTGAATGATATTATTTGGGCTTCTGGGAGACCCAGTCTTATTTCCAATGTTAACCCTTTACCCAACAAACCGGCCAAAAACGCCCAAATAAAGCTTCAACAGCCTAAAATATCTTCGGTCTGTCTCAATAACACCATACAAATATGGATATCATTGGAACCGGTTCATTGACCACATTGTGATGGTTACAGTTATGACCTGTGCCAATGCATTCTCTTATATATGCAAGTCGACCATAGGTCGCCTCGCATATATAAGAGAATGCATTGGCCTAAAAAAAATCTTTTTTTAACACTTTTTACCATTTTTTCTTGCATTCTTTAACAATTTTGTAATTTTTTCTTACATTTTTTAACAATTTTTATAATATTTTTCTACATTCTTTGACAATTTTATCATTTTTAATATGTTAAGCCAATGCATTCTCTTATATATGCGAGGCGACCTATGGTCGACTCGCATATATAAGAGAATGCATTGGCACAGGGCCGTTCTGTTGGGTAAAGGGTTAAACCTGTGGTAGGGACCTGACTGGAGATATTTTGTTCTAAGTCTTAAGTGACTTCTCTCCCATATCCCTGTAGTATGTTTGAAGTATATTTACTGATTATAATCGTGTTCTTACTGATTATAATGGTGTTCATACTGATTATAATCGTGTTCTTACTGATTATAATCGTGTTCTTACTAACTATAGTGGTTTTATAAATGAGCTCTTGTGTTGCATGATTAAATAATAGAGAGCTGATGTTGGGGTGTAAACTGAACTTCAGCCATTGTTGCTTCTCTCTCATAACAGTTCACTTCTCCCTATTAAAGGGACCGGGCGGTCTTCATTGTAGGTTATAATTTAGAAATAACATTTATCAAATTATTATAATTTCCTCAAGAATATACCAATAGTATAGCATAATGATGATATGGATGTGATATTATTCACAAAACACACTTTGTGTCAGAGAAAATGTAGGTTGAGCGTTGTTTAGTTTCTAGCAAAAAGTGCAGTGAATTGTTTATAAGGAGAGTCATGATATTGCATCATTTCCTTATATGAATTCACGCGCATTATACGTCAGTTGTAAAACCCCTAATTTGGTGCGTCTACAACTTACAACTCACAGTAAATTCCTTACTTGGTATGTATTACCAAATATATGTTATGTCAAAATACCAAATGGATTGAAAAATATTCATCTCTTTGCAAGAACAATTATATTATGTACACATTTTCTGTCTGATCATTTCCCAATCATGAAGTAACGTGGATTAGCTGGATTTTGAACTAACAGCAGGTAAAATTGGTCGATTAAAATAAAATTTGGCGTGATTTGAATGCGATTGTTGATTGCGCAATAATTTTATCTTATTTTCATTGGACGATCTAGTCGTTCCGAGTGTTTGCCTATAAACAAATGGTCAGTAACGTTTTTGATGTTTGTTTACATCACGAAGCATACATACGTGACAATAAGATGCAATCTACACAATATTTATGATTTGTATAAGAACAACATATATCCTTCGTGAAGTGAATAAACAAACTTACAAGGTAGCAGTTCTCTGTCGGCGTTCTCTGTGCATGTGGGATAAGGATAAAACAGATGTCCCTTCTCTAGTGGATACGGGATCATTCTAAATGCTGAAATAAATAACAAGAGGTGTTTACTACACATTAGTTTATTACACACTAAGCCGTGAATTATATAGAGGATCTCACATGAGTTTCTATTTTATACGGAATTTATCAACCGAGTTCACTAAATTCGATTTGAGCTGAGGTTTACCGAGGCTCAAATAGAATTTAGTGGACGAGGTTGATAAATTACGTATAAAATATGACGAGTGTGAGATACTTTTTATCACATGATCAAAAAAACGCGAAGCAATGCGAAATATCCATCGAAAACAACGATAATAAATTGCAGCGATCGCAAGTCATTTGAAGAACGATGTGACGTCATCGCACGCGCTGATATTAAACGTGTCTCTTATCGATAATTATGAAACTGCTTTTATGGGCAAATTATGTGATAAAAGTATTTCTTGGTGAATTAAGTGATAATGTCACACCTGCGAATTAAGTTCCAACGAATTTTGATAGCTCAGATAGCCCCACCCCAAGACTTAATATTTTTTGTCATGTATATACGAAGTGCTTGATTTGAATCAGACCAAAGTGAATCGTTACATCACAAATATTTAACTGGTTGGGGTTCAAAATGGAAGATTCAGCTGATGGGGACTATTTCTTCACATACTAACTTTAGAATTAGCGCCTTTGAGTGGTGGAAAGTGCATAATAAACAGAATAATCAATTGGTTTTGATGATTACTAGTACGTGAAATATTCACCAGGTACCAAACAGGAAATTTTGCGGATGCAATAAATATGTCACCTGGACAAGTAAATCAGTTGCTTGGAGTTTGTTTTTTTCCGTAACAAGTTATTAGCAAGGGACAGAGTGCCATTCCATATCTTTTCAAGGAAGGGAAAATAATTCCATGGCATTTGCATTGCGTTGAGGCATATACTTACTTCTGTCCCATGTACAGAGAAATAGATGCCACTTTAATCAGACAGGGAGGGAGATAGATGGGAGGGGTGGGAGAGGAGATGAGTGGGGGTGGGAGAGGAGATGAGTGGGGGTGGGAGGGGAGATGGGTGGGTGTGGTACATGTACTTACTTCCTTCCCATGTACAGTGTAAGAGATTCGGGGCTCCTTCTACCCGCTTTAATCAGACAGGGAGGGAGAGGAGATGAGTGGGGGTGGGAGGGGAGATGGGTGGGGAGGGGAGATGGGTGGGGGTGGTACATGTACTTACTTCCTTCCCATGTACAGTGTAAGAGATTCGGGGCTCCTTCTACCCGCTTTAATCAGACAGGGAGGGAGAGGAGATGAGTGGGGGTGGGAGGGGAGATGGGTGGGGAGGGGAGATGGGGTGGGAGAGGAGATGAGTGGGGGTGGGAGGGGAGATGGGTGGGTGTGGTACATGTACTTACTTCCTTCCCATGTACAGTGTAAGAGATTCAGGGCTCCTTCTACCCGTTTCCAATGCGGCAGATGGAAGAACGCATACGCCACAGCTTCACTGTCGCCGCGCTTTAATATGTGTTCTGGAGGAAGTATGAGACACTTCATTTCTAAAAGATACTGAAGAAAAAAACACATCATGCTTTAGTAAATTTTTTGGACGTAGAATGAAACATTTCATTTCTAAAAGATGTGAATTGAATGATATACACATTATGTTACTGACAAGTACTTTAAGGCATAAAATTAGGTTAATGTGAGGCCATCAGCCTCAAGTGCTATCCTTTTAGAATAAGCTATCAGACAGTTACATACATGTGTAGTTCTTTGTTAAATGCACGCACAACCGTCATCTTGTAACTGATTATTTCTGAGGAATTGTTCCACATTATTTCTGATTTTTCTGAGGAATTGTTCCACATTATTTCTGATTTTTCTGAGGAATTGTTCCACATTATTTCTGATTTTTCTGAGGAATTGTTCCACATTATTTCTGACCTTGTCATATATGATGATACTGTTACCTTAAAGTTGCAGTTTCAATGTAGATGTGAACATAATTTAGTGTTGTGTGACGTCAATAGTCAAGCCTTGAAATAGTGTGTCAGTCATTTGCAAAATGAGGTCCCCAGAGGGTGAATTTAGTGATGCTACCCTGTATAGTGGGCTAGCATCACCAAATTCACCCTCTGGGAACCTCATTCTGCTGAGGTGTAAGCAGAATGAGATCCACAGAGGGTGAATTTGGTGATGCTAGCCCGCTATGCGGGGTAGCATCACTAAATTCACCCTCTGTGGATCTCATTCTGCAAATGACAGTCACACATTTCAAGGCTTGTCAATAGTGTTCATTCCACACATATGTGCAAACAGCTTGAATAAAATGACATGGGCTGGGCTGAGGAACTACGTTTTTTTAAGTAATAAAGTGAAGATACAACACACACTCCTCTACTAAATAACTTATAGGATACTCAAATTTCCCTAATGTTATTGTTTGCGTTGATTGGCTCCATTAACCCTTTCAGTGCCAGGGGCCGATCTCATCGGCACTAATTTACGGTCTGTAAAATGGGCCCTAAAAATATTTAAAATATTTGTTTGTGTTTTTTTTTAGATTTTTGTTTTTTGTTTGGGTTTAATATTTTTTGGGTATGCTTAAGCATGCTATAGCGAATTTAAAAACAATCTGGTTAAAACCTTAGGGGCATGTTATAACTCAAAACTATCACCAAGTATTCATAGTAATAATTTTGATGCCCATGAAAAACGTAAGATTCCCTGGCACAAAACCTACACAATAAGTCTGGCACTGAAAGAGAGTAGAATATAAGAAAAAATTATTAAAATTGTAAAAAATAATAACAAATGATGAAAAATTGTTAGGCCAATGCATTCTCTTATATATGCGAGGCGACCTATGGTCGACTCGCATATAAAAGAGAATGCATTGGCACAGGTTATATGGGTTGATACAAATCGGACCTGGCACTGAAAGGGTTAAAACATTTACTTGAGCTGCCTTTTTGAGAGGCATTATTTCATTGGCGTATAGCCGTCATGTGACCGCGTTAGCATTCACGTGACTGCAAAAGCTCAGTCACGTGATGTTTACATCGTTCTAAATTTAACTGCATAACAACAACACACCGGTGATCATGCGTTAAAGTACTCGTCGTGAATGCAAAAATAATTTTACTTCATAAATATCCTTTATGCTCTAACTCCCGATTGATGGTCCGATGAATTTATTTCTCCTCTGGTTGTTAATAGTCCAGCCTTGATAAGCATGGAATATTCTATTACATAATAATTATTACAATTGTAATTTAGAGGTTCTGAATGAATAAAACCTTGCTGATACATTGATGTTACCCATTTGTGGGTGTAAACTGCCACTATGGCTGAAATTTATAGATGGTCTATAAAATGTCAGCGATACACCCACAGAAAATAGGAGTTAAGAGCATTAATAACTAGTTACTCACTGATTGAAAGAATGTTCAGTTGATAAGTTCAACAAACCTATATGTTTTTTTTTTTTTTAAAGAGGTGGTATAATTACAGGGTATTATGACTAACCTTTGGTACATGTGTATTATAGGGTATTATGACTAACCTTTGGTACATGTGTATTATAGGATATTATGACTAACCTTTGGTACATGTGGATTGAATTCGACAGCTCTGTGTATTGCTTCCACTGCTGTCATCTCTGCTGTACTTAAACCCCGCTTACTCGCAGCGTCTGGTGAAAATCTGAAGGGAGGAAATTCGGTGTGAAAATCTGGAGAAGGCCAGAAACTTAATGTTTATATAATAAAACAGGTAACGGTCACAAGGTTCATAATGTTTATATAATAAAACAGGTAACGGTCACAAGGTTCATAATGTTTATATATTATAACAGGTAACGGTCACAAGGTTCATAATGTTTATATATTAACACAGGTAACGGTCACAAGGTTCATAATGTTTATATATTAAAACAGGTAACGGTCACAAGGTTCATAATGTTTATATATTAAAACAGGTAACGGTCACAAGGTTCATAATGTTTACATATTAACACAGGTAACGGTCACAAGGTTCATAATGTTTATATATTAACACAGGTAACGGTCACAAGGTTCGCTTAGTGTCAGCATAGGGCAAACGAAATAAGGTAGCAATCCGAAATCTTTCAATCTTTCTTCAGACCAGAGACCAGCCTAGAGGGCAACTTGAGAGACAGGGACCAGCCTAGAAGGCGACTTGAGACAGGGACCAGCCTAGAGGGCGACTTCAGAGACAGGGACCAGCCTAGAAGGCGACTTGAGACAGGGACCAGCCTAGAGGGCGACTTGAGTGACATCTCCCTAAAATGTTCTATTTTTGTCCCAGGGAGAAGTCACTTCTCTCATATACCAGTATGCATATGACCCAGAATCATGTTTATAAATATTTACTGATTATATTGGTGTTCTTACTCACTATAGCGGTTTTACAAATGGGCTCTTGTGATGCATATTACTTATTAATGGATCATAGAAGGGTGATGTTGGGTGTAAATGAGCTCTTGTGTTGCATAATAATTAATGGATCATAGAAGGGTGATGTTGGGGTGTAAATGGGTTCTTGTGTTGCATAATAATTAATGGATCATAGAAGGGTGATGTTGGGGTGTAAACTGAACTTCAGCCATTACTTCTCCCTGATAACACAACACAAGTATGCACACTAGTCCACCCGTCATTTACACCTCAGCAGAATGAGGTCCCCAGAGGGTGAATTTGGTGATGCTAGCCCGCTAAGCGGGGTAGCATCACTAAATTCACCCTCTGGGGACCTCATTCTGCAAATGACAGACACCCTATTTCAAGGCTTGTGAACATCCATCTACTATAACATACTTGTCTGCCACCGCTCTGGCTTTGAGAAGCGCTGCAGTGTAACATATTGTAGCTGACTTTGGCAAGCTGATGTCTGAAAATAGAAAAATTCCGAAATGCATCAATGTTGTGGCAGTCATTCTGAGAGGTGACAACAAAATGGGAAATTGTATAACAACACTTATGATACTGATTCTAAAAAAATTTGGGACAAAAGGAGCAGTCCGAGGATAATTAGAGATAATCATTGATACGTAGACATTCTATTCAAGCTGTCGTGGTCAATTAGAGACGCAGAAGGTCAGACATGCCACAATCCTCGTAACCAAGTCTCAAATGATCTCAGATTTTACTCCTCATTTCCGTCATGATAATCAAATTGGCTTAAAGTAGTCCGTATAAAGACCAACTTTAACTTAGGAACTTCAATCTGATCCTACATGTAGGTTTCTCATAACAATTGAGGCCTAAGCAGAATCAGTTCACCAGAGAGCGAATTTGGTGATGCTAGCCCACCGTGCGGAATAGTTAAAATTCACCCTCTGGGGACCTCATTCTGCAAATGTCAAACACATTAAATCCATTCTTGCTTGTATAATTCCTGTATCTCGAATAGTACGACATAATATCATATTTAGCAAGTACTGCTTGCTTATAATGCCTGTATTTCTAATAGTGCCACTTACCATCGTATTTAGCGAGGACTGCCTGCTTATAATGCCTGTATTTCTAATAGTGCCACTTACCATCTTATTTAGTGAGGACAGCTTGCTAATAATGCCTGTATTTCTAATAGTGCCACTTACCATCGTATTTAGCGAGGACAGCTTGCTTATAATGCCTGTATTTCTAATAGTGCCACTTACCATCGTATTTAGCGAGGACAGCTTGCTAATAATGCCTGTATTTCTAATAGTGCCACTTACCATCGTATTTAGCAAGGACAGCTTGCTAATAATGCCTGTATTTCTAATAGTGCCACTTACCATCGTATTTAGCGAGGACAGCTTGCTAATAATGCCTGTATTTCTAATAGTGCCACTTACCATCGTATTTAGCGAGGACAGCTTGCTAATAATGCCTGTATTTCTAATAGTGCCACTTACCATCGTATTTAGCAAGGACAGCTTGCTAATAATGCCTGTATTTCTAATAGTGCCACTTACCATCGTATTTAGCGAGGACAGCTTGCTAATAATGCCTGTATTTCTAATAGTGCCACTTACCATCGTATTTAGCGAGGACAGCTTGCTAATAATGCCTGTATTTCTAATAGTGCCACTTACCATCGTATTTAGCGAGGACAGCTTGCTAATAATGCCTGTATTTCTAATAGTGCCACTTACCATCGTATTTAGCGAGGACAGCTTGCTAATAATGCCTGTATTTCTAATAGTGCCACTTACCATCGTATTTAGCGAGGACAGCTTGCTTATAATGCCTGTATTTCTAATAGTGCCACTTACCATCGTATTTAGCGAGGACAGCTTGCTAATAATGCCTGTATTTCTAAAAGTGCCACTTACCATCGTATTTAGCGAGGACAGCTTGCTAATAATGCCTGTATTTCTAATAGTGCCACTTACCATCGTATTTAGCAAGGACAGCTTGCTAATAATGCCTGTATTTCTAATAGTGCCACTTACCATCGTATTTAGCGAGGACAGCTTGCTAATAATGCCTGTATTTCTAATAGTGCCACTTACCATCGTATTTAGCGAGGACAGCTTGCTAATAATGCCTGTATTTCTAATAGTGCCACTTACCATCGTATTTAGCGAGGACAGCTTGCTAATAATGCCTGTATTTCTAATAGTGCCACTTACCATCGTATTTAGCGAGGACAGCTTGCTAATAATGCCTGTATTTCTAATAGTGCCACTTACCACCGTATTTAGCGAGGACAGCTTGCTTATAATGCCTGTATTTCTAATAGTGCCACTTACCATCGTATTTAGCGAGGACAGCTTGCTAATAATGCCTGTATTTCTAATAGTGCCACTTACCATCGTATTTAGCGAGGACAGCTTGCTAATAATGCCTGTATTTCTAATAGTGCCACTTACCATCGTATTTAGCGAGGACAGCTTGCTAATAATGCCTGTATTTCTAATAGTGCCACTTACCATCGTATTTAGCGAGGACAGCTTGCTAATAATGCCTGTATTTCTAATAGTGCCACTTACCATCGTATTTAGCGAGGACAGCTTGCTAATAATGCCTGTATTTCTAATAGTGCCACTTACCATCGTATTTAGCGAGTACTGCTTGCTAATAATGCCTGTACATTGTATTTCTAATAGTGCCACTTACCATCGTATTTAGCGAGTACTGCTTGCACATCTGCATATGCCTGTATTTCTAATAAAGCTTCTATTAAATTTTCATGGATGTTGAAGAGATTCATCATTGGAAATTCTTTCATAAGCTGAAAAAAAATTCAGATTCTAGTATATTTTGGAGCCTAATGCACAAACAATATTACATAAATAAAGTACAATTAATGAGAAAAATGCTAAATTTGACAAACATATATTCATTTATGGTCTATTGTTACTATAACCCTTCCATGACTGGAGCTTACTGAGAAAACCCTGTGCCAATACTATAAAGTTATTATACAATGTTGCAGCCCTCATAATTGGCTACGGCAATCGGCAATGCCGAAGCCATTTGCTGAAGAAAGCTGGGCCACGATAAAGGGTTGACGTAGCAGATTGCCGAAGCCAAACAATCTGAATTAAAAGGGCTGATGTTGTGTACAGTATGTGTTTTTCTTGTACGAGTCCAGGTTGTGGTGAAAAGCCATATTTCCGACTAAATCCTGAAAAGTTACCCATAATTCTGATGTTGTTAAGGAGTCGATTATTTAGGTCATTACTGTAACCAGAGACTTGATCAACGAAAAAGGATATCTCACTTCATGGCACATTTCTTCAGCTTCTTTCAATATTTTTGGTGGATTGAATTACAATGGGTCTATCATTCATTTGGAGGGGGGGGGGGTCTATCATTAATTTGGAGGGGGGGTCTATCATTCATTTGGAGGGGGGGGGGTCTATAATTCATTTGGAGGGGGGGTCTATCATTCATTTGGAGGGGGTGTCCAGGAAACATTATCAGATGACAGGTGTATGAAAAGACAAGACTTGTGCAGAAGGATTACTATTAATTGGTGGGAAATGTTCAGATAACCTGTTAAAAAAATAACCTATGGTCATTTGTTGAACTTATTATCTGAACATTTCCAAAGGGAACTACTCATCAATGAGTAGTTAGTAATCAAAGGGTTATTACAAACTACAACCACATTCTTTCTACGCTAAGTGAGGCTATTTCGAGCTTACCAGTGTTTGGGACTGAGATCATTTTTTAAATCAGACAATACAAATCATATACCTTTAAATAAAACATCTGCTTCATCTGCTTGAAAACAGTATTATTATTAATTTGCCATGTTAATATACAGATAATATATTGAGAAGGATTTCTGGAGCTAAGTGGCTAATATATCAGGTTCTATTTCATTCGCCTAAATTTGAGTTGTAATCGTATGTGTCAAATATTGCTCCTGATGCTGACTAATGTGGGGTAAATTTGTGTGGAAGCAAGTAAAGTCAAAATCAATAGTAGTTCATTAAACAACCGAGATCACTTTATAATCACACCAATAATTTACAGACGTCTCGGAGTCACCAGGGATTCTTAAGAAAATTTACTGAATTAGTAATGTTAATGAGCCGCTCCCCACTCTGTGCCCCATTATACAGTATTTTTATATCTTTTAACCCTCTACTAAACGGATTCACCCACTGAGATGTAAAATAATACATTGGATTTATTCATCTGGAGAGGGCCTGCGAAATTTGGCTTCATTTGGGGGTCGGGGCTTTTTAGAAATAAATCAACAAGGACCATAACTCTGGTAAAAATAGGCAGACGGAATCCAAATTCGAACTTGACCTTCAGCTAGTTCCGAGCGTTTGTTTGTGTACAATAGATTCTTTCTGTAACAGAATTTGCCTTTTGTTTACATAACACAGCGTATGAACTTGACAATAACATGCTACATGTATTTGCGTGATATTTTTGATTGGTATAAGAACAGATGTCTCTATATTTTAATACACCGATATTTCACCGACGTCACTGAGTCACCAGGGATTCTTAGGGAAATTTACTGAATTAGTAATTTTAATCAGGGACCAGATTCTCCTTAACCCTTTCAGTGCCAAGTCCGATTTTTGTATCAACCCATATTTCCTTGATCATTTTTCAAATTTATTGATTATAATAATGTGATACATTGATGGAAAGAGCTCTAAGAGCATTAGGTGGGAGTTGGACATTAGTTGGTCGATCATGTCAAATGTTCTATTGTCTTAATCTCCTCCCCTGATCACCTGAGGCTCAAATGTGCAACCGTCACCATGGATGGACAGACGGCACCATGGATGGACAGACGGCACCATGGATGGACAGACGGCACCATGGATGGACGAACGGCACCATGGATGGACGAACGGCACCATGGATGGACGAACGGCATCATGGATGGACGGACGGCACCATGGATGGTCGGACGGCACCATGGATGGACGGACGGCACAATGGATGGACGGACGTCACAATGGATGGACAGACGGCACCATTGATGGACGGACGGCACCATGGATGGACGGACGTCACAATGGATGGACGGACGGCACAATGGATGGACGGACGGATGGCACCATGGATGGACGGACGGCACCATGGATGGACAGACGGCACCATGGATGGATGAACGGCACCATGGATGGACAGACGGCACCATGGATGGACGGATGGCACCATGGATGGACGGATGTCACCATGGATGGACAGACGGCACCATGGATGGACGGATAGCACCATGGATGGATGAACGGCACCATGGATGGACAGACGGCACCATGGATGGACGGATGGCACCATGGATGGACGGATGTCACCATGGATGGACGGACGGCACCATGGATGGACAAACGGCACCATGGATGGACGGACGGCACCATGGATGGACGGACGTCACCATGGATGGACGGACGTCACCATGGATGGACAGACGGCACCATGGATGGACGGACGGCACCATGGATGGACGGATGGCACCATGGATGGACGGATGTCACCATGGATGGACGGACGGCACCATGGATGGACGGACAGCACCATGGATGGACAGACGGCACCATGGATGGACGGACGGCACCATGGATGGACGAACGCCACCATGGATGGACGGACGTCACAATGGATGGATGGACGGCACCATGGATGGACGGACGGCACCATGGATTGACGGACGGCACCATGAATGGACAGACGGCACCATGGATGGACGGATGGCACAATGGATGGACGGACGGATGACACCATGGATGGACGGATGGCACCATGGATGGATGGATGGCACTATGGATGGACGGATGGCACCATGGATGGACTGACGGCACCATGGATGGACAGACGGCACCATGGATGGACAGACGGCACCATGGATGGACAGACGGCACCATGGATGGACAGACGGCACCATGGATGGACAGACGGCACAATGGATGGACAGACGGCACCATGGATGGACGGACAGCACCATGGATGGATGGACGGCACCATGGATGGACAGACGGCACAATGGATGGACGGAAGGCACCATGGATGGACGGAAGGCACCATGGATGGACGAACGGCACCATGGATGGACGAACGGCACCATGGATGGACGGACGCCACCATGGATGGACGGATGCAGCTGATTACAATATTCATCCAAAAAGTTTGGGGGACAATAATCAGATATACCGAGAATACTATTACAGAAAAATTCCTGTTCATTTGAGTCTATGGTCGTTCGTTGAACATATTTATCTGAACAAGGTACTCGTAAATGAGTATTTATTAAATAAAGGGTTAAACTTATAAGTTATTATCTGAACACTTCCTAAGAGAACTACTCATCAATGAGTATTTAGTAATGAAAGGGTTTTAACTTATTATCTGAACACTTCCTAAGGGATCTACTCATCAATGAGTATTTAGTAATGAAAGTGTTTTAACTTATTATCTGAACTCTTCCTAAGGGAACTACTCATCGATGAGTATTCAGTAAAGAAATGGTTAAACTTATTATTTGAACATTTCCCATGGGATAACTACTCATCAATGATGCTTTAGTATAGAAAGGGTTAAACTTATTATCTGAACATTTCCCATGGGATAAATACTCATCAATGATACTTTAGTATAGAAAGGGTTAAACTTATTATCTGAACATTCCCATGGGATAACTACTCATCAATGATACTTTAGTATAGAAAGGGTTAAACTTATTATCTGAACTTTTCTTTGGGATAAATACTCATCAATGAGTATTTAGTAATGAAAGGGTTTTAACTTATTATCTGAACTCTTCCTAAGGGAACTACTCATCAATGAGTATTTACTAATGAAAGGGTTTTAACTTATTATCTGAACATTTCCTAAGGTAACTACACATCAATGAGTATTTAGTAAAGAAAGGGTTAAACTTATTATCAGAACATTTCCTAAGGTAACTACTCATCAATGAGTATTTAGTAAAGAAATGGTTAAACTTATTATCTGAACATTTCCCATGGGATAACTACTCATCAATGATACTTTTGTATAGAAAGGATTAAACTTATTATCTGAACATATCCTATATGATAACTATTCATCAATGATGCACTAGTATAGAAAGGGTTAAACATATTATATGAACATTTCCTAAGAGATAACTGCTCATCAATGATACTTTAGTATAGAAAGGGTTAAACTTATGATCTGAACATTTCTTACGGGATAAATACTCATCAATGAGTATTAATAGTAATGAAAGGGTTTTAACTTATTATCTGAACACTTCCTAAGAGAACTAGTCATCAATGAATATTTAGTAATGAAAGGGTTTTAACTTATTATCTGAACACTTCCTAAGAGAACTACTCATCAATGAATATTTAGTAATGAAAGGTTTTTAACTTATTATCTAACATTTCCTAAGAGAACTACTCATCAATGAGTATTTAGTCTACTCATCAATGAGTATTTAGTAATGAAAGGGTTTTAACTTATTATCTAACATTTCCTAAGGGAACTACACATCAATGAGTATTTAGTAATGAAAGGGTTTTAACTTATTATCTGAACTCTTCCTAAGGGAACTACTCATCAATGAGTATTTAGTAATGAAAGGGTTTTAACTTATTATCTGAACTCTTCCTAAGGGAACTACTCATCAATGAGTATTTAGTAATGAAAGGGTTTTAACTTATTATCTGAACATTTCCTAAGGTAACTACACATCAATGAGTATTTAGTAAAGAAAGGGTTAAACTTATTATCAGAACATTTCCTAAGGTAACTACTCATCAATGAGTATTTAGTAAAGAAATGGTTAAACTTATTATCTGAACATTTCCCATGGGATAACTACTCATCAATGATACTTTTGTATAGAAAGGATTAAACTTATTATCTGAACATATCCTATATGATAACTATTCATCAATGATGCACTAGTATAGAAAGGGTTAAACATATTATCTGAACATTTCCTAAGAGATAACTGCTCATCAATGATACTTTAGTATAGAAAGGGTTAAACTTATGATCTGAACATTTCTTACGGGATAAATACTCATCAATGAGTATTAATAGTAATGAAAGGGTTTTAACTTATTATCTGAACACTTCCTAAGAGAACTAGTCATCAATGAATATTTAGTAATGAAAGGGTTTTAACTTATTATCTGAACACTTCCTAAGAGAACTAATCATCAATGAATATTTAGTAATGAAAGGTTTTTAACTTATTATCTAACATTTCCTAAGAGAACTACTCATCAATGAGTATTTAGTCTACTCATCAATGAGTATTTAGTAATGAAAGGGTTTTAACTTATTATCTAACATTTCCTAAGGGAACTACACATCAATGAGTATTTAGTAATGAAAGGGTTTTAACTTATTATCTGAACTCTTCCTAAGGGAACTACTCATCAATGAGTATTTAGTAATGAAAGGGTTTTAACTTATTATCTGAACATTTCCTAAGGTAACTACACATCAATGAGTATTTAGTAAAGAAAGGGTTAAACTTATTATCAGAACATTTCCTAAGGTAACTACTCATCAATGAGTATTTAGTAAAGAAATGGTTAAACTTATTATCTGAACATTTCCCATGGGATAACTACTCATCAATGATACTTTTGTATAGAAAGGATTAAACTTATTATCTGAACATATCCTATATGATAACTATTCATCAATGATGCACTAGTATAGAAAGGGTTAAACATATTATCTGAACATTTCCTAAGAGATAACTGCTCATCAATGATACTTTAGTATAGAAAGGGTTAAACTTATGATCTGAACATTTCTTACGGGATAAATACTCATCAATGAGTATTAATAGTAATGAAAGGGTTTTAACTTATTATCTGAACACTTCCTAAGAGAACTAGTCATCAATGAATATTTAGTAATGAAAGGGTTTTAACTTATTATCTGAACACTTCCTAAGAGAACTACTCATCAATGAATATTTAGTAATGAAAGGTTTTTAACTTATTATCTAACATTTCCTAAGAGAACTACTCATCAATGAGTATTTAGTCTACTCATCAATGAGTATTTAGTAATGAAAGGGTTTTAACTTATTATCTAACATTTCCTAAGGGAACTACACATCAATGAGTATTAAGTAATGAAAGGGTTTTAACTTATTATCTGAACTCTTCCTAATGGAACTACTCATCAATGAGTATTTAGTAATGAAAGGGTTTTAACTTATTATCTGAACTCTCCCTAAGGGAACTACTCATCAATGAGTATTTAGTAATGAAAGGGTTTTAACTTATTATCTGAACATTTCCTAAGGGAACTACACATCAATGAGTATTTAGTAAAGAAAGGGTTAAACTTATTATCAGAACATTTCCTAAGGTAACTACTCATCAATGAGTATTTAGTAAAGAAATGGTTAAACTTATTATCTGAACATTTCCCATGGGATAACTACTCATCAATGATACTTTTGTATAGAAAGGATTAAACTTATTATCTGAACATATCCTATATGATAACTATTCATCAATGATGCACTAGTATAGAAAGGGTTAAACATATTATCTGAACATTTCCTAAGAGATAACTGCTCATCAATGATACTTTAGTATAGAAAGGGTTAAACTTAT
Source organism: Siphonodentalium dalli (assembly GCA_032622095.1). Lineage (NCBI taxonomy): Eukaryota > Metazoa > Mollusca > Scaphopoda > Gadilida > Siphonodentaliidae > Siphonodentalium > Siphonodentalium dalli. Next base: position 15,377,587 of record CP136061.1, read on the forward strand.
GATCTGAACATTTCTTACGGGATAAATACTCATCAATGAGTATTAATAGTAATGAAAGGGTTTTAACTTATTATCTGAACACTTCCTAAGAGAACTAGTCATCAATGAATATTTAGTAATGAAAGGTTTTTAACTTATTATCTGAACACTTCCTAAGAGAACTACTCATCAATGAATATTTAGTAATGAAAGGTTTTTAACTTATTATCTAACATTTCCTAAGAGAACTACTCATCAATGAGTATTTAGTCTACTCATCAATGAGTATTTAGTAATGAAAGGGTTTTAACTTATTATCTAACATTTCCTAAGGGAACTACACATCAATGAGTATTTAGTAATGAAAGGGTTTTAACTTATTATCTGAACTCTTCCTAAGGGAACTACTCATCAATGAGTATTTAGTAATGAAAGGGTTTTAACTTATTATCTGAACATTTCCTAAGGTAACTACACATCAATGAGTATTTAGTAAAGAAAGGGTTAAACTTATTATCAGAACATTTCCTAAGGTAACTACTCATCAATGAGTATTTAGTAAAGAAATGGTTAAACTTATTATCTGAACATTTCCCATGGGATAACTACTCATCAATGATACTTTTGTATAGAAAGGATTAAACTTATTATCTGAACATATCCTATATGATAACTATTCATCAATGATGCACTAGTATAGAAAGGGTTAAACATATTATCTGAACATTTCCTAAGAGATAACTGCTCATCAATGATACTTTAGTATAGAAAGGGTTAAACTTATTATCTGAACATTTCTTACGGGATAAATACTCATCAATGAGTATTAATAGTAATGAAAGGGTTTTAACTTATTATCTGAACACTTCCTAAGAGAACTAGTCATCAATGAATATTTAGTAATGAAAGGGTTTTAACTTATTATCTGAACACTTCCTAAGAGAACTACTCATCAATGAATATTTAGTAATGAAAGGTTTTTAACTTATTATCTAACATTTCCTAAGAGAACTACTCATCAATGAGTATTTAGTAATGAAAGGTTTTTAACTTATTATCTGAACATTTCCTAAGGGAACTACTCATCAATGAGTATTTAGTAATGAAAGGTTTTTAACTTATTATCTAACATTTCCTAAGGGAACTACACATCAATGAGTATTTAGTAATGAAAGGTTTTTAACTTATTATCTGAACATTTCCTAAGGGAACTACTCATCAATGAGTATTTAGTAATGAAAGGTTTTTAACTTATTATCTGAACATTTCCTAAGGGGACTACACATCAATGAGTATTTAGTAATGAAAGGTTTTTAACTTATTATCTAACATTTCCTAAGGGAACTACTCATCGATGAGTATTTAGTAATGAAAGGTTTTTAACTTATTATCTAACATTTCCTAAGAGAACTACTCATCAATGAGTATTTAGTAATGAAAGGTTTTTAACTTATTATCTGAACATTTCCTAAGGGAACTACTCATCAATGAGTATTTAGTAATGAAAGGTTTTTAACTTATTATCTAACATTTCCTAAGGGAACTACACATCAATGAGTATTTAGTAATGAAAGGTTTTTAACTTATTATCTGAACATTTCCTAAGGGAACTACTCATCAATGAGTATTTAGTAATGAAAGGTTTTTAACTTATTATCTAACATTTCCTAAGGGAACTACTCATCAATGAGTATTTAGTAATGAAAGGTTTTTAACTTATTATCTAACATTTCCTAAGGGAACTACTCATCAATGAGTATTTAGTAATGAAAGGTTTTTAACTAATTATCTAACATTTCCTAAGGGAACTACACATCAATGAGTATTTAGTAATGAAAGGGTTTTAACTTATTATCTAACATTTCCTGAGGGGACTACTCATCAATGAGTATTTAGTAATGAAAGGGTTTTAACTTATTATCTAACATTTCCTAAGGTAACTACACATCAATGAGTATTTAGTAATGAAAGGGTTTTAATTTATTATCTAACATTTCCTAAGGTAACTACACACCAATGAGTATTTAGTAATGAAAGGGTTTAAGTTATTATCTAACATTTCCTGAGGGGACTACACATCAATGAGTATTTAGTAATGAAAGGTTTTTAACTTATTATCTAACATTTCCTGAGGGGACTACACATCAATGAGTATTTAGTAATGAAAGGTTTTTAACTTATTATCTAACATTTCCTGAGGGGACTACACATCAATGAGTATTTAGTAATGAAAGGGTTTTAACTTATTATCTGAACACTTCCTAAGGGAACTACACATCAATGAGTATTTAGTAATGAAAGGGTTTTAACTTATTATCTGAACACTTCCTAAGGGAACTACACATCAATGAGTATTTAGTAATGAAAGGGTTTTAACTTATTATCTGAACATTTCCTGAGGGGACTACTCATCAATGAGTATATAGTAAAGAAAGGGTTTAACTTATAATCTGAACATTTCCTATATGATAACTACTCATCAATGAGTATTTAGTAATGAAAGGTTTTTAACTTATTATCTGAACATTTCTTATGGGATAAATACTCATCAATGATACTTTAGTATAGAAAGGGTTAAACTTATTGTCTGAACATTTCTTATGGGATAAATACTCATCAATGAGTATTTAGTATAGAAAGGGTTTAACTTATAATCTGAACATTTCCTATATGATAACTACTCATCAATGATACTTTAGTATAGAAAGGGTTAAACTTATTATCTGAACATTTCTTATGGGATAAATACTCATCAATGAGTATTTAGTAATGAAAGGGTTAAACTTATTATCTGAACTCTTCCTAAGGGAACTACTCATCAATGAATATTTAGTAATGAAAGGGTTTTAACTTATTATCTGAACATTTCCTAAGGTAACTACACATCAATGAGTATTTAGTAAAGAAAGGGTTAAACTTATTATCAGAACATTTCCTAAGGTAACTACTCATCAATGAGTATTTAGTAAAGAAATGGTTAAACTAATTATCTGAACATTTCCCATGGGATAACTACTCATCAATGATACTTTTGTATAGAAAGGATTAAACTTATTATCTGAACATATCCTATATGATAACTATTCATCAATGATGCACTAGTATAGAAAGGGTTAAACATATTATCTGAACATTTCCTAAGAGATAACTGCTTATCAATGATACTTTAGTATAGAAAGGGTTAAACTTATTATCTGAACATTTCTTACGGGATAAATACTCATCAATGAGTATTAATAGTAATGAAAGGGTTTTAATTTATTATCTAACATTTCCTGAGGGGACTACACATCAATGAGTATTTAGTAATGAAAGGTTTTTAACTTATTATCTAACATTTCCTGAGGGGACTACACATCAATGAGTATTTAGTAATGAAAGGGTTTTAACTTATTATCTAACATTTCCTGAGGGAACTACACATCAATGAGTATTTAGTAATGAAAGGGTTTTAACTTATTATCTAACATTTCCTGAGGGAACTACACATCAATGAGTATTTAGTAATGAAAGGGTTTAACTTATTATCTAACATTTCCTGAGGGAACTACACATCAATGAGTATTTAGTAATGAAAGGGTTTAACTTATTATCTAACATTTCCTGAGGGGACTACACATCAATGAGTATTTAGTAATGAAAGGTTTTTAACTTATTATCTAACATTTCCTGAGGGGACTACACATCAAAAAGTATTTAGTAATGAAAGGTTTTTAACTTATTATCTAACATTTCCTGAGGGGACTACACATCAATGAGTATTTAGTAATGAAAGGGTTTTAACTTATTATCTAACATTTCCTGAGGGGACTACTCATCAATGAGTATTTAGTAATGAAAGGGTTTAACTTATTATCTAACATTTCCTGAGGGGACTACACATCAATGAGTATTTAGTAATGAAAGGTTTTTAACTTATTATCTAACATTTCCTGAGGGGACTACACATCAATGAGTATTTAGTAATGAAAGGTTTTTAACTTATTATCTAACATTTCCTGAGGGGACTACACATCAATGAGTATTTAGTAATGAAAGGTTTTTAACTTATTATCTAACATTTCCTGAGGGGACTACACATCAATGAGTATTTAGTAATGAAAGGTTTTTAACTTATTATCTAACATTTCCTGAGGGGACTACACATCAATGAGTATTTAGTAATGAAAGGGTTTTAACTTATTATCTAACATTTCCTGAGGGGACTACACATCAATGAGTATTTAGTAATGAAAGGTTTTTAACTTATTATCTAACATTTCCTGAGGGGACTACACATCAATGAGTATTTAGTAATGAAAGGTTTTTAACTTATTATCTAACATTTCCTGAGGGGACTACACATCAATGAGTATTTAGTAATGAAAGGTTTTTAACTTATTATCTAACATTTCCTGAGGGGACTACACATCAATGAGTATTTAGTAATGAAAGGGTTTTAACTTATTATCTAACATTTCCTGAGGGGACTACACATCAATGAGTATTTAGTAATGAAAGGTTTTTAACTTATTATCTAACATTTCCTGAGGGGACTACACATCAATGAGTATTTAGTAATGAAAGGGTTTTAACTTATTATCTAACATTTCCTGAGGGGACTACACATCAATGAGTATTTAGTAATGAAAGGGTTTTAATTTATTATCTAACATTTCCTGAGGGGACTACACATCAATGAGTATTTAGTAATGAAAGGTTTTTAACTTATTATCTAACATTTCCTGAGGGGACTACACATCAATGAGTATTTAGTAATGAAAGGGTTTAACTTATTATCTAACATTTCCTGAGGGGACTACACATCAATGAGTATTTAGTAATGAAAGGGTTTAACTATTAAAGGCCCCAAACACAAAAAGCTGAATATAGGCTCCTGAAGGTTATTAACCGAATGTTAATTTTATCAGATCTGCTCATTAACCCTTTACCCAACAAACCGGCCAAAACCGCCCAAATAAAGCTTCAACAGCCTAAAATATCTTCGGTCTGTCTCAATAGAACCATACACATATGGATATCATTGGAACCGGCTCCTTGACCACATTGTGATAGTTACAGTTATGCCCTGTGCCAATGCATTCTCTTATATATGTGAGTCGACCATAGGTCGCCTCGCATATATAAGAGAATGCATTGGCCTAAAAAAAATCTTTTTTTAACACTTTTTACCAATTTTTCTTACATTCTTTAACAATTTTATAATTTTTAATGTGTTAAGCCAATGCATTCTCTTATATATGCGAGGCGACCTATGGTCGACTCGCATATATAAGAGAATGCATTGGCACAGGGCCCTTCTGTTGGGTAAAGGGTTAATGTATTCTCACAAGCATTTTACAGACGTCACAGGGAATTTTAATGTGACCCTCCTCCCCCTTGAGTGCCCCTTTATACAGTATTTTTATATATTTAAACTTTACTGAATTTTCAAATGGATATTTTTAATGAATGCCTCTTGAGGTGTAAGAGAACATCACCTTTTTACGTAATTAACCATTATTATTTATAGATACAATATTAAAATAAAGCATTCTGGAGTTACAGTATCGCCCTAAATAATTGACTCCTTAACCACAGCAGAATTATGGGTAACTTTTCAGGATTAAGTCGGAAATATGACTTGTTGCCATTCATCGGAAAGCTTTCCAATGAATGGCAACAAGCCATATTTCCGACTAAATCCTGAAAAGTTACCCATAATTCTGCTGTGGTTAAGGAGTCAATTATTTAGGGCATTACTGTATGTGACAGAGAAATCAAGCCTCTACAAAATAGCGACTAATGGAAGGTGAATTTGTGTGGAAACAGAGTCAAGTCAAAATCAATGGTTAGATACAATAGAAGTTAATTTTCTCGACAACAACCGAGATAACTCGTTAATGTACTCACACCAGAATTATACTTCGGGACAAAAGGAGCAGTCGACGGATAATTAGAAGGGGAGATAACCGTTGATACGTAGACATTCCATTTGAGCTGTCGTGGTCAATTAGAGACGCAGAAGGTCAGACATGCCACAATCCTCGTAACCAAGCCTCAAATGATCTCAGATTTTACTTCTCATTTCCGTCATGATAATCAGATTGGCTTAAAGTAGTCCGTATAAAGACGGCGAGCAGACGTAGACTGATTAACTAGAGGGGATAGTCAGATTGGCTTAAAGTATTCACAAAAGCATTTTACAGACGTCACTGATGACCAGTGACTCAAAGGGAATTCTCTGAAATAGTAATTTTAATGGAGCCCCTTCTCCCCCTTGGGTGCCCCATTATACAGTATTTTTATACATTTAAACTTTACTGAATTATCAAATGGGTATTTTTTAAAGAGGCCCTCTTGAGGTGCAAGAAAAGACCACATTTCCATTTAATTTGCCATCAAGCCTTGAAATAGTGAGCCTGTCATTTGCAGAATCAGGTTCCCAGAGGGTGAATTTAGTGACGCTATCCCGCACAGCGGGCTAGCATCACCAAATTCACCCTCTGGAGACCTCATTCTGCTTAGGCCTCATCTTCTGGGAAGTATCTATTGTATCAAATTAACATTGGTTTTAGTTACTTTTTCCCTTCTGGGAAGTTTCTATATCCCATAATTTGCAGAAGATAACATTCATAATCGAGGTGCCCAATGGGTGAACATCACCAACTTCAACTGGGAACTTCATTCTGATCCTAGGTCTACGATAGCAATTGATGGCCTAAGCAGAATGAGGTCCCCAGAGGGTGAATTTAGTGATGCTAGCCCGCTTTGTGGGATAGCGTCACTAAATTCACCCTTTGGGGACCTCATTCTGCAAATGACAGACACGCTATTTGCAGGCTTGAACAAAGCCATTTGAAGTTAGGTGGCTGATAAACCACGATTCTAATTTAAAGGCCTAAATCGGAGTTACATTAATTTTTTAAATGTAGGAAACATTAATTGCGGCTGATGGAACGTGAATTTGTGTGGAAACAGAGTCAAGTCAAAATCAATGGTATAGACACAATAGGAGTTAATTTTCTCGACAACAACTGAGATAACTCGTTAATGTACTCACACCAGAATAATACTTTGGGACAAAAGGAGCAGTCGACGGATAATTAGAAGGGGAGATAACCGTTGATACGTAGACATTCCATTTGAGCTGTCGCGGTCAATTAGAGATGCAGAAGGTCAGACATGCCACAATCCTCGTAACCAAGCCTCAAATGATCTCAGATTTTACTTCTCATTTCCGTCATGATAATCAGATTGGCTTAAAGTAGTCCGTATAAAGACGGCGAGCAGACGTAGACTGATTAACTAGAGGGTCATGGAAAATTAATCGTTAGCTACTCTGTCATTAGGGGGATACAGCTTTCTGGTACGGTCTGCTCAATAAAGGGGAGACAATTTCAGATAATGTCACGATGCTCGCTGCTCTGAATACATTAGCATCTTCAGAAAATTAATAGAATTGTTATTGACGTGACGGAAAGTCCGTCTGATCGCTTTAGATTCAAACGTCACGAGAAGGCGGAACACTCCTGGGAATATTCCATCGGTAAAAACAGGATGCGTTCCATCGGTAAAAACAGGATGCGTTCCATCGATAAAAACAGGATGCGTTCCATCGGTAAAAACAGGATGCGTTCCATCGGTAAAAAAGGATGCGTTCCATCGATAAAAACAGGATGCGTTCCATCAGTAAAAACAGGATGCATTCCATTGGTAAAAACAGGATGCGTTCCATCGGTAAAAACAGGATGCGTTCCATCGGTAAAAACAGGATGCGTTCCATCGGTAAAAACAGGATGCATTCCATTGGTAAAAACAGGATGCGTTCCATCGGTAAAAAACAGGATGCGTTCCATCGGTAAAAACAGGATGCATTCCATAAAAAGTTTGTAAATCAAACACTGAATAATAACTTTCTAATGTCATCTTCACCAGGACGTGACATACATTTACTGTACAGTAAATAGTGTGCAGTCATCTTCACCAGGACATGACAGACATTTACTGTACAGTAAACAGTGTGCAGTCATCTTCACCAGGACGTGACATACATTTACTGTACAGTAAACAGTGTGCAGTCATCTTCACCAGGACGTGACATACATTTACTGTACAGTAAATAGTGTGCAGTCATCTTCACCAGGACGTGACAGACATTTACTGTACAGTAAACAGTGTGCAGTCATATTCACCAGGACGTGACATACATTTACTGTACAGTAAACAGTGTGCAGTCATCTTCACCAGGACGTGACATACATTTACTGTACAGTAAACAGTGTGCAGTCATCTTCACCAGGACGTGACATACATTTACTGTACAGTAAACAGTGTGCAGTCATCTTCACCAGGACGTGACAGACATTTACTGTACAGTAAACAGTGTGCAGTCATATTCACCAGGACGTGACATACATTTACTGTACAGTAAACAGTGTGCAGTCATCTTCACCAGGACGTGACATACATTTACTGTACAGTAAACAGTGTGCAGTCATCTTCACCAGGACGTGACAGACATTTACTGTACAGTAAACAGTGTGCAGTCATCTTCACCAGGACGTGACATACATTTACTGTACAGTAAACAGTGTGCAGTCATCTTCACCAGGACGTGACATACATTTACTGTACAGTAAACAGTGTGCAGTCATCTTCACCAGGACGTGACATACATTTACTGTACAGTAAACAGTGTGCAGTCATCTTCACCAGGACGTGACATATATTTACTGTACAGTAAACAGTGTGCAGTCATCTTCAACAGGACGTGACAGACATTTACTGTACAGTAAACAGCGTGCAGTCATCCTTTGTTCTTTATGATAAAAAAAATAGCGAGCGTCGTTTCATATAAATTTAGAGATCTCATTTGATATTTCTGTCTCACAAAAACTAGTATAAATGTTCAGATAATAAGTTCAACCCTTTCTATACTAAAGCATCATTGATGAGTAGTTATCATATATTAAATGTTCAGATAATAAGTTTAACCCTTTCTATACTAAAGCATCATTGATGAGTAGTTATCCAATTTGAAATGTTCAGATAATAAGTTTAACCCTTTCATTACTAAATCATCATTGATGAGTAGTTATCCCATAGGAAATGTTCAGATAAGAAGTTTAACCCTTTCTATACTAAAGCATCATTAATGAGTAGTTATCCCATAGGAAATGTTCATATAAGAAGTTTAACCCTTTCTATACTAAAGCATCATTGATGAGTAGTTATCCATAGGAAATGTTCAGATAATAAGTTTAACCCTTTCTACACTAAATCATCATTGATGAGTAGTTATCCCATAGGAAATGTTCAGATAAGAAGTTTAACCCTTTCTATACTAAAGCATCATTGATGAGTAGTTATCCCATAGGAAATGTTCAGATAAGAAGTTTAACCCTTTCTATACTAAAGCATTATTGATGAGTAGTTTATCCCATAGGAAATGTTCAGATAATAAGATTAACCCTTTCTATAGTAACGAATCATTGATGAGTAGTTATCCAATTTGAAATGTTCAGATAATAAGTTTAACCCTTTCATTACTAAATCATCATTGATGAGTAGTTATCCCATAGGATATGTTCAGATAATAAGTTTAACCATTTCTATACTAACACATCATTGATGAGTAGTTATCATATATGAAATGTTCAGATAATAAGTTTAACCCTTTCTATACTAAAGCATCAATGATGAGAAGTTATCATATAGGAAATGTTCAGATAATAAGTTTAACCCTTTCTTTACTAAATCATCATTGATGAGTAGTTATCCCATAGGAAATGTTCAGATAATAAGTTTAACCCTTTCTATACAAATGTGTAATTGATGAGTTGTTATGCCATAGGATGTTCAGATAATAAGTTTAACCCTTTCTATACTGAAGCATCATTGATGTGTAGTTATACCATTGGAGATGTTTAGAGCTGAAATGGTTAGACAGATAACCGGTTGGCATCCGGTTATCGACGTACCCGGTTAGAAAAAAATGAACCGGATGTAACCGCATCCCGTTGTCAGTTGAATGTGAACGTGAACAATCCTCAAAATATTAGGTTAAATGATGCAAAACTAATACTAAATCCTGTGTCACCGATAGTAGAGTGCAATGCAAGCATTAATTGGTACACGCGGTAGTATCAGATACTTAGTAGCAATTCTCGAACTGTCTGGAAGTGTCGGTGACCTTCAATCAATTCCGACCCTTTGAAGTTTTCTCTGATCTTCCGACAAAAGCATAAAGCATGTGTGCAATCACTGTGTATCAAGTCTGAATGCACACAAGGAAGTGACAACGTAAAAGTGGCGTTGTGTGGCAATGCGTGCTTTCGTAACTTAATAGTTAATACTGCACGAAACAACATGGATTCAAATTGGAATCACACCACGACATACTAAAACTGTTACAGTGGGGTTTATAAAAACTATGTAAGTCGACAAAGTTTGATGATTGAGATCAGCTGCACAATGTCTTCACTCTTCCCGTTCTTCCTCCCTGTTGTGATCTAATATGATCAATTCAATTGAGTGACCAAACAGACATCGTAGTTGAAGCAACCCAAAACTTCTTCAATGATCTTCCCTTTTATCAAGGAAATTGATGCTCCATGCTACTCTGTAATAACTGGTTTTGTCAGTAATTTCTATATGTTAAGTGATTGCATACTAAAACCGAAACCGAAACGTAAATTCTATAACCTTCCAACACTAGTGTCCGCGATCATGATACCGACGAATAGCTCGAATACTGAATAGGACTGCGAGTCTGACCTAACTGACCTTCCTTTTTGTTCTATAGTTATTACTTTCTTGTCTTTATATATAATTCATTGGAGGATATACCAATGATAATGATATATTACAGATCTTTAATATATAGTTTTGTTGCTCGTTTTACCAATACCCATACTATTGTTACTCGTTTTACAAATGCCCAAACATATGCTGATCACGGCAAATAAGTGATCCCCCCTGCCATTCACTTGCTCATTCCCCATCATGAGAGCCAGCAAAAGAACAGTGAATGTGTGTTTTTGAATATCGTTAAATGCCGTGAATAAGGTCTTTATTTCAGCTACTATTTCTCACCTAGGTTTGTCCCTGGAGCATGGCATAATGTCGACATAATTAGTGTGAGAGAAGTCCGCTAGAAATAATCATTGATGAGTAGTTATCTAATATGAAATGCTCAGATAATAAATTTAACCCTTTTTATACAAACATATCATTGATGAGTTGTTATCCCATGGAAATGTTCAGATAATAAGTTATTATTATTGAGTTATATTGAGTTATAAGAACTTATAATCTGAACATTTGCCTCAATAAATAGGACTCCTTCTGTACATTAATATATCTGTCGTCTGCATATATTACCTGTACATCCTCCACATGAATAATAGACCAGTCCGATGTACACTTTTTAACTGACTGGGAGAATCCATTTATTATAGAAAGTTGACTTGAACAAAGACTGCGAGCAGATGTAGACTGATTAACTAGAGGGTCATGGAAAATTAATCGTTAGCTACTCTGTCATTAGGGGGATACAGCTTTCTGGAACCGACTGCTCAACACAGGGGAGATAATTTCAGATAATGTCACGATGCTCGCTGCTCTGAATACATTAGCATCTTCAGAAAATTAATAGAATAGTTATTAACGTGACGGAAAGACCGTCCGATCAATCACTTAAGTTTCAAACGTCACAAGAAGGCGGAACACGCCCGGGAATACATGTATTCCATCAGTGTCTATATCGAAATAAAATTGTACAGTAAACCAGTGGTGCCCCCTGTAATATCTTTGATAAATAATGATAATAAAACGGCATATTTGGGTTGTTACGGTTATTATTGATTTGAAATGGCAATATTTTTGCAAAATTGCCTTGGTAAAATCAGTTTTTGCCTAGGCTGATTCCCACCTGGGCAAATATATTGCCAAGGCATCTTTCCTTCAATTCCCAGGGCAAGTGTTGGAGATACAGTAATGCCCTAAATAATCTACTTCTTAACCACAGCAGAATTATGGGTAATTTTTCAGGATTTAGTCGGAAATATGGCTTGTTGCCATTCATCAGAAAGCTCTGTGAGCGCTTTCCAATGAATGGCAACAAGCCATAAATCCTGAAATATTACCCATAATTCTGCTGTGGTTAAGGAGTCGATTATTTAGGGCATTACTGTAAGAACAGCTCGGGAACTTACATCTCTCATTCCTTTAATGGCTTCTCTCGTCCGCCCGAGTTTTTTGGCACACATGGCGAGTCTACGCTTTATGTATATGAGTATGTTGGCATCCCTTCCTGCAAAACAGAAAAAAAGATGGAAAATTAGAAACCCTTAAACAGAAAGACTGCATGTAGAAACTTGTTTGACATTTTTTGACATTGGCCAAGATAGGCCAGATTAATTCATGTTTGTTTATAACACATTTAATGGCAAAACTTGGGATGAGCCAAGCCTTGAAATAAGGTGTCTGTCATTTGCAGAATGAGGTCCCCAGAGGGTGAATTTAGTGATGCTACCCCGCATAGCGGGCTAGCATCACCAAATTCACCCTCTGGGAACCTCATTCTGCGGAGGTGTAAGCAGAATGAGGTCCCCAGAGGGTGAATTTGGTGATGCTAGCCCACTATGCGGGGTAGCATCACTAAATTCACCCTCTGGGGACCTCATTCTGCTAATGACAGACACCCTACTTCAAGGCTTGGGACCAGCTTGACCAATGAATATGACAACATTCATTCAATTCATTAAATATAACCAACAAGAGCACGCCGTCGGGGCATAACATAATACCCCCATAACATAATACCCCCATTTCTGGAGTAGAGTGGGGCAAGGTTTAAATTGATTTGTTTGAAACCTTTGACAAGACAAAATAATAACAAAAAATCTAAGTCGAAAAAGGGGCATAACTCAGTCAAAATCATGTGCACAAAACCCATATTCGAACTTGATCTGTATTTTGGGGTGGTAAACTAATATACCAAATTTGGTTCAGTTCACTTGATTCAATCTAAAGTTATCACCCGGAAACCGCAAATCAGGTAAAATCCAAGTCGAAAAATGGACATAACTCAGTCAAAATTATGCGGACGAAACCCATATTCAAAATTGATCTGTATTTTGTAGTGGTAAACTAACATACCAAATTTGGTTCAGTTCACTTGATTCAATCTAAAGTTATCATCCGGAAACCAAAAGCGGATGGACGACAGACGGATGATGGACGGACGACGGACAGACAACCCACTTACATAATTCAACCGTTTTTTCAAACGGGCATATAAAAAGTATACTGAAGAAACATTGGTCAAAACATAATAACTATTATGGCCAACCAGTTCCAAAAACACCCCTGTTGAAGGTACACAATCTGATTAAACACCCCTAAATTACTATTTCTTTGGCTTCGGGGGTAAACAATATTTAATTCGAGTCAAGGAAGCTACCCATCAAAGCTCAGAGTGATCAAATATCAATTTTTGAAGTTTGTTATTTCAATTGTGTGTGCCCCAGAAACACGCCGTCAAAGGAAAGGTCTTGGTCAAAATTGTGGATGAAGATGGATAACTCTAAAAACAAGTTGTAATACGGCCATATTTCATTGAACAAAATGTTGATAAATAACATGTTTTGGGAAATTTGATACAATAGTTGACAGTGGTCAGCATTATTTTGTTGCAATAAATCAATTATGATAACTAAAGCGTATTTTGAAGAAATGTTGTATCTTGATGATATGGGGGCCCTCTGATCGGAGTGAGTACCTTTAAAATGCAATAAACAATTTTGCCAACCAGTTCCAAAGAATGATTGTTCAATTCAACAAATAATTAAACCAACCAGTTCCAATGAACCTTTGTTCAATTCAATAATTTGACCAACTTTTCTTTGATTAATTGAATAATTTGGTAAACATTTTTATTTTCAATTCCATAAATAATTAGCCAACAAGCCCTGCGGAACCTTAGAAAATATATCTCCAACCAAAAAACGTGACTAATTTACTAAATATACTCCCAATAGATGAAGCTTAGCATGATATTATTGGCTATGAATGGAGGACACATGATCGGTTCATAGAGCCATGCTAAAGCAGCAGGTCAGAGTGAACGATTAGATTACTCAGGAAGGCTAGGCCGTTAGTAATCTAATTTAGTACCTCGCTATTGACAACTGTTGTGACTATTAGTCGAGCTCCAGAAGCTGTCCTAATTCTGTAATTTAATCATGGATAGAACGCCATAATAAGCTCGGCCTGGCTCGCGATGCTTACCACGACCTCCGTCAACATCCAAGATAGCTCACCGTTTCTACTTCTTCATTTGTGTTACAGTTGCTTTCCATCTTCTGTACATTTTAGCGATATTTTCATGAAATTTTACCTCATGTGATTTTTATTTAAAATTTGCTAACATTTTAAACCAAATATTTAACCAAAATTGTAGTGAAATTTAATCTTGATTCCAGTGAAATATTGGTGTTATTTCAAATGAATAAGATTTGGGGCAAATTTCTATAAAAGTTCACTTGAAATTTGATGAATGCTTCAGTCAAAAATAGGCTGGAGATGTTTATAGCACAAACTCTGTCAACATCCAAACAAGCTCAGAGATTCTACGACTTCCTTTAACAAGCTCAGAGATTCTACCACTTCCTTTAACAAGCTCAGAGATTCTATGACTTCCTTTAACAAGCTCAGAGATTCTATGACTTCCTTTAACAAGCTCAGAGATTCTACGACTTCCTTTAACAAGCTCAGAGATTCTACGACTTCCTTTAACAAGCTCAGAGATTCTACGACTTCCTTTAAAGGATTGCTATCCTGATGAAACAACAAAACACTATCGGAAAGCCACCCCTATTGTGATCACAATGATCCAAGTCCCATAACAATCGCGTAATAAATAAGCCTAGAAATAAATAAATAATACCCCCAACGGTTGTCGGCTATCTCCGTCGCAAATCCTCATATGACGTCAAATGAGTAAACTAATTAAAAACACGGAATCGGAGTCGGAGTTAATTGTGTCTACCTATATGACGTCATATGAGTGGCGATGGAAAATGCGGAATCGAGCGCGTGAGTGTAATGGAATTACTGCGGGGCATGGCATGTCAATAACATTGTGTACACGTGGTGAATTTTCAACGCCCGGTGAGTTATCTTCACTTGTGATTTGTCATAAGTGCTGCTTGGACAGTTATTGTTTTGACAAGAAATATAGAAGGCCGATTGAGCGGGGTAGATAACACTTTCGTGTCAAAAATAAAGCTTATAAAAACACGAGCCGACATGTGAACTCTATTCGGGTGCGTGTTCACGATGTTGTTTTAATTTTCCATATATATGCCCCGATTGTCCCGTATTTACAATTCATTCGTGACAATGCCAAATAAATGCAGTGTTTTCGGCTGTGGCCGGTATAGTGACTCTCAATTAGGTATAATTCTGCATTCATTTCCAAACGACGTTCGTTTACGTGACATTTGGTGGGATTTCTGTGGGAAACCCGTTACTCAAAATCAGAAACTATTGAAGTAGTTGCCAACGAAATAGTCCTGAATTTGTTCCGTCCACTTCGAAAAAATGTGTTTTGAGCACAACGCGAATACACTTGGCCCGAACAGTGGCTACCGACGACAACTCAGAGGAAATGCAACCCCCACGTTAAACAAATGGACCACCGACGAGAATGCCATCCCAAGAAAAACGTCAACTCCCGTAAAGAATATAAATTTGCCGGAGCTTCCAGTCGTGAGTATATCCAATCGAACCTATCGCTAAAAAGCCAATACATATACCAAATAAAGAGCGTTTCATTTGACGAGTCAGTCATGGTTACGAATACATACCATTGCAGTTAAAGTGGGGAGTACATTGATGAATAATTTAGTAAAGTATTCACGATGACAACTCCAGTCCCCATTTTCCTTCACTATGACTCAATAAAGAGCGTTCCATGTTAAGAGTATTCCTTATATGGTGCGAATAAAAAGAGTTTAATAAACCGGAAATTGCTACGACTTTGACGGATATATAAAGCATGTATATCGCAAGTTCGTGTGCATGTATTTACGTGTATTGGTGTAAACAGTAAATAATCACGATGACAACTGTTCTAAGTCGAGTCCCAATTTTCCTTTACCATGACTAAATAAAGAGCGTTCACTGTAAAATAAATCACAGATGAAGACTTTTGATATATTAATAAGTATATTCTACCACGATGTATAAATAAATTATCGTATATTATTTCGGTTTTACGGTCAGTTATCTATATAAACATGTGCTCGTGTTTCTCTTTTTTTCGTTACCGGAATAGTCAAATTATATTATATATTCATATAAAGATTGCATATATGCGAAGACTTGCACAGTTAATACTAATAGACAATTATCATATCGTAAACATTCCAGTGTCCAGATCCTACGTAAAATGCGGCATGGCTTTATAATAACAACACATCGCGATACATATAATAATAACACGCTAAAGACGTTTAATTGTGAGAACACGATGTATTTGCATTCACAGTGTTCTCCCATTATGCAACAAACGTAAAAAGCCGCGATGGAATTCATGATCGCTTTGCGCGTGCAAACTTATGGTATCTATGCGTTCTCAACGAGTTACCACGTTGTCGATCATGTGACTATGCTTCTGTTTACACGTGACAATCATGTGATGTGGCCGATGATCACGTGACTCGTCTACAACACAAAATCTTCGGCTAACTTCGGAATTTTTTTTAATCGTTATAAACAAACGATTAGCGGCCGAATATTAGATTACATGCTCAAAATGGACATTTTATGTATATATTATCGGTATATTGAAAGAAAATACTAAATTTTTTTCAGGATCATATTCCTTTAACAAGCTCAGAGATTCTACGACTTCCTTTAACAAGCTCAGAGATTCTACGACTTCCTTTAACAAGCTCAGAGATTCTACGACTTCCTTTAACAAGCTCAGAGATTCTACCACTTCCTTTAACAAGCTCAGAGATTCTATGACTTCCTTTAACAAGCTCAGAGATTCTATGACTTCCTTTAACAAGCTCAGAGATTCTACGACTTCCTTTAACAAGCTCAGAGATTCTACGACTTCCTTTAACAAGCTCAGAGATTCTACGACTTCCTTTAACAAGCTCAGAGATTCTACGACTTCCTTTAACAAGCTCAGAGATTCTACGACTTCCTTTAACAAGCTCAGAGATTCTACCACTTCCTTTAACAAGCTCAGAGATTCTATGACTTCCTTTAACAAGCTCAGAGATTCTATGACTTCCTTTAACAAGCTCAGAGATTCTACGACTTCCTTTAACAAGCTCAGAGATTCTACGACTTCCTTTAACAAGCTCAGAGATTCTACGACTTCCTTTAACAAGCTCAGAGATTCTACGACTTCCTTTAACAAGCTCAGAGATTCTACGACTTCCTTTAACAAGCTCAGAGATTCTATGACTTCCTTTAACAAGCTCAGAGATTCTATGACTTCCTTTAACAAGCTCAGAGATTCTACGACTTCCTTTAACAAGCTCAGAGATTCTACGACTTCCTTTAACAAGCTCAGAGATTCTATGACTTCCTTTAACAAGCTCAGAGATTCTACGACTTCCTTTAACAAGCTCAGAGATTCTACCACTTCCTTTAACAAGCTCAGAGATTCTACCACTTCCTTTAACAAGCTCAGAGATTCTATGACTTCCTTTAACAAGCTCAGAGATTCTATGACTTCCTTTAACAAGCTCAGAGATTCTACGACTTCCTTTAACAAGCTCAGAGATTCTACGACTTCCTTTAACAAGCTCAGAGATTCTACGACTTCCTTTAACAAGCTCAGAGATTCTACGACTTCCTTTAACAAGCTCAGAGATTCTACGACTTCCTTTAACAAGCTCAGAGATTCTACGACTTCCTTTAACAAGCTCAGAGATTCTACGACTTCCTTTAACAAGCTCAGAGATTCTACCACTTCCTTTAACAAGCTCAGAGATTCTATGACTTCCTTTAACAAGCTCAGAGATTCTATGACTTCCTTTAACAAGCTCAGAGATTCTACGACTTCCTTTAACAAGCTCAGAGATTCTACGACTTCCTTTAACAAGCTCAGAGATTCTACGACTTCCTTTAACAAGCTCAGAGATTCTACGACTTCCTTTAACAAGCTCAGAGATTCTACGACTTCCTTTAACAAGCTCAGAGATTCTATGACTTCCTTTAACAAGCTCAGAGATTCTATGACTTCCTTTAACAAGCTCAGAGATTCTACGACTTCCTTTAACAAGCTCAGAGATTCTACGACTTCCTTTAACAAGCTCAGAGATTCTATGACTTCCTTTAACAAGCTCAGAGATTCTACGACTTCCTTTAACAAGTTCAGAGATTCTACCACTTCCTTTAACAAGCTCAGAGATTCTACGACTTCCTTTGAGTTTCTGTTGTTGATGGAGGAAAATGTGAATAACAAATTTAAACTGATTTTGAGATTTTACCAACTAAATTTTTATTAAAGAAATACTCAACTTTTTTGTTTAATTTGCCAAAATTTTGCAAATACTTAAAAAAAAATGTTTAACAAAATTTTTAATAAATATATTCATTATTCCATTGAATTTTTTGAAGGGTAAAATTTCATGAAGTGTTTAGACTTAGGTTTAATATAATTAAATTTCATAGCTTACTCATGACAGTACCCCATGGGAGTGAAGGAATTAGATTCACCTGGAAATGAGAGTTCATTAATAATCTAATTTAGTACCTCGCTTGATAGATATTGTTATTATTAGTCAAGCTACAAAAGTTCTAATTCTATAATTTCTCAAAATTTATTCTCAATTCCATTGAAATTTACTGGTGTTATTTTGAATAAAATTTTCACTGAGATATGGGTAAAGGTTGGAATGAACAATTAGATTATTAAACAACCAACATCCAAAACAACTGATAAATTCTACCACTTCCCTCATGTTACAGTTGATCAGCATATTTAAACAAAATTTTCATAAAATTTTTACTCAAAAGTTTTGTTAATTTTATAAAAACTTTTCAAAATTACCAACATCTGTACCAGTTCCATTGTGTTTCTGCTGCTAATGGAGTCCATGTCATAACATTCCATATATTGGATATTTCACTAGAATTTTCGTGAAATTCTAAAATTTTTTAAATTTTAGTCATATTTGGTTGAAATTTCCAAATAGTTCAATACGATTCAACCAGAATTTTTATAAAGAAAGAAATCAAGTTCACTGAATGGGCCATTGAGGTTGACTTATTACCATATTTGATTATTGAGGGGTCGAATCAGACCACATTAAGTTCCTGAATGGATTCTGGTCTGACATTATGGCAAAGAATAGATAAAGTCCCAGGCTCCCAGACACGCTTCATATTAAATTACCCATGAATGGGATAGTTCCTTTAGTTACTAATCACCGAGATATACTGGGCTGGGTAATGAAGGCCCTCATTAAATCATTTGTAAATGGCTGAGATAATGGAGAAATGTGATACCCTCCAGACCAATTCCATGAGAAATCAATGGAAATTATACAGATCATAGGCTCCCTGGGTGAGAAAAGTCAAGTAGATCACTATGAGAGAGCAGATAAATATACAGGTGTATTTATACGAGAGAGCAGATAAATATACAGGTGTATTTATACGAGAGAGCAGATAAATATACAGGTGTATTTATACGAGAGAGCAGATAAATATACAGGTGTATTTATACGAGAGAGCAGATAAATATACAGGTGTATTTATACGAGAGAGCAGATAAATATACAGGTGTATTTATACGAGAGAGCAGATAAATATACAGGTGTATTTATACGAGAGAGCAGATAAATATACAGGTGTATTTATACGAGAGAGCAGATAAATATACAGGTGTATTTATACGAGAGAGCAGATAAATATACAGGTGTATTTATACGAGAGAGCAGATAAATATACAGGTGTATTTATACGAGAGAGCAGATAAATATACAGGTGTATTTATACGAGAGAGCAGATAAATATACAGGTGTATTTATAATGTGGAATACTAAAGATCAAAGTTCAGAGTTATAAAAAAATGTCAGAAATAACGATTGAAATTCAAAGCTACTTCATGGTAAATATATAGGTGTATTTATAATGTGTGAATACTGAAGGTCAAAGTTCAGAGATATAAATGAAAGTGCCAATGACACTATAGGTCAACTTGGAGAGGGGATAATTTCATGTGTTACAGTCAATGGAGTGATTAGGAATGCAAAAAAACTCAAATGTCTAGGTAATACTAGATATCAACATGAAGAGATAGCTCTCATCTAGTAGATCAATATCAAGATCAATATGAAGTTTGGTGGTGATTGGATGAGGGAAGTGGACTGTAGAGTGTGCTAAAGAATTAATGCAAAAAGTTAAATCCAAATTGGCTGCCAGTGGCATGTTTTTTTTATGAAATTTGGAAAAACTAGATTACTCCCATCTTGTGGTCATCCCGAAGATCCATGAGAAGTTTAGTAATGATTGGACAAGGTCATTTGGTCATTCAAAGAGTAAAATCCAAGATGGCCACAACCGTGAGATTATATGGAGGTTGCAGGAGAGCCGGGTTTAATACATCAAATTGGGAGACTCACGGGCAAAACGGAGATTACATAGTTCACGTGCTTTCCCCGTTTGAACGTTCTGACACGGAAGAGTTGGATACTCGAAACTGCGATGCCACATGTTATACGTCATATGGGCATAGAAACGGGAACTCTTAGAAGGGGTCCGACAAGTCGACTAGTAGTCGATTACCTCTGGCGACTAGTCGATTCCTTAAAATCGCTAATCGTTTCAACACTACTTGGTGACAAGCCTGCAAATAGCGTGCCTGTCATTTGCAGAATTAGGTACCCAGAGGGTGAATTTAGTGATGCTATCCCAGACAGCGGGCTAGCATCACCAAATTCACCCTCTGGAGATCTCATTCTGCTTAGGCCTCATCTTCTGGGAAGTATCTACTGTATCAAATTAACATTGTTTTTAGTTTTCCCTTCTTGGAAGTTTCTATATCCCCTAATTTGCAGCAGATAAAATGCATAATCGAGGTGACCAATGGGTGAACATCACCAACTTCAACTGGGGAACTTCAATCTGATCCTAGGTCTACCATAGCAGTTGAGGGCCTAAGCAGAATGAGGTTCGCAGAGGGTGAATTTAGTGATGCTAGCCCATTGTGCGGGATAGCGTCACTAAATTCACCCTCTGGGGACCTCATTCTGCAAATGACAGACACACCATTTGCAGGCTTGCTTGGCGATGAAATCTACTACCGGTAGTATATCAAGATGCTAGGGGAACACGATTCACAAAGAACTCACATTACAAATATAACACATCATCCGTCAGGTTTGGCCAAATAGTGGCAGTGCATCATACGGGATAGTCAGTAATTCACATGATTGAATACCATATAAGGAAAGTGTTAATACAGAGGCCAACAGTATTCCCAAGAGTGAACAGGGAATCGTTTTCTATCAAACGGCTATTGATTTATGGTGAGCGTACAACTTCCTCGAATACCAATCAGCATTCTCTCAAACTACACTAACAAATTGAGAGCAACTTTGCATGGTAGAGCTATGTCTTCTGAATATATATCGGCTGTAAAGGGGAAATCGGAGAAGCCATATGGTAACTACATTCATACGCGATCTGTTTTCTTATTCACCTTTACCATTCAATAATTATATATAAGGCCGAGACAAAATAACCACATTTGTATGGGGCTCTATATTAATATTGGACCTTGTGTAGGACATAGTAATCACAATGGAACGGCTTCTACTATAATATTGGACCTTGTGTAGGACATAGTAATCACAATGGAACGGCTTCTACTGTAATATTGGACCATGTGTAGGACATAGTAATCACAATGGTACGGCTTCCAGGGGCGCCGGAAGCATCCAAGGGCAGGGGGGGCAGAGCCTACAAAAAGGGCACTTTTCCGCAAAAAAGGACATTTTCTCCGCGAACTCGGGAAAATAACCATAAATTAATTGTGGCAAAAATCCCTATTTTAATGGTATTTGTCGGTTTTTATGGCCGTTTTGTGATAAAATTGACAAAAAATTAATATTCCTTGTGAAATTGGTGGTATTTGGACCAAAAAAGTCACATTTTGCTATAAAAACACGAGATTAAACACACAAAAAGCATTTTCTGTCTCCAGAAAAAGGGCAAGTCCTGCCCCCGCTCGCCCCCCTTGGTCAAGGGCAGGGGGGTCAGCTGCCCCCTCTGCCCCCTCTGCCCCCCCTCTTCCGGCGCCCCTGACGGCTTCTACTATAATATTTGACCTTGTGTAGGCCATAGTAATCCAGGGACCAGCCTAGACCCGATTTTCAGGGCGAAATGACTTCGCCCTACTATAAAAATAAGGCGAAGTGGCCGTTCTATAGGGCGAAGTGAGTCTACAAAATTTAAATTGATCATTACTACGACAGGAGTCGCTATAGCATATAGAACGAAAATAGGAGAGATGAAATATGTCAATTAAACTTATGAAACAATGGTTGAAATATGGAGTCATTATGTTCACTTCATGACCCTAATAACTATTAATAATACCCAAACATAATTGTGAGAGGATAGCAGCATTTTATATCGTAATTGTGGGAGAAATTCCGGAGAATGACAGGATTTTATTTCATATTTTTCGGGTTTAAAAAAATGCCAACAATATTTATCAAACCGAAACGAAACGAAATCATGAACACTTTTACTGCGCTCTGTTAGTAATCCCGTTTGAAATTTTAATATGCTTCACAAAGAATTTGTTTTAAAATTTCTTTAACCAAACTCCATAGATGGAGTGATGAATTGACACATTGTGAGAGGTGTGAGTTGTAATTTTCATTGCAAGGTGTGGTTTAATTA
The DNA here is from genome assembly GCA_032622095.1 of Siphonodentalium dalli. Taxonomy (NCBI): domain Eukaryota; kingdom Metazoa; phylum Mollusca; class Scaphopoda; order Gadilida; family Siphonodentaliidae; genus Siphonodentalium; species Siphonodentalium dalli. The sequence continues at coordinate 15,400,492 of CP136061.1, forward strand.
GGGCAATTTATTGTCTGAAGTCATAAAGTTATCAAAAGAATTCACCGTCATTAATCCGCTAAAATAACAAAGCAAGTGCACAAAGCAGATACAGACAATGAGACATTGTGGCAAGAGATTAGGAGGTTCCAACGGGGGGGGGGGGGGGGGGGGAATATGCTCGTTTGTTTTCATGTCGTCACGACACTGTGATAAAGAATGCGTGGGGCTCATCGTGGGTGTTTTAAAACCACGTGCTATATTGTTGATAAACAGATTGTAGAAAAATACATTTTATCGACGTAATGACTGGGGCTCAAAATGGGTGTTTAAATTGAAGCCACGTGTTTCATATAATCGATGCGTGTTTAAAACCACGTGCTATACTGTTGATGAACATTATAAAGTAGAAAATACGTATTATCGACGTATTAATAAAGAATGACTGGGGCTCAAAATGGGTGTTTAAATTGAAGCCACGTGTTTCATATAATACGCCGCGTGCCAATGATCATATGTGAGTGGTGCGTTGTGATTGATGTTAGAGGTGTTGGTACTTCAAACGGACACCACTGAGATACTACTGCAGACAGTGTTTGCTAGTAACTTAGCCATTTTTGTTAGGCGACTTCTCAAAATTGAAAAATTAAAAAAAAAAAAAAAATTCTCAAAATTGGAGGGCGACTAAAACTTCGCCCGACTGCAAAAATAAGGCGAAGTGGACGGCGATAGGGCGACTTCTTCGCCCACGTCGCCCTCTCGGCTGGTCCCTGTAGTAATCACAATGGAACGGCTTCTACTATAATATTTGACCTTGTGTAGGCCATAGTAATCACAATGGAACGGCTTCTACTATAATATTTGACCTTGTGTAGGCCATAGTAATCACAATGGTACGGCTTCCAGGGGCGCCGGAAGCATCCAAGGGCAGGGGGGGCAGAGCCTACAAAAAGGGCACTTTTCCGCAAAAAAGGACATTTTCTCCGCAAACTCGGGAAAATAACCATAAATTAATTGTGGCAAAAATCCCTATTTTAATGGTATTTGTCGGTTTTTATGGCCGTTTTGTGATAAAATTGACAAAAAATTAATATTCCTTGTGAAATTGGTGGTATTTGGACCAAAAAAGTCACATTTTGCTATAAAAACACGAGATTAAACACACAAAAAGCATTTTCTGTCTCCAGAAAAAGGGCAAGTCCTGCCCCCGCTCGCCCCCCTTGGTCAAGGGCAGGGGGGTCAGCTGCCCCCTCTGCCCCCCTCTTCCGGCGCCCCTGACGGCTTCTACTATAATATTTGACCTTGTGTAGGCCATAGTAATCACAATGGAACGGCTTCTACTATAATATTTGACCTTGTGTAGGACATAGTAATCACAATGGAACGGCTTCTACTATAATATTGAGTCTATCATTCTACAAGGCCCTGACGTGGTGACCACAATGGTTTCTATTTTAATATTCGCCTTTACCATTCAAGAAAGATTAGAAAACAAAACATGCTCCATTACGGTATTGAACCTTAACATTCAACAAGGGACGGACATAAAGTAAATGCACTGGCATACATACAGTAATGCCCTAAATAATCGACTCCTTAACCACAGCAGAATTATGGGTAACTTTTCAGGATTTAGTCGGAAATATGGCTTGTTGAGAGCTTTCCGATGAATGGCAACAAGCCATATTTCCGACTAAATCCTGAAAATTTACCCATAATTCTGCTGTGGTTAATGAGTCGATTATTTAGGGCATTACTGTATATGGCCTCTAATGTGTCAGTCTCTTTAAAAAGGATGACGATAATCCTAACAGATACATGTCTCTAGATGTGTCCACTAAATTTCATTTCTACAATGATGCGGCCAAGCCTTGAAATAGTGTGTCTGTCATTTGCAGAATGAGGTCCCCAGAGGGTGAATTTAGTGATGCTATCCCGCATAGCGGGCTAGCATCACCAAATTCACCCGCAGAATGAGGTCCCCAGAGGGTGAATTTAGTGATGCTACCCCGCATAGCAGGCTAGCATCACCAAATTCACCCTCTGGGGACCTCATTCTTCTTACACCTCAGCAGAATGAGGTTCCCAGAGGGTGAATTTGGTGATGCTAGCCCACTATGCGGGGTAGCATCACTAAATTCACCCTCTGGGGACCTCATTCTGCAAATGACAGACACACTATTTCAAGGCTTGGATGCGGCATTCCCAACATGACGTAGTAAACCATTTCCAAATTATGGATTGCATTCTTGGCAAAGTAAATGTTTGCGAGAATCATAGTATTTAGAAATAGTTATAAATACAACAAGATACGAAAGAATAATCAGTCATGAATATCGTTGACTGATAAAAACTTCAAAATGAAGTCTCCTATATTGCGATGCGGAAAATGAGTTATAGATATATTGCATGTATTCAGTTTTCACACAATTTAAGTTTAACAATGCATGGGAATATGATCGCCAGTGAAAAGCTAGCTACATTTGTGATCGATTTAAAAAGCTAGCTACGAATGTGATCGATGCCTTGTGATAATGACTCCCTTAGGAAATGTTCAGATCATTTGCTGAACTCATCATCTGAACATTTCCCTCCAATGATCATGTACTTCTATTATCATTTCCCCTGTCTGTCTGCTTTTATTACCTGAACATCCCTCCAAATTAATTTATAATAGACCATTCTCATGTATACTTTTTATAACTGAGTGGGAGAATCCATTTAGTATAGAAATTGTTCATGACAATTAAGTCAGCCGCACAAAATATCTCTTAAAACACCGACCAATGTATCCCTTAAAACATCAAATAACTGACAATAAAGTCAGGTGGACAACTAAATTCCTTACATATCCATTAGTGGGAGTATAATATTAAATATAAATTAACCCTTTGAGTGCCAGGTCCGATTTTTGTATCAACCCATATACCTTGTGCCAATGCATTCTCTTATATATGCGAGTCGACCATAGGTCGCCTCGCATATATAAGAGAATGCATTGGCCTAACAATTTTTCATCATTTGTTATTATTTTTTACAATTTTTTACAATTTTAATAATTTTTTCTTATATTCTTTATCAGACTTATTTTGTAGGTTTAGTGCCAGGGAATCTCACATATTTCATGGGCATCAAAATTATTACTATGAATACTTGGTGATAGTGTTGCGTTATAACATGCCCCTAAGGTTTTATCCAGTTTGTTTTTAAATTCGCTATAGCATGCTTAAGCATACCCAAAAAAAATTCAACCCAAAAAAAATAAAAAAATTTATGGCACTGAAAGGGTTAAAACATCAAATAACTGACAATACAGTCAGGTGGACAACTAAATTCCTTACATATCCATTAGTGGGAGTATAACAGTCCTAAATACATCAATGATTAATGATAAAAAGCATTAATGATGACGATTAATTCAGCCAGACTATTCCGAGAGCAGCATACCCTTTAAATCATCAAATGATTGCAGCATTAATGATTAATTTTTATATCCCTTAAAAAAACCCATCAGTGGGCCGGGGGCGATTCATCACTTAAAATATCAGATAAATGCCATGTAAGTCAGAAGGACAACAATATTCCTTAAAAGTTCAGTCGGGGACGATACGCCCGGTAACCCTTTCATGACGGGAGCTTCCTGAATTTTTGCGAAAACCCTCTGCCAATGTATTCTCTTATATATGTCAGTGTCCCATAGGGAGCCTCGCAAATATAAGATAATACATTGGCCTATCAATATTTACCTTGACCTTTTAAGCCATTGCATTCTCTTATATATGCGAGGCTCCCTATGAAAGACTCCCATATATAAGAGAATGAACTGGCACAGAATATTTAATGCTGCACCAGTGCAGCTCAAGTCATGAAAGGGTTAAACAATAAATAATTACAGGATTAATGATCCTTAAGTTAGTCGGACTACAATAGCTTTTAAAAGACCATCAGTGGGAGAACAGTACGCCCCTAAACCCTTTCATGATGGGAGCTGCGCTGGTGCATAGATCCTGTGCCAGTGCATTCTCTTATATATGAGAGTTTCCCATAGGGATCCCCACATATATAACAGAATGCAGTCAATGAACTGGCTTACATGGTTAAAGAGGTACTGTACACTGAATCCGGCCAAATGTGGGACCATCTCCTTTTATACTTAACAGAATATATGCAACAAATGAATTAATTTGAGCCATGGATTAGTGCAAAATACACTAATACAAATAAGATGGTAATTATATATGCAATCAACGTTGTTTTCAATGCATCTGTCGGCAAATAGAAGTGTAAGAGGCAGAGCGAAATTATATTAAGTATGTACATGTAGTTCGGGATCAGACACTTCTATAAACTGAGAGATGCATCGAAAAACGAATTTGATTGCTTATAATTACGACAATCCGCATAAATCAGTTGGTGATTATGGTGATTAAACTATTTTAATGAAGAAACTATATTAAAAACACTAAAATAGTAAGACTACCCAAGTGATACTTGGTCTGGACTTCATCTGCTCTACGGAAAATGGGAAATTGGGTCGAGAATAAATTGGGCGACTGACCGGAAGTTCACACCCACACAATTCAATCTCTGTTTCCAACTTTCCTGCTACACAAAAGCAAGACACCACATCCGTAAACTATTAAACTGTACTTGCTGGTGTAAAATTCACTTATTTAAATCAACTCTAGAACGTCTATTGTCATCAAGACACTCAGAGTCGACAGTAATTCCGAAGCGGTGTTCTCAAACTTCCCCACCGAATTTCCAAATTTGCAGTCTCCGGTGACAAACTCGAAAGGTAAACAATCGCTACAAAGGTGCATTCTATGCTTGTATGACCACTGTCATGTCATATTATTATTGGCACGAAGCTGGATAAATGCTAATACTAATGGTGGAATAGTTATGTAACACATTCCTCAAGTTTATCCCCAAGTAAAGTATCGCATTTCATTGTTTCACTGATCAGTCTAATTTGTTAATTTTGTTTTCACTGTGTGGTAACTATGGGGGCGTTTAGGAAATGACATCATGATGTGGGACGACTGTTGGTGCATGTCGCACAATTTCTTAAAGTATCGATGTGTGTTGTGATGCGGGAAAACGATATTTCCCTCGGCTGATAGAGATTGAAGCTACCAAGATTATCTAAGGGCATTGACCAATCAAATGCACACATTTAAGCGAAATCGAAAGTAGTTGTAAGTATAATGAAAATGAATATATGACTGGAGTCATAAATTCATTTTCTTTATTCTGCACCAATCCATGGCTCAAATTCATTTATTCATGGTCAGATTCAGTGTATAGTCCCCCTTTAAGGTAAACATTGTTTAGGCCATGTATTCTCTTATATATGTTCGATTTCACAAAATTTCAAGAAGCTCCAGTCATGAAAGGGTTAAACTATAAAATATTGTTCTACAATATCCTATAAAAGCCCATCAGTGGGATGAGGTGGGAGGATAGGCCCCTTAAAAATCTAAATAATTATAGCATTAATGACAATTAAGAGAATGCGAGTCAATAATCCATTAGATGTGACTGTTCAGTCTGCACCCAGAACAAAAGAGCTGTGGAGACAATAAAGTCCATGGAATCAATGAACCCGTTTAATCTAATATTCATCAGCATTAACAGCTCTAATTATTATAAACTTCAGCATAGATTTCATCCCCAAAGGTCACAAATGCCATATCAAAGTTAATGAATGCATTATGTATAATGAGATTGTGCATTGGCTGTTTACCAGGGACCATATTGACTCTATTCATAAATGAAAGTGTCAATGACACTGTAGCTCAACTTGGGAAGGCTTAAGTGTGCCAAACAATTTAGTCATACAAAGAGTAAATTCCCTTGATGGCCGCTGGTGGCCATGTTTTCAACAAATTTCGGTCAAAATAGGAGGCTCCCATCTGGAGGTCACCCGAAGATCCATATGAAGTTTGGTGATGATCGGATTAGAGATGTGGTCCACAGGATGTGCCAAAGGATTTAGTCATGCAAAGAGTAAAATTCAAGTTGGCTGCCAGCAGCAATGTTTTTCATTGAAAATTGTTCAAAATCGATAGCTCCCATCTACAGGTGATCACAATCATGCCTGCAAAAATTAACGAGAGGCCAATCACGATCGGCAAATGTTTAACCCATCTCTTGGCAATAGTAAATTACTATGATTGGAATCATAAATTTGAGTTTTGATGTTGAATTATAGAATATACTGTTATCTATACTATATATTTTGAGACTTCCGTATATATATATATACTAGAAGGTGACCCGACTTCGTCCGGGCTTTGACCTTGAATTGACCATTTTGAAGGTCAAGGTCAGGTGGGGTCAAACACCAACACCCCAAAAATGGTGGAAATCGGCCCAGCGGATACCGGGAAATCGGCCCAGCGGATACCGAGATACCCTATGCATAAAATTTCGTCCGTAAAAATCCGCCAGTTTAACCCGATTTGATTTCCACTCAAGTATATAAACGCGCCTCATATACACACGCTCATTAATTATCAAGTTTCAACGTAAAGATAAATTACCATCGGTGCCCGAGATATCGCCAAGACGTCTGAAACAGTCAAATGCATCGGCCGGTTAAGCGTTAATGTGATCTAACGTTATGACCTCTAACGACGTCATAGAAGTTACGCATTGTTTTTATCCTGATGGAAGATAGTACCACTTCTTGATAATTGAGGCAGATAACTAAAACGGATACATACGCATTATATATCGTTGGAAAGAGGAAACACAAAAGATTCTCACAGTTTCATTATTATGACTGGCATTTTATTATTCGCGCTGTTTCGAATCGATTTGTAAGCACCGAACTCAAATGAAAGTCCCGTAACACAGCGTAAAAACAGATTTGACCTCGGCACGTGAAAAGTTGACCTGGGATCTGAAAATCAATAGGCCTATGTTACTCCTGGGCCAAAAATACCCCCACATACCAAGTTTCATCGAAATCGGGTCGGCCGTTTTCGAGTTCATCGATTACACACAAACAAACAAACAAACAGATCTTCCAAAATATATAATAGATATGTACTTTATAGAATCGAAAACGGCTGGCTCGATTGAGTTCAAACTTCCCATCTAAGGTTAAAAACCCACGAACACCGAAATTGTCGCGTTTTGGAGAAGCTCTGAGCACCCTTTATCCACTCCCAAATCACCGCAACGGCACGGCGTGGGTTAATCAAGTGATTATTTAATGAGCGTTTGTTTTTGACGCATCGCTATAAAGAGCGTCTGTTTACCATTCAACGTTATTAGCATCTGCAGAGAGATATACGGGAACATTGAGTGGTTTCCTATGCGGGGAGATTTATTGGATGCCATAGTACTCTTACAACATCATTGTTATAGTATGTATGACACTTAGGTCAGGGCTTAGGGGGGGTAGTTATAGGCATAATGCTTCTCAGAAATCCCAGTTACAAACCAACACTCACAATTTCGTATTTACGCAAACGTATACGGGAACAAGTGCTTTCCTATTTTTAGAACGCAACACATGATACCAAACAAAATTACGTCGCGTTGGTGATGGCGTTCACGACGGGATTAATTGACTGTCCGCTCTTTGCGAGGATGGGGTTCACGACGGGATTAACTTTGCGGGGACTATTGACCATCTCGTAAGGGTGGACAACCTCTGTCAGGGGCTGCTCAATGGCCACGGGCAGGTTAAAAAAAATCATACCTCTTCTGGATCTGGGCGTGTATAGACATGAGCGTGTTGTGTTCCTAAGAACGCGGAGCGTGTTGGTTGTGTTCCTAAGAACGCGGATCGGGTAAGTTTTTCCGCCCTAGGTGAGCTCAAACTTCGTATATAAATGTAAAAACACACGGGGATCGTCGACGTCGCATTGTGTGAAACATTCTTATGTCTGTCATTCCTAGGAACGGGGGAATTTTTCATCGGGTCAGTCTTAACCTTCAAACTGGTACTCACAAATTATATATTGTGACCCCGACATGACCTTGACCTTGAAAATTATCAATTCAAGGTCAAATCGGGTAAAATATTGAAAAACCCAATATTAACTCATTGAAAAACACAAACAAAACATAAAACATTGTCATGTTTCTGACCAAGCACGCCAGTGGCGGGCTAACCTGCTAGTCTATACTATATATTTTGAGACTTCCGTATATGTGTATATCCTTTATAGACTCGAAAACGGCTCGACCGATTGAGCCCAAACTTGCTATCTAAGGGTAAAAAGCCACGAGAAGTGCCATCGCACCGCTTCTGAGAACGTTTGAGCACTCCTTCGCCCTGCCACCGTCGTTGGAATTGATGGGTTAATGATTAAGGCGCGTTCGTATCTGCGGTGTCATTGTTAAAGAGAGTTTATATACATGAGTATAAATACGGCTCAATCGACCGTCTCGGAAACTGGGGGTATCGAGACGAAATTTCGTACTTGGGGCTTCCAAGGGACGGGGGAGATTTTCGTCAGGTCAGTTTGGCCGCCTGAGGTGACCTTGACCTTGAAACGGGTACCCATAAATGACCATGGGCGATATCTCGGTCGTCAGCGGTGACATCGACGTGAAATTTGTTATGTGTGGTCAACTCGGGACGGGGAATATTTTTGTCGGGTTATTTTGTCCACCCAACATGACCTTGAAACGGGAACCCGCAAATGATAGCATGCTGTCGGCGTGCCTGTACGGGGTTACCTTGAAGAACAAAAATTAATGGATCGACCAAAGCCATGGGACCAATCTCGCCAGTGACGGGCTAATCTGCTAGTGTACTATAATAGACAAATGTACATAACACAAATTATTGGAATGTATGGGTCATTCACATATAGAAGAGAATGAACTGGAACAGGATCTGTAATGCTGCACCAGCGCAGCCTTGGATTAAATGTGAAAAGGTGACCCGGACATGGAATACTTGGGTTAATAGAGTCCAAGTTTACAATGATAATATATCAAATTCTACCAACAACACAGCCACCTCACTGCTGACCCATTAATATCAATTATATAGCAGAGCTGTCAACTAATCACTGGTTTTGTTTATGCTGAACCTTGGCATCTCTATTAAACCTATAACATTTATAATGTCCTCAGACCATTTGCAGATGGATATACTCAGCTGTGCAAGATTTTCTAGTCCACTGTTAATAGCATGTCATGTGTATTGTTGAAACATTTAAAAAAAATTAGATACCACAGCTTTATCTGCACATTAGCATAAGAGACATCAGAAAATGATATAGCCATATTAATAGCTAAGTAGTCCAAAGGCATGGGATAGAATTGATGAATTGGGTTTTATATTGCTCCAAACAAATTTGCCAGTACATAGCACAAGATTTTGGACCGATTTAAACCAAATTTGGTGTGGTGACTCAGGGTACCATTGGCAGAGTTATATTGGTGTTAGTTTTTCAAATTTTGTATACTTTAAAAAAAATAATTGAAATTTAGCAAGAAGTTCAATCTAAATTATATTAAAAGTGTTCGTAACTTAATATATTGAGAACATACTTTTTTAGAATGGGAAACTAAGGCATATTACTCCATATTGGCAACATCTATTGGTATTATGCCGAGTTGACATTGCACCTGGTACACTCAAGTTCCACAGACAATGACAAAACAGCATGTTCCACCAGCATACTTTCATATTAATACTAGGCCATCTACTACAATTTAATTTCTGTGTGTGTAGCTGCCCCTCTGCCCCCCCTCTTCCGGCGCCCCTGTATGCAAATGTGACTAATTAAATAAAATACATCGAAACATACACAATCACAGAGCCGCAAACAAACAGTAATGCAACTGAAAGGGTTTTCAAGGAGTTAGGTGAAATCCATGGGTATTAACACATTGAGTGCCGGCTACGAGTTATCTCGTACTACACTATATTCCAGGGTGCCACTACGAGTTATCTCGTACTACACTATATTCCAGGGTGCCACTACGAGTTATCTCGTACTACACTATATTCCAGGGTGCCACTACGAGTTATCTCGTACTACACTATATTCCAGGGTGCCACTACGAGTTATTTCATACTACACTATATTCCAGGCTGGGTGCCACTACGAGTTATCTCGTACTACACTATATTCCAGGGTGCCACTACGAGTTATCTCGTACTACACTATATTCCAGGGTGCCACTACGAGTTATCTCGTACTACACTATATTCCAGGGTGCCACTATGAGTTATCTCGTACTACACTATATTCCAGGTGCCACTACGAGTTATCTCATACTACACTATATTCCAGGCAGGGTGCCACTACGAGTTATCTCGTACTACACTATATTCCAGGGTGCCACTACGAGTTATCTCGTACTACACTATATTCCAGGGTGCCACTACAAGTTATCTCGTACTACACTATATTCCAGGGTGCCACTATGAGTTATCTCGTACTACACTATATTCCAGGGTGCCACTATGAGTTATCTCGTACTACACTATATTCCAGGGTGCCACTATGAGTTATCTCGTACTACACTATATTCCAGGGTGCCACTACGAGTTATCTCGTACTACACTATATTCCAGGGTGCCACTACGAGTTATCTCGTACTACACTATATTCCAGGGTGCCACTACGAGTTATCTCGTACTACACTATATTCCAGGGTGCCACTACGAGTTATCTCATACTACACTATATTCCAGGCAGGGTGCCACTACGAGTTATCTCGTACTACACTATATTCCAGGGTGCCACTACGAGTTATCTCGTACTACACTATATTCCAGGGTGCCACTACAAGTTATCTCGTACTACACTATATTCCAGGGTGCCACTATGAGTTATCTCGTACTACACTATATTCCAGGGTGCCACTACGAGTTATCTCATACTACACTATATTCCAGGCAGGGTGCCACTACGAGTTATCTCGTACTACACTATATTCCAGGGTGCCACTACGAGTTATCTCGTACTACACTATATTCCAGGGTGCCACTACGAGTTATCTCGTACTACACTATATTCCAGGGTGCCACTATGAGTTATCTCGTACTACACTATATTCCAGGGTGCCACTATGAGTTATCTCGTACTACACTATATTCCAGGGTGCCACTATGAGTTATCTCGTACTACACTATATTCCAGGGTGCCACTACGAGTTATCTCGTACTACACTATATTCCAGGGTGCCACTACGAGTTATCTCGTACTACACTATATTCCAGGGTGCCACTACGAGTTATCTCATACTACACTATATTCCAGGGTTCCACTATGAGTTATCTAGTACTTTATATGGGGTCTAAATATTCTGCTGTAGAAAATTAAGAAATTAAGTCAGCACCCAGCACCACCCATCTAAACCTGGAATATGCATGGGATACGATATTTCCTGGCTGTGACAATGAGTTATGTTGTTGCCAGAACTAGCAGGGTAACACAAAAGGTCAAATGAGCACATGTTTATTATTTACAATATCGAACATGATCATCTGATGAATGAGAAAAACGCAGTAAGGTGTGGATACCTTAACATGAGATGGTGTTGCTCTGTGCAAACTACGAGTTATCTCGTAGTGCGTTTATGTCATGTTTTTATGTGATCCAAGCTGATACATACCCAGTTTTGGGGTTTGAGGGTGGTTATATGGTGCTATCAACCTATTTAATACATAATATAAATTTGGCACCCTGGAATAGTACACTATATGGTTCCGGCACTCAACGTGTTAAAGGAACTTGAAAATGGATTTTCATATTAAAGGTGTTCAAGGAAATTTAAGGATCTGCGTAAACCATGGACAACACACGTACAACATACAACACCTACTACGTCGAGAGATCTACTCACTGTGTATGGCCTCCATGGCTGTGCCTTGATGTTGTTGTTGTTGTGATTTCTTGTAATTTGGTTCTGCTATCTTATAGGCCTGCTTTAACACCTTTTCAACCTGAAGAAAAATAGAAAACTTAAGGTCCAATAAGTGACACATGATTGCAGCTTTAAATCTCTCGTGAAGGGAGCTGTGCTGGTGCAACATTAAAAATCATGTGCCAGTGCATTCTCTTATATACGCGAGTCTCACATATATAAGAGAATTCACTGGTCTACAAGGTCACTGTAGATATCATCAGGCCAATGTATTCTCTTATATATGTGAGGCTCCATATGGGAGAATGCATTGGCTCAGGGTTTTCGTAAAATTTCAGAAAGCTCCAGTCATGAAAGAGTTAATAAAATTTTAAAATAAAATTTACTCAGCTTCAAAACAGTATTCACAATATCAGAGTGGTAACATTATTCAGTTCGCCAGGTAGTTACCTAAAATGAAATTGCATGTTGAGCCATAGTTTCCTTTAGGTCTCGCAATCACTAATTCTCACCTTAATTATTACTGAATTAAGTCCAAAAATGAGACATGGAAAATTATTAATCCAATGACTTGCCCACTAATAATAAATAGTACCAGTTATGTGTAGTGATTCTGGTTAGCACAAACTAGCCGAACAAAAAACATGTTACGCACAATTATGAAATATGCAGCCTGTGTTGGGGAATCCTATAAAAGAATACTGTGAAGTTCTATCAGAGTGGAAACTCTATAGGTGGAGTCTTTTGGATGGGAATGGCTTCATAACTACTGGTGTCCATGCATACTATCAACTTACATCAAGAATACTGGTGCATTCCTCTTCAGCCAATAGAATCATCGCTGGTGCACAACTGTTAAATAAAGTATTTTGTTACACGTTAGTGACAAACACTGATCTGCATCACATAATACAGTGGTTGGATTAACGACGTATCACCGCATGGATATTTTAAACATTAACAGTAAGGTTATAATATTTTAAACATTAACGATAAGGTTATAATATTTTAAACATTAACGATAAGGTTATAATATTTTAAACATTAACGATAAGGTTATAATATTTTAAACATTAGGCCAAAAAAAAAAAAGGTTTTGCTTCTCAGGCACCGCCGCATTGAATAAAAAGGGCCGCATTAGGCCTTTTTATTGCAATGCCTTGTTATGACAAAAAAACTTACGAAAAAAAAAATTTGAAAAAAAAAAAAAAAGTGACTTGCAGGCTTACAACATGAAGTAGATGACAACAATTAAGAAAATGATAAGCTGACCCTCATGCTCTTCTTACAATTAGTCATTGTGAACTAACTTACACTAATTGTAACAAAAGAACATAATAGTCAATGATGTGCGAAAATATTTCTTTTTCCAGAGAGTGATTACAAACTGGAATAGTTTATCAGATTACATTGTTTCCACTGAATCGGTTCAACAATTCAAGGAGTTATTCGATAACAACTGTTATAACGAGCGATATATGTACGACTAAACGTCATGGATAATTTTAAAACAATTAATTCATTTACGTTATTCTATACATGTATGTTATTATGTGAAAGGGGTAAAAGTCATGGCGACTTACTCCCCAAACATTGATGATGATGATGTAACTTTATACAATTGAAAGGCACAGAACTAAATTTAGGATCACATATTAGAATGGAGCGGTATAAGTTTTTAGACAACAATAACAGTAGTTAATGTCAGGTGCATTATATAATGTTAGGTAATCCCAGTCATACACTGGTAGTACAATGTCATTTTTATATAAGATTAAATGAGTTTATATGCATTAGTGCTGGGCGGTCGTCTGAAATAAAAATATCGTAATACCGTCCCAAGTTGTAATATTCTCCGTGTAGGTTGAAACCCATCATATGGTCCCAACAAACAGCGAAGTTAGAGTAAGTATAATAGTCCCAAACTTCCCGGAAATACGCAGTCGAAAACGTTTTAAAACATCGGAGCACGTGCTTGTCAAGTTGGATATGCTTCGTCGGACACATCAAAGAGATACTATTAGTATCAGTTGGCTACACTGTGAGATTGGTATGTCGCACGCATGCGACTGGCACAATGACCTCCTTTCAAGTTGGTGCAGCTTGCTCTATCAACTGTAACCGGTTGCTTGGAGACGGATTACGATGTCAGATTTTATATTGACCACACTTAGTCTAGCTGATCGTCTCAATGTGTGCAAATTGCGAGTAAAATGATTTTGTGGACATGTGCCGTACGGATCATGGCATTGCTATCGCTTCAACAAATGTCAAATTCACAAACTAATTGAACATGATTGTCTCTATTTATTTTCCTCAGCTAAAAAAATGCTGACGCAAATTCATTTCAAGTTTTCACGTCGGCTTTTGCCTCGGCACTGCCCATTGTGGCATTGTCGACGCTAATTCCCAGGGCTGCCGTATATGGACATTGAAGTCCCACGGTGCTACCAACTACCAATTACCACTGATAAATATAGTCTCACAAACAACCAATTCCTCACGAATTAATAAAATGGCAATTTGAAACCGAATGCGGTGCTTAATGTGTGCATGGTGTTGAGCGCTATGGTCAAAGGGATATAACTCTAAAAAATGTATGCGAAAACGCACGTGGGCCGTGTTATATGATTATATCCCTTTGTTTCAAAGTTATTATTTCTCCGTCGGCAAACTGTCAATTGTTGCTGACGAGTGGTCATTATATACATGTATACTGTGATGTTACTGATAATTGTTCAATACACATTTACTCGACCTCTCATGACCCACAAATCGTAAATAAAACGTAGGGATGTATTGTGCAAACTTTATTTATGAAATATTGCATATATTGTACATTGTACTTACCAATTGTAATATACCAAAATAATATCGTGTATCGCGATGTTGTCGCCATAATATCGCGATATTTTTTGGGGCCAATATCGCCCAGCCCTAATATGCATAACAGTTCCCTCTACATTTCTGGTTATTACTAGACAGAGGAAGGTATCTTTGTCCATGCTTACTATGCGCAGAAAAAAATAAAAAATAAAAATAAAACCCTCCCTCCCTCATTGATTTGAAAAAAAAATTGCCCGAGAACCAAAACTCTTTTTTTTTTTGGCCTTAACGGTAAGTATATAATATTTTAAACATTAACAGTAAGGTTATAATATTTTAAACATTAACGATAAGGTTATAATATTTTAAACATTAACGATAAGGTTATAATATTTTAAACATTAACGATAAGGTTATAATATTTTAAACATTAACGATAAGGTTATAATATTTTAAACATTAACGGTAAGGTTATAATATTTTAAACATTAACAGTAAGGTTATAATATTTTAAACATTAACGGTAAGGTTATAATATTTTAAACATTAACGATAAGGTTATAATATTTTAAACATTAACGGTAAGGTTATAATATTTTAAACATTAACAGTGAGTACATAATATTTTAAACATTAACAGTAAGGTTATAATATTTTAAACATTAAAAGTGAATATATAATATTTTAAACATTTAAGGTAAGAGTATAATTTTTTAAACATTAACCCTTTCAGTGCCAGGGACAATCTCATCGGCCCTTTTTTTTTTTTTTTTTTTTAGATTTCTTTGGGTTGAATTTTTTTTGGTTATGCTTAAGCATGCTATAGCGAATTTAAAAACAAACTGGATAAAACCTTAGGGGCATTTTATAACTGAAAACTATCACCAAGTATTCATAGTAATAATTTTGATGCCCATGAAAAACGTAAGATTCCCTGGCACTAAACCTACAAAATAAGTCTGTTAAAGAATAAGAAAAAATTATTAAAATTGTAAAAAATTGTAAAAAATAATAACAAATGATGAAAAATTGTTAGGCCAATGCATTCTCTTATATATGCGAGGCGACCTATGGTCGACTCGCATATATAAGAGAATGCATTGGCACAGGGTATATGGGTTGATACAAAAATCGGACCTGGCACTGAAAGGGTTAATGTTAAGTGTATAATATTTTTAAATGACGTTGAAAACTTACTCTGGGTTTTTCTCTAACGCTTCTTTAGCCGCTTTTATTCTAGCTTGTGGATTTCTCTCCCGCCATGCCATCTGCATTACTGTAATTAAAGAAATCCCATAATATAAGGCCAAATAAAATATATTATTTGAGTTTCAGACATCGCCGGATTGAAATAAATTACCCACATTGGACGTTTTATTTCTATTTTTGATATTATGACATTTTTTTTAACAAAATTAGTTTTTCCTTTTATTTCAATTTTTGTTTCAAAATTATTTTGAGCATTAATTGCAACACGCATCTACTCTTAACATATCTCTTTAATAGATTGACTATCACGAACACACATAGTTACATAAGAGATGAAGCAAAATGAAGAAAATGATAAGCTCAACATAAAAATAAAAAGCGTTTGTTTCACTTACATGTATGTGTGAACAATTGAAAACAGCGGGAAAATGGCTGTGAACACGACAGCATTTTTGAGAGCATGATAAGAGGCCCCCACCCCCTCTTTTCGTATGCCGTATTCCATGCCCTGTTATGCGGTACGCCATATTCCGGCCCCTCTGTTAGGAGGTATTCGGTATTCAAAAAATACAGGTATTCGTACGCTGACCTTCCAAAAAATGGAATTTTCATATATTTGTATGTATTCCATATGGCTGTTAACTGGTATTCCGTATTCCACCATCTGTGTTAAGTGGTATTCCGTATTCCATGGGGGGTGGGGGTGGGGGCCTCTGATAAGCGGGTATATCAATATTTCATGTATTTGTCAACCCATCTTATACCGCCTGACAAACTTTTGAAGCTTGAATGAGCGATGTCCGTTAACTGTGATCTGTTACTGCAGCAATGAAGTTTTGAGAGGTTTTTATCTTGTTTTGAAGTGGGGCATTACATTTGAATCTCAGTGCGCTTGAAGTTCATGTAAGACAACTCTATTTTGTAATATTTTGTAAATTCAGCACCATGCAATGTATTCTGGGAAAAAAAGGGTTTCTGAAAAAAATATTCTATTGAATATTATTTGCGCCTTTAATAACACTGAATGGCAGAAGCCAATATTCAAGAAACAAACAACATGTATCCATAACTATTTCTATCGCGACATGTTTGTTCTACAGACACCGAATGATTCATGTGTGTGCAATCATCCATTCTCTATAAGAGAGAACCAAAGACATAAATCAATCGTCACCTCAAACTCGCTGCATAAGCAAATATGCAAATGTTGATTTTATCGACAGATGCAACTTTCACTTGAAACCTGCCTTGGAAACATGCACTTCGACTGTACGTAATAATTGATTTGAGTGGTGCAGACTATATGATATAACATGCCCTGCGACTACCGGTATACGTAACAATTTGAGTATTGGCAGACTATATGATATAACATGCCCTGCGACTACCGGTATACGTAACAATTTGAGTATTGGCAGACTATATGATATAACATGCCCTTCAACCTTAGATACATGTAGCAATAGAATTGAGTAGGGCAGACTATATTATATAACATGCCCTTCAACCTTAGATAGCAATAGAATTGAGTAGGGCAGACTATATGATATAACATGCCCTTCAACCTTAGATACTGTTAGCAATAAAATTGAGTAGGGCAGACTATATTATATAACATGCTCTTTGACCCTAAATATTACGAAATTTGAGCAATATAATACAAAGAAAGTTATTGCGGTGATGTTTATTGGAACAATCTATTCATTTGTAGGAATGTTTTCGACCCATTTGAGATAATCCTGTCCACCAATTATATACAGTAATGCCCTAATTAATCGACTCCATAACCACAGCAGAATTATGGGTAATTTTTCAGGATTTAGTCGGAAATATGGCTTGTTGCCTTTCATCGGAAAGCTCTCACTGAGAGCTTTCCAATGAATGGCAACAAGCCATATTTCCAACTAAATCCTGAAAAATTACCCATAATTCTGCTGTGGTTATGGAGTCGATTAATTAGGGCATTACTGTATAACAATTGAATAAAGGGGATCAGACAACATCACATAAAGTGCTCGATAGATTGATATTTGAACATCAGTCATATAGATATTGTTGGATATTTATAAATTATTACGATAGTAACCCCAAGTTGAGCTTATCAATAGCAGCAGACACATTTATCAGACTCCGATTTGACTTGTTCACCTCCTCGAATATAGCAATGTATTTAACCCTTTACCCAACAAACCGGCCAAATAAAGCTTCAACAGCCTAAAATATCTTCGGTCTGTCTCAATAGAACCATACAAATATGGATATCATTGGAACCGGCTCCTTGACCACATTGTGATAGTTACAGTTATGCCCTGTGCCAATGCATTCTCTTATATATGCGAGTCGACCATAGGTCGCCTCGCATATATAAGAGAATGCATTGGCCTAAAAAAAAAATCTTTTTTAAACACTTTTTACCATTTTTTCTTACATTCTTTAACAATTTTATAATTTTTAATGTGTTAAGCCAATGCATTCTCTTATATATGCGAGGCGACCTATGGTCGACTCGCATATATAAGAGAATGCATTGGGACAGGGCCGTTCTGTTGGGTAAAGGGTTAACACTTCCATGACTGGAGCTTCCTGAAATTTTTCAAAAACCCTGAGACGATGCATTCTCTTATATAACGAGTCTCCCAAAGGGCGCCTTGCATATATAAGAGAATACATTGGCCTAACAATATTAACATTGTCCTGGTAAGCCAGTGCATTCTCTTATCTATGCATTTGTAAGAGAATGCAATGGCACAGGATCTTCAATGATGCACCAATGCAGCTTGCATCATGAAATAGTTAAGGAGGTCCGACATACCGGTACGAAGATGGATCGAGTGTAACAGGACAATCTTCAGCCGTTTGACATAGGAATACATGCGGAGGATATAGAATTGGGTTCTGTCAGTCCATTAAATTTTTTTGCTTAAAGACATATTATGTACTTGTTCGGGTGCGTGAAACTTACCGGTATAAGTTAGTATTCAGGTGCTGTGACAACTGGAGGAATGTAACATTCTACTAACATCGCCGAAAATTTGAAGCAAATCCACCCTACCACTCCATAGAAAACATCGTTAGAATTACGCTCAATTGTAAATATTTACTACTCGATTCGGGAAGCATCTATCGGCGATAAACTAACGAAAAACGATTTTGCCATCGAGAGTCACTGCATTTAATTCATATATAAGAATGACGGTGTGTGTTGTCAATTTGGATATACTATTTGTAAATATTACTACTTTGAACAAGATTATTCTCCATTTTATATTTGATCACCATAACGGAGTGTTTCACATCACTTTAACCCTTCCAAGACTCGAGCTTCATGAATGTTTGTGAAAGTTCTGTGCCAATGCATTCTCTTATATATGCAAGCCTTTTTCAACTTAGAAATTTTTCGCGGCATGCATAATTTTCTCTGAGCTTGTTTTGCTACATTTTCGGGTCAATGTTTTTGAAACTTGGCACAGATATTATGTACCATGGGAACTTGTGCACCTGACATCTGTGTAAGTTTTTTTTGAGTGGAGTTGTCCCATTTTTCGACTTAGAAATTGTCAGCAACAAGCTAGCCTGTAAATAGTGTGTCTGTCATTTGCAGAATGAGGTCCCCAGAGGGTGAATTTAGTGATGCTATCCCACATAGCGGGTTAGCATCACCAAATTCACCCTCTGGGAACCTCATTCTCCTGAGGCCTCAACTGCTATGGGAGACCTAGGATCAGATTGAAGTTCCCCAGTTGAAAGTTGGTAATAATGTTCACCCCTCGGTCACCTTGATTATACATTTTATATTCTGCAAATTAGGGGATATATAAGCTGAACAGAAATGAATAAGTAACAAAAAACATTGTTAATTTGAGACTAGAGATACTTCCCAGAAGATGAGTTTAACATAAATGTGGCAATAAAATAATTTTACAAATAAATGTCTGCATTATAGAGCTATTTTCATGAAAACATTGTCCATGACTTGAAGATGTAACGTTAGTGACAATTCCATGTAACGTACGTGACAACAAACTGAGAGTTACTGTAGAACAATTTAAGGCTCTGCAGATAAATTAATTCTTGAAAACAAAAGAAAGTGAGCCTGGGTCACTGGTAGTTGATTGGAAATGACATATAGTTGTCAGAAATCACAGAAACAATGAATGCATGACACCAATAGTTTGCGAAAAAAGTGTATTTTTGCATGTAACGCACGTGACAGACTTCAGTTTTGGCATAACATTTTAAAACACCACCAATCCACTGATCTGCTATTTTATAACGATTATATATACTGTTCACTATCTGGACACTTGGACAATGGTTGATATTAGTGTTCAGTTTTCAAACAGTAACTTCTTTTATTATATGCTTCCCCATTAAATAGTGGGAAATTGCCGTGGCGTAGAGCGTTATATCCATCGCCTGGACCGACTCGATGGATAACACTGACCGACTCGATGGATAACACTGACCGACTCGATGGATAACACAATAGTATTACTTTTTCGGAGATCACTTCCGGTTTATAGCGGCGAATCACATTAAGTTTCAAAGCGTATCAATAACAGCCGGACTATTGTTTTAATTATTGATTTTCACGATTCATAAACTGTTATTTAATTGTTATAATGTTAACTCATTTGTTTTAATATATTCTTATCACTAAATTATGTATACATTAATTTTCTCGCATCATTTCAGAATAAAACAATGGGGACTATTTCTTATGGCGGCTATGCTCGATATTTGTCATTCAGTGGTGAGCAAATCAATTGATGGAATGTAAACAAAATGCAAATGTCGAAGCTTTCTAACAATTTGAAGTGAACTGTAGGACAAAATTAGCAGTTTTGGTGCGGTTTATAGCGCATATAATAAAAAGAAAACCTATTTATTCTTCAAAAATGAGTTCAGTGTAACATGCGTGACGCTGATAATCATCATTTGGCCATTTCTTCATTTGAGATATTACAAGTAAACCTGGTAAAAGTGCCACCCTGCATCACCCTCTGGTGGACCTCATTCTGAAAATGTCAGACACACTATTTCTAGGATTGATTAGAAGCGAATGGCAGATAGAGAAATAGAGAAAATCCTATGAAAATCATGCAAAACAAGGAGGCCTAAGCAGAATGAGGTCCTCCAGAGGGTTAATTTATTGATACTAGCCCACTGTGTGTCACTAAATTCTCCCTCTGGAGACCTCAATTTGCAAATGTCCGCCCACAGGCCTGATGAAAAAAGACTCACTTTCCTACCGACCATCCACGTCCCCCGATCTCCATGAATAAATTCCTCATCGAAACCCAATAAAATGCTCAATTAAATTGTATATTGCTGACAATGAACAATTTGGTCTCTATTCATATCAGGGTTCCATTTACTGAATGATGGACTTTTGATTCGATAAGGTGTATTGTGTAGGTCTGAGAATAATGTGCCTGTCATTTACAGAATGAGGTTCCCAGAGGGTGAATTTGGTGACGGGGAGCTTTCCGGAGAGCTATCCGATGAATGGCAACAAGCCATATTTCGGACCAAATCCTGAAAAGTTACCCACAATTCTGCTGTGGTTAAGGAGTCGATTATTTAGAGCATTAATGTATTTTCCTATTATTCAGCTATCCTACAACCCTATAAATTGTGTACAGCTACCATAGCAACGAGCAGTTAAAGTTGGAGCATAGTGAAGTAAACTATGTGGTGTTAAGTAGTTAAATTCAGAGCCCACTGGTGTGAAACTGGCGTTAAGTGGTTAAATTTGGGGGCACACTGACTTGGAACTCTGTGGCAATAAGTGGTTAAACATAAGCGCAGTGATGTGAACTCTGTTGCGTTAAGTGGTTAAATTCGGGGTGCAGTGAGGTGAACTCTGTGACATTAAGTGGTTAAACATAATGAAATCTGTGGCGTTAGGTGGTTAATTTGGGGCGCAGTGAGGTGAACTCTGTGGCGTTCAATGGTTCAACTCGGAGTGCAGTGATGTGAATATTCTAGCGTTGCAAGGATTCTTAAAATGTCAAACCAAGGATTAGGACAAATTCACACAATAATTTAATGAAGAATATTGATTTTACAATTGCAGACTCGAATGCACAAAGCGACCAGAAAACTGAAAAAAAAGTTATGCAACAAGAATGATGGAAGAAAATCATATATAAATCTGCCGAGGACCGATGGAACCATTAACCCCGATTAATGTTATGTGCGAGAGAAATTGTTGCTTCAGAAATCAATTACCAACAGACTAAACGGGAATTATTGACATTATAAATGCGGAGAGTGTGAATAGGGCATGTTGCAAAGTACCGTCATAAGTTCCTAATATGGCTATACACATTAATGCTGATAAATGTGACCCGCCATATCAAATCCAGTCGTCGTAAGTCGGGATTTCTTTTACCCTGTGCCAATGCATTCTCTTATATATGCGAGTCGACCATAGGTCGCCTCGCATATATAAGAGAATGCATTGGCCTAACAATTTTTTACAATTTTAATAATTTTTTCTTGTATTCTTTAACAATTTTATAATTTCACCCATACAGAGCCCCAGACAAACATGAGCAGACGACACTCTTCTATATGCTTCTATATATGTGTGGGGCTCCCTGCAGCGTAATGGATGTTTTTTATTTGATGTCCTAAAAATTGTAAAAAAACATTTATTTAAAAAAAATGATAAAAAATTGTTAGGCCAATGCCAATGCATTCTCTTATATATACGAGGCAACCTATGGTCGACTCGCATATATAAGAGAATGCATTGGCACAGGGTAAAAAAATCCCGACTTACGACTGGATTTGATATGGCGGGTCACAAATGTCATCATTGATTCAAGGTTCCAGGGACCCAAGGCATTCGCAATTGGTAAATGTGCTGAAAACGAAAGTCTGTAAAAACATCACCGCTAAGGACATGAAAAAGACTAAAATAGGGAGAAGTGTTAATATGAGGGAGAAGATAACTACCAAGTCCCCTTCTACAGTAATGCGCTAAATAATCGACTCCTTAACCACAGCAGAATTATGGGTAACTTTTCAGGATTTAGTCGGAAATATGGCTTGTTGCCATTCATCGGAAAGCTCTCTGTAAATTATGATTTGAAAATTAACATGTTTGTAATTAGGAAATTTAACACTGAAAGTACAGCAATGCCCTAAATAATCGACTTCTAAATGACAGCAGAATTATAGGTAACTTTTCAGGATTTAATCCTGAAAAGTTACCCATAATTCTGCTGTGGTTAAGGAGTCGATTATTTAGGGCATTACTGTATGCTGGTCTTTCCCTGGGTCACATAGGCTGGTACAGTAAAGGTACGTTCCGCTGAATCACCTTTTAGGCTGGTCCCTACAATCTACTTACTTTCATATTCTGGTTTGCCCGAGTCTGCCGATTCACATGTGAAGAACGTCTGATGATCCTGGGCAGACAGATTCATGTCGTAGTACGTGAGCGGCTCTTTGAGCGTCTCCCATGTAAATCGCTGATATTCTGCTCCTCGAAATAGATTTATTGGATTCCGCCAAACTTTGCATTCTGTAAAACAAGATAACATAATCATTAACTCTTCCATGAAATCCTGGTACACCCAGGAGAATAAGACCCCCCCTCCCCCCCCACACACAGCCGGAGCAGGGTTGTGCATGAGGTGGAGGTGTAACCTATGACTGGAGCTACCTGAAATTTGGTGAACACCTTATGCTAATGCATTCTCTTATATATGTTAACCCTTTGAGTGCCAGGGGCCGATATTATCGGCCCTAAACCTACACAATAAGTCTGTTAAAGAATATAATAAAATATATTAAAATTGTAAAAAATTGTAAAAAAAAAAAAAAATTGTTAAGCCAATGCATTCTCTTATATATGCGAGGCGACCTATGGTCGACTCGCATATATAAGAGAATGCATTGGCACAGGGTATATGGGTTGATACAAAAATCGGACCTGGCACTCAAAGGGTTAATATCCCATAGGGACTATACATGTATATACTTCCCAGAAGATGAGGCCTAAGCAGAATTAGGTCTAAATTCACCCTATGGGGATCTCATTCTGCAAATGTCAGACACACTAAATCTAGGCTTGACGTTGAGTTTTGTCTTATAAATTATGAAACAGATTATGTATCACGATTCAGGGCTGGGATTAAAATAATATGAAAGGGTAAACGAGAAAATGGTACCGGTAGATTACTTTAATGAGGATCAGCACTTATAACGAATTGTTCTCTGATTGGATGCATAATATTTAAATCAATGAACGAGGTTATTTCCACGACGATGGAATGTTTATGATCCACCTATATGCTGAAACAATAAAAGCTTCGTGAACGCAGTGTGAATAGAGATGATAAAATCACTCCATTAACGTGATGCGCGGGTACCATTAAAATCAATTGTATCACCTACAAATCATGTCGTCGATAGCAACTTCCCATGTCGCTGTTGACATAAAAATCACCTACCGCGGAACAATTTACTAAGCAGCATGGCATTTGACGATTAAATTGTCCCCTTGGCAGGTTATGATTTGTTCAGATAATTGTCATATTCACATGTCACGTTTATAAGTCATTTAACCCATTGAGAACTGGATGGTTGATGGGTAGTTACAGTAATGCCCTAAATAATCGACTCCTTAGCCACAGCAAAATTATGGGTAACTTTTCAGGATTTAGTCGGAAATATGAGAGCTTTCTGATGAATGGCAACAAGCCATATTTCCGACTAAATCCTGAAAAAGTTACCCATAATTCTGTTGTGGCCAAGGAGTTTGTTAAACTTAGTCTCTGATAATGCCTATATGGTAATATATTGAATGTCATTATCATGTACATTAACCCTCACATGACAGGAGCTGCGCTGGTGCAGCATTAAAGATTCTATGCCAGTGAATTCTCTTATATATGCAAGTCTCCCATAGGGAGCCTGGCATATATAAGAGAATGCACTGGCTTACAAGGTCAAGGTAAATATCGTTAGACCAATGCATTCTTTTATTTATGTGAGTTTCCCTATATAACAGAATGCATTGGCACTGGGTTTTCACAAAAGCTCCAATCATAAAAGAGTTAAACCCTTTCTAGCGACTTCTTGAATCCTAACAATCTGAATTAACAGGGGTGTACTGTATGTCCAAACAGCATGTATAAAGAATAGTTAGTGATTATAATGGTATTCTTAATCACTATAATGATTTTATAACTGAGCTCTTATATTTCATGGTACTTATTGGATCATGCAGTGGGGGGGGGGGGGGGGGGGGGGGCTGGGAATTGAACTGTCCACTTCTCCCTAATAACTAAACAGGGAGGGATAAGCGACTTCTCCCATCAGTTATAAATACATAGGAATGGTTTATTATTCATTTGGGGGGGGGGGGGGTATATTCAGGATATATTGGCAGACGACAGTCAGATGAATAGATAAAAATACAAGGGCTGAAAGATTCCTATTCATTAGTGGGAAATGTTCAGATAATAAGTTGGGTTATGGTCGTTTGTTGAAGTTATTATCTCAACAATTCCTAAAGGAACTACTCATCAATGAGTATTAATTTTGGTAAAGGGTTAATATTGGAATTGGATGGGTAAATCCATTCAGGAATCACATGGTTAACACTTCCATGACTGGAGATTCCTCAATTTTGTGAAAACCCTGTGCCAATGCATTATCTTTATATAATGTATACCACAAAGGGATAAGTTCCCAGTTAACCCTTTGATAATGTAATATACAATACAAGAGCCCATTTACAGCGAAAAGTCACTTCTCCCTGGGACAAAATAGGGAGAAGTGGCACATTTTAAGCAGAAGATATGTCTCCGGAGTGGTTCTCTATGCTGGTCTCTGGCAACAATGTGCTATCAACAGCATACACTAAAGTTCAAATGGCTCTAATTTCCTTCACACAAGTACATGTATAAATTTCTGTGGGTTCAACAATTTACAACGTTTTTATGGGTTTTTATTAAAATTTGTGAGTTTGCCACTATTAATTGTCACTATCAAGCTCAAATATTACAAGTGCAGACACCATGATATGGGCTGATGGGATTCGAGCAGAGGACACCTTGATATGGTCTGATGGGAATTGAGCAGACACCTTGATATGGGCTGATGGGAATGGAGCAGGTGACTGCAGGTGTAATTAATTATCACTGGTTTATATGCTTAACTCTTCTCATCCTGGACTTATAGAAAGTAACACCATGATATTACATAATTAAGCCATCATGAGCTGGATGATAATATATACATGTACAGGGTCTCATTTCTCAAAACATGCAATGAGTATGGGATAATATTTTCCTTGACCTTAAATTGTATGCCAGTGCATTGGCACAGGATTTTTAATGCTGCACCAGCGCAGCTCCCATCATGAAAGGGTTAATTTGGTTTAACTCTTTCAGTGCCAGGGGCCGATCTCATCGGCCGATCTCATCGGCCCTAATTTACGGTCTGTAGAGTGCCAGGGCCGATGAGATCGGCCCTAAAATAAATAAAAAAAAAAAAAAAAAATTTTTTTTTGGGGTTTAATTTTTTTTGGGTATGCTTAAGCATGCTATAGCGAATTTAAAAACAAACTGGATAACACCTTTGGGGCATGTTATAAATCAAAACTATCACCAAGTAATCATAGTAATAATTTTAATGCCCATGAAAAACGTAAGATTCCCTGGCACTAAACCTACAAAATAAGCCTGGCACTGAAAGAGTTTTTACTCAGAAGTTGACGACATTGTATTCATTGGTATACCCCCCATATCGATAGTTACCACCCCAACCTGTGTGTGTGTCACTCGCATGATATTGTCGAAA
Source organism: Siphonodentalium dalli (assembly GCA_032622095.1). NCBI lineage: Eukaryota > Metazoa > Mollusca > Scaphopoda > Gadilida > Siphonodentaliidae > Siphonodentalium > Siphonodentalium dalli. The sequence continues at coordinate 15,427,183 of CP136061.1, forward strand.
ATTGAAGCCAACTTTTACATAAAATACTAAGTCAGTTAAAATTTTCTTCATGAAATATTTCGAGGAGATTTTAAATTTGTAGTTATGTAAAACTATAAACACAACGAAAAATTGGACCACCACGAAAATATTTGCTTTTACAGTAGTTAAAATTATAGAAGCAAACAATTTCTTCATACTTTGTCGGCATATTGTTGGGTTAATTACCGTAATCATTGTGAATATGAGGGAAGGACTTTGTAAAACTCTTTCCCATTGATACTGAATGACCTCTAGGTGGTTGTTGCCAAGACGTGCCTAACATAACAAATCGCCATTTGATGGTCTGATATCTGCATTGATTTAAAGCCCTGTCTGATCAATTTGTCTGGCGTTATTGACTATCTGCGGTTACATGCACATGCCAATACTTTACTTAATGTTACTTAAGAAATAATCGCACACCATATACATTCACACAATCAGCTCCCGTAGGAATCAGTACATTTTGCCATGCAGTCAACATGAACGTTTCCGATGTTCATAAACCATTAACTTAAGTCGACACTTCAGTTATTGGCCGATGAAGGCAACATCTACGTCACTTCAAGCCGATCGAATGCACCCACTTTCTGCGCGTTGTTATGGGAAACTGTTGAAATTTTCATAATATGTTACTCACATATATTGTTTTGGTAGATTTGAAAAGTTATTCAAATGCTTTATTATCTATTAAAATGTACTGGTATATAATTATAAGGAATGACTTGCAGATCGATTGGGGTCATTGGTTTCGACCAGCAGAGTACTTAAAATAAGTTTGTGTGAATCCCAAATAAATGAAAGTGTCAATGACACTGTAGCTCAACTTAGGTAGGGGCATAATATAATGGTTAACAGTAAATGGAGGAATAGGAAAGGTGCTAATTGAAATGTCTAACCTGCGCCAAAGGATTTAGTGATGCAAAGTGTAAAATACAAGATGGCTGCTGGTGGCCATTTTTTTTGGCCAATTGACCCCAAAAGAACTCGTTCCCATCTACGTATAATTGTTAACATCCATGACAAATTTTATGAAGATCTGACCAAAGCTACGACCTACAAATTTCATGATGATCAGACGAACAGTATGACCTGTAGACCGCGCCAATGGATTGAATTTTGAAATCCAAGATGGCCGCTGGCAGCCATGTTTTTTGGCCGAATGACCCCACAATGATTCGTTCCCATCTACATGTCAATGTCAACATTCATGACAAATTTAATAAAGATCAGACCAAAGGTATGACCTGTAGCCCACGCCAAAGGATTTAGTCATGCAAAGAGTAAAATGCTGGTGGCCATGTTTATTGACCGAATGACCCCAAAACGACTCGTTCCCATCTACATGTCATTGTTATAATTCATGACAAATTTCATGACCATCTGACCAAAGCTACGACCTGTAGCCCGCACCAAAGGATTTAGTCATGCAAAGAGTAAAATCCAAGATGGCTGCTGGCGGCCATGTTTTTAGACCGAATGACCCCAAAACGACTCGATCCCATCTACATGTCATTGTTATCATTCATGACAAATTTCATGATGATCAGACGAACAGTACGACCTGTAGCCCGCGCCAATGGATTGAATTTTGAAACCCAAGATGGCCGCCAGCGGCCATGTTTTTTGGCCGAATGACCCCACAATGATTCGTTCCCATCTACATGTCAATGTCAACGTTCATGACAAATTTTATAAAGATTAGACCAAAGGCAACCTATAGCCCGCGCCAAAGGATTTAGTCATGCAAAGAGTAAAATCCAAGATGGCTGCTGGTGGCCATGTTTTTTGGCCGAACGACTCCAAAATCACTCGTTCCCATCTACATGTCAGTGTTAACATCCATGACAAATTTCATAAACTTCCGACCAACACAACGACCTGTAGCCCGCGCCAAAGGATTTAGTCATGCAAAGAGTAAAATCCAAGATGGCTGCTGGCAGCCATGTTTTTTGGCCGAACGACCCCAAAATCACTCGGTCCCATCTACATGTCATCATTAACATCAATGACAAATTTCATGATGATCAGACAAACAGTACGATCTGTAGCCCACGCCAATGGATTGAATCTTGAAATCCAAGATGGCTGCCAGTGGCCATGTTTTTTGGCCGAATGACCCCAAAATGACTCGTTCCCATCTACATGTCAATGTCAACATTCATGACAAATTTCATAAAGATCAGACCAAAGGTACGACCTGTAGCCCGCGCCAAAGGATTTAGTCATGCAAATAGTAAAATCCAAGATGGCTGCTGGCGGCCATGTTTTTTGGCCGAACGACCCCAAAATCACTCGTTCCCATCTACATGTCAATATTAACATCCATGACAAATTTCATGATGATCAGACGAACAGTACGACCTGTAGCCCGCGCCAATGGATTGAATTTTGAAATCTAAGATGGCCGCCAGCGGCCATGTTTTTTGGCCGAATGACCCCACAATGATTCGTTCTCATCTACATGTCAATGTCAACATTCATGACAAATTTCATAAAGATTAGACCAAAGGTACAACCTGTAGCCCGCGCCAAAGGATTTAGTCATGCAAAGAGTAAAATCCAAGATGGCTGCTGGCGGCCATGTTTATTGGCCGAACGACCCCAAAATGACTCGTTCCCATCTACATGTCAATATTAACATCCATGACAAATTTCATGATGATCAGACGAACAGTACGACCTGTAGCCCGCGCCAATGGATTGAATTTTGAAATCTAAGATGGCCGCCAGCGGCCATGTTTTTGGCCGAATGACCCCACAATGATTCGTTCTCATCTACATGTCAATGTCAACATTCATGACAAATTTCATAAAGATTAGACCAAAGGTACAACCTGTAGCCCGCGCCAAAGGATTTAGTCATGCAAAGAGTAAAATCCAAGATGGCTGCTGGCGGCCATGTTTTTGGGCCGAACGACACCAAAATCACTCGTTCCCATCTACATGTCATTATTAACATCAATGACAAATTTCATGATGATCAGGCGAACAGTACAATCTGTAGCCCGCGCCAATGGATTGAATCTTGAAATCCAAGATGGCTGCCAGCGGCCATGTTTTTTGGCCGAATGACCCCAAAATGACTCGTTCCCATCTACATGTCAACATTCATGACAAATTTCATAAAGATTAGACCAAAGGTACAACCTGTAGCCCGCGCCAAAGGATTTAGTCATGCCAAGAGTAAAATCCAAGATGGCTGCTGGCGGCCATGTTTTTTTGGCCAAACAACTCCAAAATCACTCGTTCCCATCTACATGTCATTATTAACATCAATGACAAATTTCATGATGATCAGATGAACAGTACGACCTGTAGGCCGCGCCAATGGATTGAATCTTGAAATCCAAGATGGCTGCCAGCGGCCATGTTTTTTTGGCCGAATGACCCCAAAATGACTCGTTCCCATCTACATGTCAATGTCAACATTCATGACAAATTTCATGAAGATCAGACCAAAGGTACAACCTGTAGCCCGCGCCAAAGGAAATTGTTGACGGACACACGCACACACGCGCACACGGACGCCAAACCATGGCAATAGCTCAAACTTACAAAAGTAAGTTGAGCTAAAAAGCTGTATTCCTATTTATTTTTTTAAACCTTCGGAAAATTTGAGACGAGTTGTGGTACAATAATTTCATGACTGGAGCTTCCTGAAAATTGGCAAAAACCCTGTGCCAATGCATTCTCTTATATATGCGAGTCGCCCATGAGGCACCTCGTATATATAAGAGAATGCCATGGCCTAACAATATTTCCCTTGACCTTGTAAGCCAGTGCATTCTCTTATATATGTGAGGCTCCCTATTTGAGACTGACATATATAAGAGAATGCACTGGCACAGGGTCTTTAAAGCTGCACCAGCACAGCTCCCGTCATGAAAGGGATAAGAAAACCCATAAATTAAATTTGGTGAAAATCGGATTATGTTTGCTACAGTTATCGTGCCAAGTAGCTGGTGAAATAAGACAATCCAGGTAAAAAAACCAGAATGCATAACTCCTGAAAAAAATTCAGACAGGACTGATGTTTGAACTCGTCCAAGGGACTCATGAGCAGAAGCAATGATTCTAATTTGATAACATCTGATTAGTTAGTTAAATTAAATGTGACATGGATGGACAGACAGCTAGGCAGATGAACAGAGGGCTTGACAGACGCCCACCATCATTTATAATACCATAGGTCAAGTTTATTACACAACAAACAAAAATCCATTTAGGATTCAGAGGGTAAAATGAGAAACTCATTATTATATAACTACAGTCAACAGTTGACATTTCACATAGTTTAAAATAGCATGATCTTTGAACTTTGTGGCTTTTAAGCTGTGATGATTATGTGAGTAACAGCTTAACCTTTCAGTGCATAAGTACCAAGAAAACTCATCGCATGCTACCAACATCACACACTCACATTAGTACCAAGAATAAATTTGGTGACTATGCAAAGCCTGGCATGGAATTTTAGAATATCAACAAACAAATAATAGCAATTACAGGACTCGATGTGTTCTAAAATTACTACTTACCATTTATGTTCCCCTCTCCCGACCCATATTTTAGGGCTCGTGTAGGTACATGTAGGTAGGTCAATATTTTGTTTGCATAAACCAATTGCTAATGAGGAGACGTATTCTTTTAACAATAGGGTGTTAACCCTTTGAGCGCCAAGTCCGGTTTTTGTATCAACCCATATACCCTGTGCCAATGCATTCTCTTATATAAGCGAGTCGACCATAGGTCTCTTCGCATATATAAGAGAATGCATTGGTCTAACAATATTTTTTTTTTTAGGTTTAGGGCCGATGAGATCGGCCCCTGGCACTCAAAGGGTTAAAACTTCCATGACTGGAGCTTCCCAAATTTTTTCTGAAAAACCTGTGCCAATGCATTATTCTCTTGGGCCAATGTATTCTCTTATACATCTCACTGAACATATAAGAGAATACATTGGCCTAACAATATTTACCTTGACCTTGTAAGCCAGTGCATTCTCTTATATAAGCAAAGCTCCCTATGGGAGACTTGCAAATATAAGAGAATGCACTGGAACATAATTTTTAATGCTGCACCAGCGCAGCTCCCATAATGAACACCATGAAAGGGTTAATTGGCAAAGATTATGTCATCATGTAATAATGTTATAAATTTTAAATGAGACAAATATAATATATTTGTGGGCAGCAAAAAAATTGGTCAGTCAGGAGAAGGTAAATAAGCAATTTTTTAATTATGGCCCACGTAGAAATAATTATTATATGTTACATGAAGTTTTTTTGTGTGAACATTTGAAAGCCAGAAAAGGGTGTGCCCAAAATACATAATTGTGCTGAAATTAGCACACATGAAGACATGCATTCTTCATGTATATGAATACAAACATGATATTTCTCACTGGAACAGAAGAAAAATATTTGTAAAGATTTCCTGAAGCAAGAATTGAGTGAAGAAATTGCTTGTTTTGGTATAAAATTTCAAAACTTTCTCTTACCGGGCAGAACCGTATATAAGATAGTACATTGGTGCCTTACAATATTGACCTTGACTCGTAAGCTCAATATATAAGAGAATGCACTGGCACAGGATCTTTAATGATGCACCAGCACAGCCCAATCATGAAAGGGCTAAGCCATCTAAAGCCCTGAGATTCATAACTATCAGGGTTTCCGCCAGGGGGGAATTATTGAGTCCGTATTGGGGAAACACATAACGCAACGGGACGACCATATTAACCCTTTACCCAACAAAATAGCCAAAACCGGCCAAATAAAGCTTCAACAGCCTAAAATATCTTCAGTCTGTCTCAATAGAACCATACAAATATGGATATCCGGCACCGGCTCCTTGACCACCGGCTCCTTGACCAATGCATTCTCTTATATATGCGAGTCGACCATAGGTCGCCTCGCATATATAAGAGAATGCATTGGCCTAAAAAAAATCTTTTTTTAACACTTTTTAACATTTTTTCTTACATTCTTTAACAATTTTATAATTTTTAATGTGTTAAGCCAATGCATTCTCTTATATATGCGAGGCGACCTATGGTCGACTCGCATATATAAGAGAATGCATTGGCACAGGGCCCTTCTGTTGGGTAAAGGGTTAACTAGTTTTTCCTCCAAAGTTTGAACTTGCGAACAATCAGTTCTTACCTGGCGTTGTTGTCTGTTGTTGTTGTTGCTGTTGTTGGTTGTTATTTGGAGTACTGTTACTGCTCGCTTCATTGGTGTCACTACCGCCCAGTAATGGAGATATATGGTTGAGCGACACCTGCTCTATGAAGGACGTGCCATACTTCTTAAAATACCACCACTCAAATATCTGGAAGAAAAAAGCCAACTCAAATATATAAAAGTTAAAGGTGGATTATCTCTTTGTAAACATGTATTATATTGTTACCGGGGTATAAAATATTAGATCTGAATCGAAGACTCCTGTCCGGAAATGCTTCTATCGATTAATATTCATTTTATTTCAAATATTTTCTGGTCTAAAAAGGTGTGGTTGTTTAGCTAACAAACAATAGTGGTTACTGTTAACAGACACCAGAAATTTTATGGTGTAATTTTGTCACAAATAAACATTAATTATACTCATTATCGCTTATAACTATAGTATAGCGGTTAAGAAAAAAAATCATGCACTTTTACCAACGGTAAAACAAAAACAACAACACCATTCTCCCTGTTATTCATCACAATTGCCACAGCTTACGCAATTTGGCAACGGTTGACGAAATATTAGAATTAATGTTGAACATGTGGAAAATGACTATTTGACACTTTTGCCGTCAATCTTATGTTTGATTTTGAGTTATATTCGCTGTATTTGATACAATTCATAGTCGCAATACAACACTAAGTCAATATAGTTAAGCTAATGTGCAATATTTATGAACATGGTCAATGAATATAGGCAAATTACTTTTGTAATAAATAGACAATGAACAAAACTAACAAATACTGCTGAACTGCACGATCGCCTACGGAAACCCATTCTCCATTCTACGGAAAGCCGATTCGTTGTGGTTTTCACGAATTGCAATGTGCGAAAATTACTAAATGATAATCGGAGATATGGTTAATTTTCTGAATCAAATCAAAAGAACTTATTAAATTGATGTATACACAACTTATTGAAGGCAGGTCGTGATCAAGTAATACTGTCGCATTTGTAGAAATTGGGGATTGGGGTAGGGGCGGGTTGTAATCTAGCTCTTGGTGTTGAAGTCACCATGATGAATTTTTTTAGGGATGACTGTACAGCGGTTGATGTCACCCTGAGAGTTCAGAATATCAATCAAGATGGGTATATAGTAATGCCAAGAGTTGAAAGTTTGTTCTATAATATATTCTCCATAACGTGACAATAGGGGGGTGTTACATTGTCGGTTGAATATTTTTCCATCTTCATGTAGGCCTACATGTATGTGGTGACAGATTGGACTCAAAGCAGGGTGCAAATCCAATTTTGAGGACCTGAGAGTTTGGTATGATTCAAAGGGTTCAGTTGGAAATTTAAGCACCCCCAACAGCCACGGCACTGTCTCTTCTAGTGTGTGGTGAGGTTGTGGTGGCTTCAGCACTTTTCAATTATAAATGTAACAAATGCCAACAAATGTGTGTACGATCAAATTTTATAATTACGCTAGTATGACCATGTTTTGAAAGGAAATTGGCAGAACTTAAAAACTGAACTAAGTGGGACCATAATATGTGGCTACTCTGGCACAATAGCATCAAATCTGACCAACTATTGTCAGTAAAACCGTTTAGTGTTTCTTTCATTGTGCATAAAGGTCACAAAGATGGAGAACTCTCTAACATGATTTCTCTTTAGATTAACATATCCATGAGTTAAAAGCAGCGATAGCCACCCAATGTACACCTGTGCAACCCACCCATGACCATACAGTCACTCCATATATATATATATATATATATAAACACCACACAAATGACCATGTGGCCACTCACTTTATACACATGCACCTCCTCAGACCATGACCATACAGCCACACTTGTATATACCCATATATACATGTACATCACACATGATGATACAGCCATGATTCACCATGCAGGTACACCAGGTATACTCCTATATACCCATCACAGCATCACCATACAGTCACTATCCCCTGCATAGCTATTAACCACATTCATGGTCTTACAATCACACACTATATACCTATTCACATCACCATTGGCCATATGGTCACGCCATTGGCCATATAGTCACTCAAGGTACACATATACATAATACACCCCACTAATGGCCATACAGCCCTTCCAGATATACCAACAACCCGCACACACGACCATTTGCCCACTCCAGACTTCCATATACACCTCACCTGTGATAATTCAGCCACATGCAATATACTCAAGCTATACTACAGATATGCATATACACTTAACCATAACTACATTCATTCCATGTACGCATATACAACATACTGCTCCATATTGATCGACAGCACCCCCCCCCCCCCACCCATGACCGTACAACCAACAACAATACATATATCTATAAACCCACCCATGACAATACAGACAATACAAAAGTTACACCTGTAAAACCCACCATGACCATAGAGTCACTCCATTTATAAACAGGCAACACGTATTTGACCATGTAGCTACTCTCGTAACACCCACACTGTATAAATGACCATATACCGTCACATCGGGTATATATCTGTAAACGCACACATGACAATAGTCACTCCCTGTATACCTATTCACCTCAGACATGACCATACAGCGACTCATTGTATATACATACATATCACCATGGACACCCCACCGATGACCCGGAGCCCACTAGCCACATCGCTGATGACTAATCAACTATATACATGTATTGAATGATAAATACAGTATAGGCACTATTTACGCATGCTGTTTCGAATAAAAGATAACACAGGTTATACATTATTTTGTGCACTGACCATCTGTTAACTTTTGGGGGTGATACTTAAAGGCATATGTTAGGTCATTGTGGTGGGGGGAATAGTTGGAAATCATGTATATACGATGGGACTGATGGGAATTTGCTTACAACGGGGGATAGCCCATGTCATGTAAGAATTGTCCAATAACTAGAAATGTTATGATACCTTTCAGTTTGAAACATCTATCCTGAAGGGGGTGGGTGTGCGAAATTAAATTGTCATACTGCTCTGAGTCACGTCTAGCCACGTTCCTGTGTATAGACTATAGAATGATACTTAGAATTCAAGCTATAGTACATCTAGGTGTCTTCCTGATAATAATTGGAAATTCAATATACCCATACGGGCCATACAATTGGATACTATAATACTTCTATTGCGTATTCTACACAAGACAACAGTGAGAAAGAATCAGTGAACCCATTTATGCAAGCTTCTTGTGTGGTTTCGACTTCTTAATAATGAGACAGTTTTTACCAGGTTTCGTGTTGTTTGGCGCCAGAATATTCGAAAAATCACATTTTATAAAGAGCGTTTTTACTTCATTACCAACCAACGATGAAAATTGAAGACAAATTTCGAAAATAAGCTATTTATGATGATTCTGATCACATTATTTTTGATGTTTCTTGTGGTGCTGTATTGGTGATGCATATGTATAACGACCATTATATTTCATGTTTTATTGCCTACTAAATTATTATGGAATATTAACTTATTTTATGTCGAATTGGATGGGGCATCTTTAAATCAAGAAAGAAAAAAAATACACAAATACAATTGGATAGAAATATATTGCTCACATACACTGGCCGAATCCATAGCGCAACGGCAAACTTCGGAGGAAACGTCCCTCAACTGGCGAGTCCTAATTCGAATTAAATAATAATTGAAACGTGTTGCTTTTCGCCGTGGACAACAATAACTGTCCGTGCTGAACAGTGGGCGTATACTCAGGTATCAAGACAGAGATGTGGACCAGACCAAATGGATAGTTGGCTCCAATGACAATTCAATGTGTGGGTTTTAAGTCAGATAATATTCTCAGCGTCAGGAATTCGGTCAAGAATATACTCGGCGCAAGAGCCTCGTCTATTCTTTGACCGAATCCCCTATTCTTCGAACATTATCCATTACATAGTTTGCACCAAACTGACTTATAGTGCCTCGTCTGATAATGGGCGGCCGTGTCTGACTCTGACGCCGTCTTCTCTTGTGTCTACACAGCCACCTTTTCAAGTTTTGTGTTAACATTGCTAAGAGGTTGAAGGTCACAATAAGGAAGGAAATGAGTGGGTGAAGTTAAGTCATGAGGTGAGTATGCAGGGGTACCCCATCAGCTCCCAGACTATTATAAATTTGTGCTTTCATCGCTGTTGCATGTCAACGTCATCAATGGCAACATAATATTGGTTTTGCACCAGTAGATACAGTAACCAAATACATGTACCTACCTAAATGACACATTAGCTGTTAAGATCCAATCACAATGACATCACTTATTTTTTTTTTTAAATTGGGTGGTTTCCGGAAGTCGTTGTGACAACCAACAAAGTGGTTATTTAAGTTGGGTCCATATCAGAATTTGTTTCATATATGTCCCTGAAGGTGTATACAAAGTTTCATGCTTCTACTAAAAAGTGCATGATTCCCCCATAATTTTGGTCTTAGCCGCTATACTACTATGGAATAAAACAATAAAACCAATCAATCTGGGACATAGGCATAAGAACAGCATAATGCTATCTATCGCTATATGGTATCACCCAAATGGGCTGTTCTAAAAATAGACAATTAAACGGTCCCAATAAAATATTCAAAATAAAATCAATATTAATTAATAGAAGCCTTTCCGGACAGGGTTCTTCAGTTCATATTTATTATTTTATACCCACGCAACTATTTCAAATGTGTTGTTTAAAGATATAATCCGTCTATAAAAAGCCAACTCAAATATATACCTGAAAGTCAAAAATACCACCATTTTGAAAGGCAGATTATAAAATAAACATTGGGGTTAATTTTAGTACACATTTTGTAGACCAATAAATAGACAGAACACAACGCGCATCCTAATCGAGACTCTTTTATCGACTGAGTTGCAGATGGAGCAAGGATATATTGCGCCGTCCGCAACGAGTTCGATAAATGATTCAAGATTATGATTAAAGGGGTACTGTACGCCATTTGCATTAAATTTCCGGTGACAACAACGATCTAATATCGATAATATATAGAAACATAAGTAATTTGAGTCGAAGATGTATTCTGTAAACGCTCAGGTTAATATGCTATCTTAAAATTTAATAATTTAAAAGTTAATAATTTGATATAAATTGAATTTATGACTGGAGCCATAAAATGGCGTCAATTAAATTACGAATTTCCGTAATCAAAATAAAGTAATTGAGGGATACTGGATGTTAAACCGATCGCACACACGATTGCTTAAAATATTATAATGATACGGGGAGAACACTCAAGTCACTCACTGACTAGCGACGATACAATAACTTAAATGATTATATTGGACTAGTATGCCTATAATATAACTTTTATTTGATTCATTTGGTTGAAAACTGTACAAAAATTACTCGACAACGACAATTTGTATTTTTGCATTCCGGTAAATTAGTCATCCGTAACACTACTTCGTACTCAACAGACTTTCAAATAATGAAAAAATTGTTACCTTATTCTCTGACTCGGAGACTATAGAAACCAACAACAACATTTGGCGTACAGTACCCCTTTAAGTTGTGTTCTGTATTTGTTCTACACCGTTCAATCAGATAAGTTCAATCCATGAATGTCACCTTCATTGTTCTATAGCTACCTTTATTGTGACAAATAACCAGTAATTATGGGGGGATCACCGGAAGCGGATGATCAACGTTATGTACGTCATCTTTCTTGGCGACAACATCAACAAGAATAGTTCCGGCTTGTATTCCACTAGAGGTATACACTAATATGTATTCAATGGCTGGGATTCCGTTGAATACATGTGACTCACGTCAATGGGCTTAATTTTCGTACACATTTTGTAGACCAATAAAACAGTTTGTTCCGTGGCCGAATTATAAGTATTCTTCCTTGTTACTCATGATGTTAAATTATTTAATGTTGATAATGACGACTGAATGTCTGCACTGAATATGAAATTATTTGGAATGTACCATTAGCTTTAGGGCTGGACGATATTAACGAAAATAAAAACCGCGATTATTTTAAATTAAAACCGCGGTTAACGATATAATCGCGGTTTTTTAAAACATCAGACACTAGTAACTTAAAACAGTTTCTCACTGTTCGCTAGAATCACATCATTAATTTTGACAAGTTGACGTCAATAATAACATACACAACCACTCAACCAGTGACAACCTCATGCTCGATCGATATTCGGAATGAAAAGTAAATTCACCGGTTAAATTCCGCTATTCGGACAATTTCGTTCCAGTGACTTGACAAATTCTGGTATATACCAATAATTAATAAAACCATTATCTAGTCTATGCCAAAACTAAAAGTGTTCTATACCATAGTATCCCTTTCTAACTCGGTATATTCAACCATGTTGAGTAAATACATGTTGTTCCCGATGACACTTGCGTCACTTGACAAATGGAAATGTGGTTTACCGTCTAGACAAATTTTAGCGAAGTCCACACACACGTAGTACATAACTTTTGGAATTCTGCCAAGCAAGGACACCATGTATTTTTGGGCGGGTTTGAAGCCGTAATTCTATCATTTTGGTTTTAACCAATCGCCGTGAGTGGTTTTTTCTAGACGAGCAGGGGGCGGTATCTTCGCTCATTTACTATTTTGATTGACGGTGCATGTGCATCATTGTACTGAAGGAAGAGGCGTGGCAAAACTGACATTCATTTTGATCTATCACCTGATCAGTCGTCAATTCATTTGGTGAATTCTCTTGTAATAAAAAGTACGCAGGGAAGTCGGAGGGTTTGTGTAATATTGTGAGCGAAAGGGGGACGTATTCTGGGTTTTCATATTCCCCCTAATTTCGGTAGTCGTCCTAAACATTGTTTACTATGATTATTGAATATTGAAAAAGTCAGGACACAGGGATTTAGTTGAAATTTAAAACTTAAATAACTCGATTTAGGCTTGAGTTAAACTATTTGTTTGTATAGGCTTATGATGGTCTGGCACCCTCTAATTGCCGACGATATTACGATTATTTTAGTTTAGACGATATTACTGACGATATTGAAATATTAACCGGGTATTGACGATTAATCGGGAAACCGCCCAGCACTAATTAGCTTCTGTTAATATCAAAACAGACAGAGGCCAGCAACTCCCAATTACTAGTATGGTAGGGCAAGGCTTAATTTCAATAAGATACCAATATAAGAGTATAACACCAGCTACACTTCTTGCCATCCCATGGAGCTCCAAATTTTACAGCTACAGTAATGCCCTAATTAATCGACTCCCTAACCACAGCAGAATTATGGGTAACTTTTCAGGATTTAGTCGGAAATATGGCTTGTTGCCATTCATCGTAAAGCTCTCACTTAGAGCTTTCCGATGAATGGCAACAAGCCATATTTCTGACTAAATCCTGAAAAATTACCCATAATTCTGCTGTGGTTAAGGAGTCGATTATTTACTAGTACATGTAGAGCATGCATTACTGTATCTGTCTATCATAAAACTATTTGTGTGCTGTGATGTCATACTGCAAGGATTGCATGCAGAAGTTATTTATAGCAGCGGTAATGTGACACACAGTTATTTTCATTAGACTCTGTAATACAGAGCTGTTCGAGTCTAATTTGAATCTGGTACATGTATAGCCAATCAATCACAAATGGCAATCACTGGAATTCTTGCTGTCAACAATATAAACAGAGTCTGCGCTGGACCGAAATTGAATTTTGTAGAATGAAAATTAGTTTGCCAAATTATTTTAGAAATTGCCAATTGCTATCACATTATATTTCAACAATCACTGTTTTTTGGTAATGATAGAAAAGTAGTTACATGTAGTTATTAAAGGTACTAAAATCAGATTCAATGGTCCCCATATCATCAGATTCCAACAACAATAAAAAAATTGGAATGCCGCTTCAGTTTTCAGAATAGATTAATTGCCCAAAAATAATGCTAACCACTCAACTCTAGTATAAAATGTCAAAAAACCTGTTATTTATCAACATTTTGTTCAGGGAAATTTGGCCAGTTTGTAAAATATCTGACACACAACAACATCTTGATTGAGATAAAAAACCAGGTTTGTATAATTTCCCCCCCTGGGTTATGGCCCTTAGTTCTGAGTTCTTAGTTTGTCCGCTTTTAGTGATTTTCGGTCGGACCGATTCACTCTTACAGGAAAAATACTTGATGCGCAACCTCATTATGATCTAAAGAGCATTAAATTCTATCATTTGTACATACATGTATAACTGAATGGATTTTGTTGTTTATCGCCAAATAAACTATCAATTAGTAAATCAATAACCATAGTTTTATCATGATATATTAAAGACATAGAGAACACCTATAGTGTTTGTTTGAATACCAAAATATCTCACGAGTGTCTGGAAAGAAATATTAAATTTTCACAAGCAGCTGCAAGCCGACAGTGAATATTTTATATTTCTTTCCAGACACGAATGGGATGTTTCAGGTATTCGAACAAAAACTGTAGGTGTTCTTTATTGTATGAACCTTATTAATGCTTAAAGTTACTAAATTATGCACAATTCTCACTTTTAACCCTTTGAGTGCCAGGTCCGATTTTTTGTATCAACCCATATACCCTGTGCCAATGCATTCTCTTATATATGCGAGTCGACCATAGGTCGCCTAAATATATAAGAGAATGCATTGGCCTAACAATTTTTCATCATTTGTTATTATTTTTTACAATTTTAATAATTGTTTTTTATATTCTTTAACAGGCTTATTTTGTAGGTTTAGGGCCAGGGAATCTTACGTTTTTCATCGGCATCAAAATTATTACTATGAATACTTGGTGATAGTTTTGAGTTATAACATGCCCTATAGCATGCTTAAGCATACTCAAAAAAAATTCAACCAAAAAAAAACAAATCTAAAAATATTTTTTTTTTTTTTTTTTATTTATTTTTTTTTTTAGGGCCGATTTTACACACCATAAATTAGGGCGATGAGATCGCCCTGTGGCACTCAAAGGGTTAATAGCACAACAAATTAAAACAATACACATAAAGCAACACCTGTTTGACGAAATTACTGACAGCGATCATCTGATAGGTAGCAAACCGCTTTCAATTGATGACGTCCTGGGGTCATTTGGCAACAAAAAGATAAAATGAAATAACAAAATTGTATTTCACTGTAGCTTCTAATTAAGAGATACATACAACGATGTTGGTAATTTTCTGCTATTTTATAGCCAAGCATATAATAAATGTGATTATATTGATTTGATCAGTTGACTCCAGACTGGTCTCTGATATAATGAATCCACTGGATCCATGTTTTCTCATTGCCTGTCAAATGAATATATGTCCACATTTGACATTTATCGCTGAAAATTACTGTATCAACGACAGCATGATCGTGATATTATATAGTTCATATAATAATCAATGTTTTGACATTTCTAATGGAATTCTGTTGTCACATACATTGTATAGTAGACACACTCTCTGCAGGCGATCTTCATAAAAAGCGATTGTTGTCAATAATCTACTTTACTGCAGTATGTCATTCGCTCCTAACATAAATGTCACGTCACTTCACAAGTTCTCGGAAATATGATAGAGAGTTCGTTATTGAGTTGCATTAATAATTGGAAGGCATTCATGATTTGAATTATTGTCGTCATCATCCTATAAACCCTTTGAGTGCCAAGTCCGATTTTTGTATCAACCCATATACCCTGTGCCAATGCATTCTCTTAT
Source organism: Siphonodentalium dalli (assembly GCA_032622095.1). Lineage (NCBI taxonomy): Eukaryota > Metazoa > Mollusca > Scaphopoda > Gadilida > Siphonodentaliidae > Siphonodentalium > Siphonodentalium dalli. The sequence goes on from CP136061.1 coordinate 15,443,098, forward strand.
ATATGCGAGTCGACCATAGGTCGCCTCGCATATATAAGAGAATTCATTGGCCTAACAATTTTTCATCATTTGTTATTATTTTTTACAATTTTTTACAATATAAATTTTTTTCTTCTTATATTCTGTAACAGACTTATTTTGTAGGTTTAGTGCCAGGGAATCTTACGTTTTTCATGGGCATAAAAATTATTACTATGAATACTTGGTGATAGTTTTGAGTTATAACATACCCCTAAGGTTTTATCCAGTTTGTTTTAAAATTCGCTATAGCATGCTTAAGCATACCCAAAAAAAATTCAATCCAAAAAAAAAAATCTAAAAAAAAAAAAAGTTCTTTTTTATTTTTTTAGGGCCGATATTACAGACCGTAAATTAGGCCCGATGAGATCGGCCCCTGGCACTGAAAGGGTTAAAAATGTCTATGCCGGTACATATATCTGCTACATTACTTTTCCCTGGTTACCTACATTTTACTCCAGTTTGTAATTCGCTCCGAACATAAATGTCACGTCACTTCACGAGTTCTCAGATATATATCTGAATTGCATTTATCATCAACAATCATGACAACATCATCACGCTTGTCGTCATGTCCTTATCATATTCCTCACAAAGATTCTCATCATGTATCATCATGTATCATTATGTATCATCATCATCAATCTTCATAATCCTCACAAAGATTCTCATCATGTATCATCATCATCAATCTTCATAATCCTCACAAAGATTCTCATCATGTATCATCATCATCAATCTTCATAATCCAAATTTTCAAAAGAGGAGATTTTTACATGTTTCTAATACAGGGTTTGCGCTGCTGCCACTTGCCAATTAAAAAAATAATTCACATTTGGCAAGTCGCATTTGAATTCCTCGTTTGTTTCTAAAGAAAGATTATGCCATTTTGTACGAAACAGCAAAAAGTAATGATAAATTTGTTTTTATGAAAAGAGAAAAAAGAAATTTGTTAGGAAACTACATTGTACGTGTATATGCATATATGTTACTCATCTAATATATATAGTTAATTTTTGTTAAATTATATGTATTTTATTCATGTTTGCAACTGCCTATTTGGGTGTATTTTGCATTAAATATTATCTTATCTTATCTGACATGTACTGTTAATCATCTTTGTTTGTTCGGGTCATGGAGGTCATTGACGACATTGCAACAATGCATTTAATGGAGACATTGTATTCCAAGAATTTATGATGGTCGGTGTTTTATGGCCAGCGATTATAAAACATTAGATTAATCATCTGACAGACTCTTTGTCTCCAACACGGATACAGTCCGCAAATGACATACAAGCGTGGATCTGACAAGAAATGAGAATTTGTTCCTGCTCACTAAATCAATGAAGACTCATACTGAGTTTGTGCCTCTATAAATCTGATATATCTATATGCCAGTACCAGTAATTGTTTGGTCATACATGTAAGTATATTACGGAGGAAGTGCATTGTGCTGTTCCAATATAATGATAGATCTCAGGGCTTATATTTCGACGAGAATCCAAATCTAGATTCTCGAAAATATTCTCGCAAATTACCCTGGATTCTCGTGTAAAAGTATGTTTGGATTCTCATACTTTTTTTTACCCTGTGCCAATGCATTCTCTTATATATGCGAGTCGACCATAGGTCGCCTCGCATATATATTATAAGAGTATGCATTGGCCTAACAATTTTTTATCATGTTTTTTAAATAAATGTTTCTTACAATTTTTAGGACATACAATAAAAAACATCCATTACCCTGCAGGGAGCCCCACACATATATAGAAGCATATAGAAGAGTGTCGTCTGCTCATGTTTGTCTGGGGCTCTGTATGGGTGAAATTATAAAATTGTTAAAGGAAAAACAGATGAAATATATGCCCTGGATCTATTCTGTCAATATTTGAACCCTTGTTCAGACTGATAGTGATACGCTTCCTAAGTCTAGGTGAAAGGGCTTCCTTTTTAAGGATGTCAGCATAGCCGAGGCGGTAGGGTCATGGATAAGATCATCGCAATCTGGCGCAGGTTCAAACCTCGATCTGGCAGAAAATTGGGATGAAATTTCAAGCTTGATCTGAGTGGAGGGACATCTTAATGAGCAATTCCGGTGGATTCATGGCCATTTTGATCAGAAATGAGAATTTGTTCACGCTCACTGAAGCAAGCGCATTTGAAGAATGAACAATCACACCGAGTCCATAAATCTGATATATCTTAAAGTGATGTGAAACACTCTGGTAGGGTGATCAAATAGAATAATCTTGCTCAAAGTAGTTATATTAACAAATATTATATCCCAATTAAACAATCCAATCTGTCATTCTTATATATTAATTGAATGCAGTGACTCTTGATGGCAAAATAGTTTTCGTTAGTTTATTGCTGATAATTGCATCCCGAATCGAGAAGTAAATATTTACAATTGTGCCTAGTTCATAATTGCTTGAGATTTTGGTGATGATAGTTTTTATGTGACATTCCTCCAGTTGGTATAGTGCCTGCATTCTAACCTATCAGTTTCAACCACCCGAATAAGTCCATAATATGTCGTTAAAGATGTACTTTTTCGGGTGCATGAAACTAGTATGTTATTATTCTGGCACTATCTATGCCAACTGGATGAATATATTAGCATTCCAGTAACATCGCCAAAAATTTCAAACAAATTGACATTACCACTCCATAGAAAACATCGTCTGAACTACCGTATGCGCAATTGTAAATATTGACTTCTCAATACGGGATGCAACTATCTGCGATAAGCTAACGAAAACAATTTCGCCATCGAGAGTCACTATATTTAATTAATTAAGAATGGCAGTGTTTGTCTATATTTGGATATAATATTTTTTTAAATTACTACTTTGAGCAAGATTATTCTTCATTTCTATTTGATCACATTACTTTAAAAATTTGTATACATGTACGTACCAGAATAAGACCAGATATGAGAGACGACGTTCCTGTCAGGGCCACGTAGAACTTAGGCGTTAGTGTGTTCAGGAACATAGTTGCTGAAAAATAGAGAAAATAACAATCACTGACGATGCAACAATTTATTATCCATCACATACCGGTATGTTTCTCTGTTGACAATAGCTTTGAAATATCATATCATCATGGTGCGAAGGTACATGTACGTATCACCAAGATTTATCCATTCTGTTGCAGTTTCATTGTGGCTACAAGTTTGGGAATATACACTCAGTCATATGATTAAAACCAGGACTGTTGTTTTTGATACATGTAATGGTTGCACTACATGTACTGTACATGTCATATTTGCACTAAGAAAACTTTTTTATATACGATAAAACAAAATTTATATCAAATTATGAAAAGAAAGCTATCAATGGTGTCCTAGACACTAATGCTGATGGGGTCGTTGTCACAAGGCCAGGGTAATTTCCAGGCCAGTTTTGGTACTTGTAACAGGTATGGGCGCCCAAACTCAAGGCGCACAAAAAACAGTTAGAAAGAAGAAAAATTCCTCAGATAATTAGTTTTTTGACCATTATTACTAGAAAACAAACACAACTAACACTAAATCATCAAATAAAGCAATAAATTGTCATTTTATGGCAGTATGTACATGTAGTTCAAGGGGGAGGTCATCCCATACCCTCCCCAACTTAGGGCTGCGGCCTTCAGATATGACTTTGGCATATAAACAGGTGTCCCCAAATAATTACTGGAAACTACACTGCACAAGGCATCGATCACATTCGTAGCCACCGTTTCAAATCGATCAAATGTAGCTATCTTTTCAACAGCGATCACATTCGTAGCCAGCTTTTCAAATGGATCAGGAATGTACCCAGCTTTTCAAGGGTGTCATCAGATCACTTTCGTAAGCATATTCATATGGGTGTAATTGAACGAGACTAATTGTTTGGCTAATAACATTCTTCAGTAGCTAGCCTTGAAATAGTGTGCCTGTCATTTGCAGAATGAGGTCCCCAGAGGGTGAATTTAGTGATGCTAGCCCGCTATGCGGGGTAGCATCACTAAATTCACCCTCTGGGGACCTCATTCTGCCGATTTGTAAGCTGAATGAGGTCCCCAGAGGGTGAATTTGGTGATGCTAGCCCGCTATGCAGGGTCGCATCACTAAATTCACCCTCTGGGGACCTCATTCTGCAAATGACACACACTATTTCAAGGCTTGTTCAGTAGATGAATGAAAAATAACTTATAAATTTATAATGGGGGAAATAAATTAAATATTAGTTAATAATTTATATACCTGATGTCATGAAATTTAAGAAAAGAACCCAGTTGTGGAGTATGACATTGTCATTTTGGTCACATGTTCATGCGATGTCATCATCTATTGCATCATAAAACGATAAAATTTTAAAGCTACCTGTAACTACAAATGTGATCACCTGTAAGAAGCTGGCTGCACTTGTGATGGATTTGAAAAGCTTTTTCTTTTCTTTTTTTAATTTTTTTTTTGGATTTGAAAAGCTGGTTATGAATGTGATCGATGCCTTGTGACATTATGACCCCATCGGTCACACTACTGGTATGTGATGGAAATCCATAAATAGAATCATGATGGGCCGGTTGAAATAACTTGAAAATTGTCAAAAGATATACGACCACATGTGCCATATTGTAATTTAAAATCACAGAGGACACAAATTTAGCAGCGATCAGCACTGCATATCATATTTGTTGCCAGTATGGGTGTTGCAACCCTGGGAAATATCCTAGCCAATAGGCAATGCCTTGGTAAATGCAGAGGCAGAATTAATTTGCCTTGGCAATAAAATTATGTTAATAGTTATAGTCTGAATAGAGAATAACTCTTTAGCTAAAATACTTCCTTTCACTCTTCTATACATACATGTACATATTATATAGTCCTGAAAGAGCATACATAACACTTAATTGGGGCATTAAAACTAAGAACACTTGTCTAGGAGGTGATTGTTACTGTTAACTTATCTGTTGTTTAGTGGTCTGGAAACAAACACTAAGATGACATCAACATAAATAAATTATATTTTATGCAGGTTGTCTGTCATTATGTGATATCTAATTATAATAAAAGAGCCTATGTGAGGTAATTATTGATCTGGTTTAGCACTATTTGTTTTTGTCTAAGGCCAATGTCTTCAATCTACATGTAGCAAAAAATATTACCTTGGCATTTTTCTCTTACTCTTACATGTAATTCCAATTAACCCTTTACCCAACAGAAGGGCCCTGTGCCAATGCATTCTCTTATATATGCGAGTCGACCATAGGTCGCCTCGCATATATAAGAGAATGCATTGGCTTAACACATTAAAAATTATAAAATTGTTAAAGAATGTAAGAAAAAATGGTAAAAAGTGTTAAAAAAAGATTTTTTTTAGGCCAATGCATTCTCTTATATATGCGAGGCGACCTATGGTCGACTCGCATATATAAGAGAATGCATTGGCACAGGGCATAACTGTAACCATCACAATGTGGTCAATGAGCCGGTTCCAATGATATCCATATTTGTATGGTTCTATTGAGACAGACCGAAGATATTTTAGGCTGTTGAAGCTTTATTTGGCCGGTTTTGGCCGGTTTGTTGGGTAAAGGGTTAAGGGCTAGTGTTGAGTTTTTGTATGGTAGTCCAATGTGATTTACTGATATACACACCCCTGGTCAAGTGGTCATGCTTGTCTGCTAAGATGATATACACACCCCTGGTCAAGTGGTCATGCTTGTCTGCTATGATGATATACACACCCCTGGTCAAGTGGTCATGCTTGTCTGCTAAGATGATATACACACCCCTGGTCAAGTGGTCATGCTTGTCTGCTAAGATGATATACACACCCCTGGTCAAGTGGTCATGCTTGTCTGCTAAGATGTTATACACACCCCTGGTCAAGTGGTCATGCTTGTCTGCTAAGATGTTATACACACCCCTGGTCAAGTGGTAATGCTTGTCTGCTAAGATGATATACACACCCCTGGTCAAGTGGTCATGCTTGTCTGCTAAGATGATATACACACCCCTTGTCAAGTGGCCATGCTTGTCTGCTAAGATGATATACACACCCCTGGTCAAGTGGCCATGCTTGTCTGCTAAGATGATATACACACCTCTGGTCAAGTGGTCATGCTTGTCTGCTAAGATGATATACACACCCCTTGTCAAGTGGCCATGCTTGTCTGCTAAGATGATATACACACCCCTGGTCAAGTGGCCATGCTTGTCTGCTAAGATGACATACACACCTCTGGTCAAGTGGTCATGCTTGTCTGCTAAGATGATATACACACCCCTGGTCAAGTGGTCATGTTTGTCTGCTAAGATGATATACACACCCCTTGTCAAGTGGCCATGCTTGTCTGCTAAGATGATATACACACCCCTGGTCAAGTGGTCATGCTTGTCTGCTATGATGATATACACACCTCTGGTCAAGTGGTCATGCTTGTCTGCTAAGATGATATACACACCCTTTGTCAAGTGGCCATGCTTGTCTGCTAAGATGATATACACACCCCTGGTCAAGTGGTCATGCTTGTCTGCTAAGATGATATACACACCTCTGGTCAAGTGGTCATGCTTGTCTGCTAAGATGATATACACACCCCTGGTCAAGTGGTCATGCTTGTCTGCTAAGATGATATACACACCCCTTGTCAAGTGGCCATGCTTGTCTGCTAAGATGATATACACACCCCTGGTCAAGTGGTCAAGCTTGTCTGCTAAGATGATATACACACCCCTGGTCAAGTGGTCATGCTTGTCTGCTAAGATGATATACACACCCCTGGTCAAGTGGTCATGCTTGTCTGCTAAGATGATATACACCGTACCCCTGGTCAAGTGGTCATGCTTGTCTGCTATGATGATATACACCGTACCCCTGGTCAAGTGGTCATGCTTGTCTGCTAAGATGATATACACACCCCTGGTCAAGTGGCCATGCTTGTCTGCTAAGATGATATACACACCCCTGGTCAAGTGGTCATGCTTGTCTGCTAAGATGATATACACACCCCTGGTCAAGTGGTCATGCTTGTCTGCTAAGATGATATACACCGTACCCCTGGTCAAGTGGTCATGCTTGTCTGCTATGATGATATACACACCCCTGGTCAAGTGGCCATGCGTGTCTGCTAAGATGATATACACACCCCTGGTCAAGTGGCCATGCTTGTCTGCTAAGATGATATACACACCCCTGGTCAAGTGGTCATGCTTGTCTGCTAAGATGATATACACACCCCTGGTCAAGTGGTCATGCTTGTCTGCTAAGATGATATATACACACCCCTGGTCAAGTGGTCATGCTTGTCTGCTAAGATGATATACACACCCCTGGTCAAGTGGTCATGCTTGTCTGCTAAGATGATATACACACCCCTGGTCAAGTGGTCAAGCTTGTCTGCTAAGATGATATACACACCCCTGGTCAAGTGGTCATGCTTGTCTGCTAAGATGATATACACACCCCTGGTCAAGTGGTCATGCTTGTCTGCTAAGATGATATACACACCCCTGGTCAAGTGGTCATGCTTGTCTGCTAAGATGATATACACCGTACCCCTGGTCAAGTGGTCATGCTTGTCTGCTAAGATGATATACACCGTACCCCTGGTCAAGTGGTCATGCTTGTCTGCTAAGATGATATACACACCCCTGGTCAAGTGGCCATGCTTGTCTGCTAAGATGATATACACACCCCTGGTCAAGCTTGTCTGCTAAGATGATATACACACCCCTGGTCAAGTGGCCATGCTTGTCTGCTAAGATGATATACACACCCCTGGTCAAGTGGTCATGCTTGTCTGCTAAGATGATATACACCGTACCCCTGGTCAAGTGGTCGGGCTTGTCTGCTAAGATGATATACACACCCCTGGTCAAGTGGTCATGCTTGTCTGCTAAGATGATATACACACCCCTGGTCAAGTGGTCATGCTTGTCTGCTAAGATGATATACACACCCCTGGTATAGTGGTCGGGCTTGTCTGCTAAGATGATATACACACCCCTGGTATAGTGGTCGGGCTTGTCTGCTAAGATGATATACACACCCCTGGTATAGTGGTCGGGCTTGTCTGCTAAGATGATATACACACCCCTGGTATAGTGGTCGGGCTTGTCTGCTAAGATGATATACACACCCCTGGTATAGTGGTCGGGCTTGTCTGCTAAGATGATATACACACCCCTGGTATAGTGGTCGGGCTTGTCTGCTAAGATGATATACACACCCCTGGTATAGTGGTCGGGCTTGTCTGCTAAGATGATATACACACCCCTGGTATAGTGGTCGGGCTTGTCTGCTAAGATGATATACACACCCCTGGTATAGTGGTCGGGCTTGTCTGCTAAGATGATATACACACCCCTGGTATAGTGGTCGGGCTTGTCTGCTATGATGTTGGTGGGAAGCTGCTGAATTGCTATAATGCTGGTAGGGCAACTAGATGTCATTACAAAAAGTACTATTATGTTTTTTAAAAGGTATGGGGTATTTGGGGCTAATCCCTGTGATTTTAGAAAAATCCAGTATCTGTATGAAACATTCAAGATTACATGCATATATATTTAAAAAAAATTTAATAATGTCTGCGCTGGTGTTTGCAAAACAACATTAACCCTTTGAGTGCCAGGGGCCGATATCATCGGCCCTAAACCTACAAAATAAGTCTGTTAAAGAATATAAGAATAAATTATTAAAATTGTAAAAAAAAAAAAAAAAAAAAAATTGTTAGGCCAATGCATTCTCTTATATATGCGAGGCAACCTACGATCGACTCGCATATATAAGAGAATGCATTGGCACAGGGTATATGGGTTGATACAAAAATCGACCTGGCACTCAAAGGGTTAATAACCATCTCCATCATTTAGTTGATTTTCAACAATTAATACAAACAGCATTAAAATATTTTGCAAGATATGTTTTTGAATGTATGATACACATAATGAATGGGTTTTCCTGGATATGTTCATATTATCCGAACACCGCAAAAATGATAACGTTAGAAAAAATAATGGTGCTTTTTCTTAACAGCATCAGTTGCCCTAACAGCATTATAGCAATTCAGCAGGACCCAGTCTGTGCTCAGACGAAAACAATATGAAATATTTTGAATGCATGTTCTGATCGGCTTTAGGGACACAGACTGAGCAGGACCCATCAGCATGATAGCACATTAGCAGGACCCATCAGCATGATAGCACATTAGCAGGACCCACCAGCATCATAGCACATTAGCAGGACCCATCAGCAGCATAGCACATTAGCAGGACCCACCAGCAGCATAGCACATTAGCAGGACCCACCAGCATGATAGCACATTAGCAGGACCCATCAGCATCATAGCACATTAGCAGGACCCACCAGCATCATAGCACATTAGCAGGACCCATCAGCATGATAGCACATTAGCAGGACCCACCAGCATCATAGCACATTAGCAGGACCCACCAGCATGATAGCACATTAGCAGGACCCACCAGCATGATAGCACATTAGCAGGACCCACCAGCATCATAGCACATTAGCAGGACCCATCAGCAGCATAGCACATTAGCAGGACCCACCAGCATCATAGCACATTAGCAGGACCCATCAGCATGATAGCACATTAGCAGGACCCACCAGCATCATAGCACATTAGCAGGACCCACCAGCATCATAGCACATTAGCAGGACCCACCAGCAGCATAGCACATTAGCAGGACCCACCAGCATCATAGCACATTAGCAGGACCCACCAGCAGCATAGCACATTAGCAGGACCCACCAGCATGATAGCACATTAGCAGGACCCATCAGCATCATAGCACATTAGCAGGACCCACCAGCATCATAGCACATTAGCAGGACCCATCAGCATGATAGCACATTAGCAGGACCCACCAGCATCATAGCACATTAGCAGGACCCACCAGCATGATAGCACATTAGCAGGACCCACCAGCATGATAGCACATTAGCAGGACCCACCAGCATCATAGCACATTAGCAGGACCCACCAGCAGCATAGCACATTAGCAGGACCCACCAGCATCATAGCACATTAGCAGGACCCATCAGCATGATAGCACATTAGCAGGACCCACCAGCATCATAGCACATTAGCAGGACCCACCAGCATCATAGCACATTAGCAGGACCCACCAGCAGCATAGCACATTAGCAGGACCCACCAGCATCATAGCACATTAGCAGGACCCACCAGCAGCATAGCACATTAGCAGGACCCACCAGCATCATAGCACATCATAGCTTCGGAATGTGTACCTAGATAATGATCACCTTTGTCCATGTTACCGAAGACAAGTTTGTATTCTGTGGTGTTCCCAGCTCTAATTTAAACATAGATTACAGTGTATTCTACCCAGTTTTAAATTTATCAGTAGAAAAGTGTTTCTCCGACGACACAACGTTTATACTTGATGGCAATGAAAGTAGCATTCGTGAGGCCTACTCAATACTTGACCTATATGCTCGGGTTTCGGGACTGCGTATTAACCCGGAGAAATGTCAGGCGGCATGGATAGGATCAAGAGCAAACTGTGAATCAACCATGTGCCATGATTTAAAATTATCCTACTCAAACACTTTCAACTTTCTGGGCATTAATTTCGACACTGATCTTCGAAAGATGATGACAAACTACTCCTGTAAATTGGACGAAATAGAACGACTAACCAAGATATGGAGCCACAGGCTACTAACCCCAATTGGAAGAATAACTGTCATTAAGACACTTATTCTTCCAAAGCTAACCCACATATTCATGTCTCTCCCCAATCCAGACGATGCTTTCGTTAAGAAGTTAAACACAATTTTATTCCAGTTTATCTGGAACTCTAAACGAGACAGAGTACAAAGGAAGCAGTTATGTCTCGATTACTCCCTAGGAGGACTGAAAATGATCAACTTGGAACATTTTAACGACGCAATGAAAATCACATGGCTGAGACGTCTGATATGTAAACAATCAAATTGGGCACCTCTCCTAAAAGACACACCCATTATCAACGACCCCCTGTACCTAACATATGATGCTAAGTTCCTGTCAAAACAAACTTCAAAAATTTCTAACCCATTTTGGAGGGATGTTCTCAGCTCTTGGTGCAGATTTATAAGCATATATGATAAAAATGGTAATATCATGTCAGAGACCATATGGAATAATTCTAACATCAGAATGGAAGGAAACCCAATTAACTTTAATTCGTGGAGAAATGCAGGCATATATTTTATAAACGATCTGTTCCAAGCAAATGGAGAATTTCACACCCATGACTCCCTTAAGGCTACATTCAATATTTCTACTAACTTCGTTATTATAGCTAGTCTAAAACGCCAAATATATAGCCTTTCAAACTCTCGAAATCAGCCCCTCCTACGATTACCCTCTCCGTTCTTACCCAAAACTTTGATCCCGTTATTAAGGGACGAGAAAGGCGGTCAACTCTTTCATCGAACCCTGTCAATGGGGAAACGGGTGCCAAACTCATGTAAAAAATGGAATTCGGAAATAAAAGACGACTCCCAATCATGGGACAATATATTTCGCAATCCATTCACAACCACGCCTGACACAAAACTCCAATGGCTCCAATTTAGAATTAATACGAGAATCCTATCGACGAACAAATTTCTGAAGATAGCAGGCATAAGAGCTGACGATCTATGTAAGCGATGCGAAAATACTCAAGAGAACATTTCTCACATTTTCTGGGACTGCCCATATACAAATCGGTTTATAACCGAAATTCAGTCTTGGTTGAAAATTAATGAAGTGTCTATACACATAACCAAACTAAGTATGCTTTTTGGCGTTAATCATTGCCAAGTGAATTCTATCATAAATTACTTCCTACTTGTGCTAAAGCAATATATATATAGGACTAAATTTGACCCGATCCAACTTTCAATAAAGGCATTTCTCGCTGAATTAAAATTCAAATATGAATGCGATAAATACACATCCAGAAGCAACATGCGATATCAAGAGCTTAAAAATCGATGGCTACCCTTAGAAAATATTATTAATGACAACACCGATTGACTTGCTGATATTCCACAACAAAACCAAATTTATATGTATATACATGTATACACCCCGATTAATATAATTATATACATAGAGCCTGGAACTCGAGCTATCTCTCAAATTTACATTAATCTTTTCCTAACTTGATCATCAAAAACCCGGCAAGAATTTATCTGCGCCTAACTTTACTCTTTATATAACTGTATAACTGACACGCGTCATTAAATGCACAAACGTTGTGTCGCCCAATAGCCAACGGAAAAACAAACTATTTATCGCTTTACAATAACTACACCAAAAACAACTATATGATTCAAGCATGATTGTATTAATGTCGCCAGTGAGAAAGTATAGCCCGAGTGAAATTCACTTGGGAGCGTGCAAAAGTGAGTGCAAGAATATAATATGTATCAATGTATCGTTAATATAATGCTTGTGTGTATGTATGTCTGTCTCTGTCTGTCTACTTCACCAATAAAAAAAAAAAAAAAAAAAAAAAAAAAAAAAAAAAGTGTTTCCATAGTGCATGTTACCCTACAATCCTATGTGTCACCTAGACTTGTTTGATAGTGACAGTTCCTTCATATCCCTCACAGTGTTGGTTACATGCAGACTTCCTGACAGTTCTGGCTTATCAGGAAAAAATAAAAATATAGTCTGTTTCCCCTGAACTTATATACCTGTAGCTACATGTACACACAAAAATTATTTAAAGGTTTGTTTGTCACCTTATACAGTAGATATTAACCCTTTGATGACTGGAGCTTCCTGATTTTTTGGCGAAACCTGTGCCCATAGGCGCCTCACATATATATGAGAATGCATTGGCCTAAACGATATTCAATACCTTGATCTTGCAAGCCAGTTTATTATCTTATATATGCGAGGCTCCCTATGGGAGTCTTGCATATACAAGAGAATGCACTGGCACATGGTTTTTAATGCTGCACCAGCACAGCTACCATTAGACCCCGACGCCACGACAAATAGTTTTCGCGGCTGGCTCAACCAATTTCGTGGCTGGTGAGTTAGCTAAAGCCGGCTCAGTCGCGACGTACGCGGCTGATGAAATATGGCGGCTCAGACGGCTGAGACGTTATAATTCAGCGTATTTTCGTTTCCGAAATGTTCCTAATCCCCGTTTGTTTTAGCGTCTGTGGTGAACCCGTAGAATTCCACTCCACACATACTATTTTTGGTGTTGGGCTTTTCCATTATGGCGAAAATACACGAAGAACTGGCATGGGTATTCCCCATCTAATCGGTATAAGTTACATTGGGACTTCTGTCGACTTCAGACTGCTATCATCACTGGCATCTTGCAATATATGCATGCATCAATGAATGATGAATCCGATAGTAATGTTATAAGATTTCAAACTATTTTCTATTCTCTTCTGTAGGTTATGTGCATATATTGACAAATACCAGCTGAATAAACAATTTATACTTTAACATTTTCAATAGTGAATGGATGCTCCCATTCAGTTATTTGAAAGCATGCATTGAAATAGTCTATTCGACATTGAGATGCCCGCAGGGATGTGGCTAGAGGGGGGTGTGGGGGTGTCTCACCCCCCCCCCCCAACTTTGGTCAAAATTTTCAACAGTTGGAAATTTCATACCTGCCAAAACATTAGTTGGAATGGTCATCAGTTGGAAATTTTCCAACCTTAGGTGGGGGGTGACAGGTTGGAAATTTCCAACACTTGGAAAGCTTGTATCCTGGTCCTCCCCCGTGGCTAGTCAAAACTGCTACTAAATTTAAGAAAACAATATTGTCATACATTTGGTCAACATTGTCATTGGAATTGTCATCATTTGGAAATTTTCCAACCTAAGTGGGGGGGGTGTCAGGTTTGAAATTTCCAACTCTAAGAAGACTTGAGGCTAGTCTAGATGCTAGGATTTTGCGATTTTCTTGTTCAGATTTCAAAATTTTCGAACACCGGGCCGAACCATGGTTCGGCCCGGTGTGTCACTGTCCCTCCCCCATGACCAATACAAAACTGCTAATTAGTTTAACAAAACAATAGTTTAGTACATTCGGTCAAACTTGTGGACTGAAATGGTCATCAGTTGGAGAATTTTCCAACCTAAGAGGGAGTATGAGGTTTGAAATTTCCAACACTATAATTATAGGGAAGCTTCAGTTGAGGCCAGTCTAGATGCTAGGATTTGCGATTTTCTTGTATAGTTTCCAAATTTTCTGACACCGGGCTGAACAAACATGGACGGACACAATGTCCTGGTCTCTTACCCGTAGCCGTGTGCATTTGTCTGGAGTAGGCTACTATAGATGTTAGGATTTATGCAATTCTCAGGTTAAAGTATCTGAATTTTCTTATACCGGGCATATAGAACAACATATATAGTTTATGATTACATAGGATATTAGGCATGAGGACTGATGTGCAAGGGGGGTGCAAATGGAATTATGCAAAACTTGTGTTTGGTCTGTGATTCTGATTCAGGGGGGGGGGGGGCAATTGGAATTTCCCAAGGTGGACCCCCCCCCCCCCCCCAACGGAGACCTTCTGGCCACGCGAGTATGCCAATATTCACCTACAAATCCCGTGCCATGCACATGTGGTCGCGATTATATGCCAATAGCCATGTAATAGTGAACCCCGATTACATATTGTTTGCTATATAATCCGTGGCGTATTGGCTGCAATATTAGGCAATGCGGTTTGGTTGTTTTGTGATTCACAGTACAGTTGCCCATGCAATTTCGGTGGCGGATATTTATTTCATTTGGCTGGCGTTAGAGATAATATGGTTGACGGTGGCTTGTGGCCAATATGGCTGGCGGCATGCGATGGCGGCTTCGGGCTCTAGCTCCCATCATGAAAGGGTTAAGCTGTTATATAGTTGAACTTCTACATGTAGATAGTCTGTGGATCTGACTATTGTAACATATATAGAGCTTGCCATGCAGTCTGATGATATACAGTAATGCTCTAAATAATCGACCCCTTAACCACAGCAGAATGATGGGTAACTTTTCAGGATTTAGTCGGAAATATGGTTTGTTGACATTCATCGGAAAGCTCTCGCCGAGAAAATCTTACTTTCCTATATGGCAACAAGCCTTATTTCCGACTAAATCCTGAAAAGTTACCCATAATTCTGTTGTGGTTAAGGAGTCGATTACTTAGGGCGTTACTGTAGGTTTGGTTCACATACATGTATATAGGATAACTTTTACATAACCTATTTTACTCTATATTTAGATTCCAGTGTAAGAAATAACATGTTTGGAACAACAAGTGTCACTAGAAATATGCTATTTTGTTTGACATTGAATTTTCAAATTGATTACATATAGTTTCAATGTTTTAGGAGACCAGTTGGAGAGACAGTAAAAATTATCTACATGTATTAGGGAGCCTCGCATATATAACTTGAAGAGAATGCACTGGCTTATAATGTCAAGGTAAATATTGTTAGGCAAATGTATTCGCTAAAATGTGTGAGGCTCCCTATGGGAGACTCGCATATATTCGAGAATGCATTGGCACAGGGTGTTCGCAAAATTTCAATAAGCTCCAGTCATGGGGCACTGCATGGGTAATCGTGAAAAAAATATGATGAAACCGTGTACATTAATCTTGCAAAAAATAAACCTACCGTATTTACCTACACGCTCTTGAAACCTTGGCTAGAGACGAGGGCTAGGAAAGTAAGATTTTTAAAGTGCGGCCTCACACATATGTACCTGTAGCAAGTGTACCACTAAACAAAAGTGGCAGTCTTGTTTTGTTTGCAAGAAAAATAGCATGTCAAATACCTGGACACATATATCTGTTTGTATGACAAAGATAACTAAATAGAAACAATGCAGACAGATGCTTCTGTTTGGGTGGGCAGAAGGTAAGTAAATAAGGCAGTTGAATGCATACAACACTAAATGCCTTCAATCCTGTTAAAATGAGTCAGTATTGAACTAAACTGATGTTTCTTTGATCCACAGTAAAGCTCACATGGATTCTCACAAGTTTGTATTTTACATGTATCAGCAAAAACTAGAGGTGTGATTGTCCCATTGGGCCTAAGGATACCCCCCCCCCCCCCCCCCCCCAGGTACACAATTATTAACTAAACATCATCTCCACTGCAAATAATTTGGAGAAAAAAATATTACTGAGGAAAAGAAATTATTCTAAGTCAAGAAGGCCAATAACTCTGCGAAAATAAGTCTATAAACCGACATTAAAATCGCAGGTGCACCTGGGTGCACATGTTCCCATGGTGGTTGATGTCTTTGCCAAGTTTCATGGAAAATGATTTAAAAATGACTGAGAAAATCTCCGGACAAATTTGTGTCCACGGAAGATATTTAGTAAATCTAAAGGTTAATAGCATTAAGATAATAGTAAAGTTAGTTTGAGGCATGAAGATTATTGGTTCAAATTGAGAATGTCCCTTTAATAATAAGAGCAATAGATGTCAATTGTACATGTACCTGTAACTTAGTAATACTATAGAGTATCTATAAATACCATACTGACATATCATATATTAAAATGCATGATCGAGGTATACAGTAGTATATTAATTAGAGCATTACTGTATGCAACTGATGGGTGAACATCACCAACATCAACTGAGGAACTTCAATTCAGATCCTACATGAAGGTCTCCCATAGCAGTTGAGGCCTAAGCAGAATGAGGTTCCCAGAGGGTGAAAATGCTGTGCGGGAAAGAATCACTAATTTCACCCTCTGGGAACCTCATTCTGCAAATGACAGACACACTATTTCAAGGCTTGAATGTGTCAGGCACCTTTCCGACTTATAGAAAGTCTGCATTATACATGTACATGTACATTAATGCCATAAATAATTGACTCCTAAACCACAGCAGAATTATGGGTAATTTTTCAGGATTTAGTCAGAAATATGGCTTGTTGCCATTCATCAGAAAGCTCTCAGTGAGTTAAGGAGTCGATTATATAAGGCATTACTGTAACCAGGGATATAGTGACACTAGCACAAGCCTGTGTGGGATAACGTAACTAAATTCACCCTCTGGGCACCTCATTCTGCACATGATAAGACACACTATTTCAAGCAAGGCATACCCCTTTAATTCTTTTTTTTTCACTGGAGCTTTCTGAAATTTTGCGAAAACACTATGCCATTGCATTCTCTTTTATATGCGAGTCTCATACTAACAATATTTACCTTGAACTTGAAAGCCAATGTTTTAACTCTTATATATGCGAGGATCCCTATGGGAGACTCACATATATAAAGGAATGCACTGGCACAGGATCTTTAATGCTGCACCAATCATGAAAGGGTGGCTCCTGTCAGTTAAGGGTTTAAGTTGCATTGGTTCTGTGTATGATAAATTCAAAATTTCTTCAACAATCTCAAACATTTCACTGATCACTGATTGAAGCCGTTTGTCAGCATCAGAGCGAGGCTCCCTATGGGAGACTCACATATATAAGAGAATGCAGTGGCACTAATTAATGCTGCACCAGCGCAGCTCCCATCATGAAATGGTTAATAACTATAATAACATAGATATTGATTGAATCTTTAAAACATGATATGAGTTGTCGGAAGCATATCCTGTAACGGTGAATACTCACATTCAAGGAAGGTCATATCAATATACATGCGTCGAACACAAGCCAGAATCTAGTGGGGAGGAATACAGGCTGAGGTACACAAATCAGAAACACTGACGGATTATATTATCCACCTTGTCACATCAAGAAATATTAGTAAAGACGAATCCTGTAACGGTGAATACTCACATTCAAGGAAGGTCATATCAATATACATGCGTCGAACACAAGCCAGAATCTAGTGGGGAGGAATACAGGCTGAGGTACACAAATCAGAAACACTGACGGATTATATTATCCACCTTGTCACATCAAGAAATATTAGTAAAGACGAATCCTGTAACGGTGAATACTCACATTCAAGGAAGGTCATATCAATATACATGCGTCGAACACAAGCCAGAATCTAGTGGGGAGGAATACAGGCTGAGGTACACAAATCAGAAACACTGACGGATTATATTATCCACCTTGTCACATCAAGAAATATTAGTAAAGACGAACCTCGTGAAATAATATGCCATCAACTGAAGTCTCGAATGACAGCGAAAAACTAATAACGGAGCCAGGAAGTCTGTCTGAGTCCAAATATTATCCCCAGACGGACGACCTTCTCATTCCCGGCATAAAACGACTCTGCATCATGGCGATGTTCAAAGGATATGGCCAGAGACAAGGCGATATATGGATATAATGCTATGGATATTTAAGGAATACAAATCTGTGGTGTGCTAATTTGTTATTAGTCTTTCGTCTTCAGTGTCTAATTTAGTATAGTATAAAAATAACATTCTGTTTCAGGGACAGGCCTTAACCCTTTACCCAACAAACCGGCCAAAACCGGCCAAATAAAGCTTCAACAGCCTAAAATATCTTCGGTCTGTCTCAATAGAACCATACAAATATGGATATCATTGGAACCGGGTCCTTGACCACATTGTGATAGTTACAGTTATGCCCTGTGCCAATGCATTCTCTTATATATGCGAGTCGACCATAGGTCGCCTCGCATATATAAGAGAATGCATTGGCCTAAAAAAAATCTTTTTTTAACACTTTTTACCATTTTTTCTTACATTCTTTAACAATTTTATAATTTTTAATGTGTTAAGCCAATGCATTCTCTTATATATGCGAGGCGACCTATGGTCGACTCGCATATATAAGAGAATGCATTGGCACAGGGCCGTTCTGTTGGGTAAAGGGTTAATGGTGGGAGACATGGGAGTGTGATAAAGTTATCCATAAAAACATTCAGTTTCAGGGACCCACCTACAGAGCAAGCCTGGATATACCGGTAGTATTTCTGTCATTTGTAGAATGAGGTCCCCAGAGGGTGAATTTAGTGACATTACTCTGCACAGCGAGCTAGCCTCAATAAATTCATCCTCTGGAGACCTCATTCTGCTTAGGCCTCATCTTCTGGGAAGTATCTATAGTCTCAAATTAACATTGTTTTTAGTTACATTTCCCTTTCTATATCCCCTAATTTGCAGAAGATAAAATGCATAATCAAGGTGACATCACCAACTTCAACTGGGGAACTTCAATCTGATCCCAGATCCCCCATACAATGTACATGTAGTAGTAGTTGCAATTGAGGCCTAAGCATAATGAGGTTCCCAGAGGGTGAATTTGGGGATGCTAGCTTGCTGTGTGGGATAGCGTCACTAAATTCACCCTCTGGGGACCTAATTCTGCAAATGACAGACACACAATTTCAGGACTTGAAAAAATTAAACCTGATTTGTAATCAAAATGGCCGGTAATTACAGCAATGCCCTAAGTAATCGACCCCTTAACCACAGCAGAATTATGGGTAACTTTTCAGGATTTAGTCGGAAATATGGCTTGTTGCCATTCATCGGAAAGCTCTCGGCTTTTATATTTGATTATTTAGAGCATTACTGTAGGGCTACAACCATACACTTGGTCACAATATGACACAAATCACAATACATGATCAACGATACGATACAGTGTTTCCAATGAATACCGCCTGACTTATCAGAATCAACAAGTTTATAACTGGATATAGAGTTCATTTTAAACTAAAATGGAGTTTAAAGTGATGTGAAACACTCCGGTATGGTGATCAAATACATATGGATTATAATCTTTTTCAAAGCAGTAATTTTTACAAATAGTATATCCAAATTGACAACACATACCGTCATTCTTATATATGAATTAAGTGCAGTGACTCTCGATGGCGAAATCGTTTTCGTTAGTTTATGGCCGATAAATGCACCCCGAATCGAGTAGTAAATATTTACAATTGAGCGTAGTTCTGACGATGTTTTCTATGGAGTGGGACGGTCGATTTGCTTCAAATTTTCAGCGATGTGAGTAGAATGTTACATCCCTCCAGTTGTCATAGCGCCTGAGTACTAACTTATCAGTTTCACGCACCCGAACAAGTACATAATATGTCTTTAATAGTTGGCGAGATGAGTTAAATATACATTCCTACTGTTAATATGTGACCCGCCATATCAAATCCAGTAGTAAGTCGGGATTTTTTTACCCTGTGCCAATGCATTCTCTTATATATGCGAGTCGACCATAGGTCGCCTCGCATATATTAGAGAATGCATTGGCCTAACAATTTTTTATCATTTTTTTTAAATAAATGTTTCTTACAATTTTCAGGACATAAAATAAAAAACATCCATTACCCTGCAGGGAGCCCCACACATATATAGAAGCATACAGAAGAGTGTTGCCTACTCATGTTTGTCTGGGGCTCTGTATGGGTGAAATTATAAAATTGTTAAAGAATACAAGAAAAAACTATTAAAATTGTAAAAAATTGTTAGGCCAATGCATTCTCCAGGTCGCCTCGCATATATAAGAGAATGCATTGGCACAGGGCAAAAAAATCCCGACTTACGACTGGATTTGATATGGCGGGTCACATATAGTCTACAAAAGTACTATGATTGAATTTACTTGAGAGATATATATTGTGCATAGCCATTGCTATCTACATGTAAGTTGATGCCAAAAAAATTACATGATTATTTTGAATTATATATACGATCATCCAAGATATAGATCTAATTATGAAAACTGCATCATTTGTGAATTTTTAGGGTTCATTCCGACTCATAAAGATTGAACGAGAGGCCGATCACGTTCGGCAGATGTTAACCCATCCCTAGGCGATAGTAAATTACTACCCCGCTGGACAAAACAAGTGTCCATTGGCACCGCGGTGTATTTGCCGTTCGGCTGCGGTGTCAAGAGTTTGTAACTGCAGTTGAGCACCGCGGCCGAATGGCAAGTACACTGCGGCCAAACGGCAAGTTCACTGCGGCCGAAAGGCAACTACCTTCGCGGTCGAATGGCATGTACACCGTGGTTAGATTTCTGGTTTGTATTGTCTTTTTTCAGTTTGATGAAAGTACACCGTAGCAACTACACCATGCCGAATGGCAATTACACCGCGGCCCAACTGTAGTTAGCCGGTGGAGCCACAGTGTAGTTCCATTTCGGCCGCGGTGGCAATGCTAACCGCACCGCAGTTAAGTGGACACTTGTTTTGTCTAGCAGGGTATGATCGGAATCATAAATGAGAGTTTTGATGTTGAATTATAGAGTATACTGTTATGTACATGTACTATTATAGACAAATGTACACAACACAAATTATTGGAATTTATGGGTCACTCGCATTTATATAAGAGAATGCACTGATAATGCTGCACCACCACAGTCTTGGGTTAAATGTGAAAAGGTGACCTGGACATGGAACACTTGGGTTAAGAGAGTCCAATTTAAGTTTACAATGATAATGTATCAAATTCTACTAGAGGTGCCACGATTATTGATTTTGATAATCGATAATCGGTTGTCAATAATCGACTATAATCGATTAATCGTACCTAATAACTTCAGTGGAAGATTTCCGTAATATGGCCTATTGGCTGGGGGCTGGTTAAATGCACTGTCGCTGATTGTGGCATCGGCTGATGTAATTTTTTACATTAATAAAGTGCATCATAAACCACTGTTAATGACCAAAGAACACAATGTATTGAATACCACCACAGTTCTCGGCGATGTTATGATTATAATATTTGTGAGTTCATTTGAACAAACGTTGCGATTGATTTCAGTTACGAATAACCAAACATACAAACAATATAAAAGTAGGAAAGTTAGAAAGTATAAGTTTCATCAAACATCCAGTGCGTGGTTAACAATCACAAACGTGTGCCCCCACCCGCAAATTACAGGTCTGAGAACAAGTTAAGTATGATACACGATAACCTGTATTAGTAACATCTAAGGTGACAGTCGGCACATTTCAAAGCCATAGTGCCACCTGTCAAGTTTAAATGGATATACAACGACGTCGCCATAAGTTCAAAGCTGCAGTGCCACCGATTTGTAGAATATACAATGGGCCGAAGAGTAACCATGTCGCATCATCAAATGAACTGCCGAGTGTTTGCAACATAAGTTAGTAGTACTCATGTTGTCGGAATCTCTTTGATTAAATTGATGTTGTTAACCCTTCGGTTGTAGATTAAACTGTAAAAGAAACACCGTATTCAATAATACCCGGCATTTTCCGACGTCTGAAATAAATAACGCAGATTAATCGACTATGGAAATGTTAATCGATTATCGGCTTTATCAACGGTTCATCGATTATACGATTAATCGTGGCACCCCTAAATTCTACCAACAACAGCCATCAAGATAAGAAACCTCACTGCTGACCCATTAATATCAATTACATGTTAGGCCAAAAAAAAAAAGACCTGTGTTTCCGGTGACCCGCCCGCCTCTATTTCGGAGCTCCCGACGGTTTTAATTTTATTCATTTTGCAAAATTAGTACACATCTGGTTTTATTTTTGTGCCATCTGGAAACATTTCCATGTACAAATATGCAAAATCATCTTCCATTTTCTATTAGTTGCAGTCATTAATTTAATTCAATGAGTCATTAGCATAATTAAGTTAATTAACTGTGAAAATCATGCTCACAAAGCACAGCAAACATCCAAAAACGGGAATTTCATCGCAAAATAACGGAATATGGCCGCCGTAGTACTGGTACATGTACCTTGAAAATAGGGAACATGAAACAAGAATAAAACGATGTCTTTCAGGATTATTGTTCATGATTGAGCCTATACCTTTATTAACTCAATTTGTTATGTGAAAGGGTATTAGTTAATTTAATTTAAATGAGTTTGGACATAGAATTTCTCTGAGTTAAATTTGAGTGATGGAGTGTGGTTGGTTGGTGTGAGTGATAGGTAGCCATTAAAGGTGCAACACTAGTATGGATGCAAACATTGAGCATTTGTGGGAAGCATTTTGTAAGCAGTTGAATATACATGTAGTTCACATACAGGGAACTCATGCTTTCACACAGCATACTATTATCATAATGGGATAGCCACTGCAATGGAGTGCATGAACTCTAAATACTCACTTATAACAAGATCATACATATATTTAGGACTATTAATTTTAATATAATAGTTTTAACTACTAGCTACATGACATAACAGCCTTCCTGTCTAATAATATTTAACATAGTTGTTTTTAAACGGACATGGCTCATTCAAGCTTCCAAATTTTGTCTACTTAATTTGATGAATTTAGTTTATGATTATATCATAACCATTTGATGAAATGAGACCAAAAAAACCTCATAAATGTTAAATATATATATCTACTTAAAATTATCAAGTTCAAGAAAAGTTTGTTTCAACACCAAAGTGTCTTCCATCGATTTCATAAAACATAATAAAATATGATATACAGATACATGTATATGATATGTTGCGATATATATGATATTTTAAGAATTTAAGAATTTAATGAATATATCAAACTCAATTGTTTCATAAAATCAATGATATTGCAACATAACTTGTTGAACCTTTATAATACAGAAAATTATTTGGTTGTTAAGAATATGCAAATTTAAAGCCACTTGTAGAGAAATCTAGCATTGTAGACACAGTTCATATTGATATTAATCATCAATGATCAATGCATCATTTGAAAATGGAATGCCCAAGCATATTAGGCATTCTGGTTATGAATTTAGCATTTTCGCCATCTTTAACATCAATAAACCACAAACTTTCACACAATTCATCGACAAGGAGTACTTCACATTTGTGACATTCATTTTCACAGTTCCAAGATGATTACCTGCAGATAATTCACCAATGCCCCATTCTGATAGTTTCAATGGTATTATATGCCATTACAGTCAGTAAATCACTCATATTATAAAGTCGCCTTCTACATGTATAGGTTGGTCCCTAACTTACATGTATATAGAGCCACATACATGAATGCCTAAAGTCTACAAATGTAGACTGATTGAATAAAACTCCAGAGATAATTACTGTGCATTGAAGCCATTGCTGATCTAAGAGGAATCCCCAAGGAAAGGTGTGATAATAATGTGAATGACCTCATATAATAATGGTTAAGCACACATCCCTACATTGCATGCAGACAATCGAAAGACAAGCACGTTTTTGTTTCCCAAACAATTGATTTATTTTGCTTTGTATTCTTTCTTGAGCGGTTCCAATGCACTTCTCAAGTAATCATGCAGTGTTTCCAAAGAATGATTGCGAAGCAGAAAATCAATGATTTTAAGAGATAGAACAGCCATGGACAGCTGCATGAAAATGCATCGACTTATCCGAGAATGAGTGTGTAAACTAAGAATAATGAGTGTGTAAACTAGGAATAATGAGAAAATGCATTGACTTATCCGAGAATGAGTGTGTAAACTAGGAATAATGAGAAAATGTCAGCAGAGGGTCTCAATGTGTCTAGCCATACAGGGCCTTATAGTCAGGGGCGCCGGAAGCATCCAAGGGCAAGGGGGGCAGAGCCTACAAAAAGGGCACTTTTCCGCAAAAAAGGGCATTTTCTCCACAAACTCGGGAAAATAACCATAAATTCATTGTGGAAAAATCCCTATTTTAATGGTATTTGTCGGTTTTTATGGCCGTTTTGTGATAAAATTTACAAAAAATTAATATTCCTTGTGAAATTGGTGGTATTTGGACCAAAACAGTCACATTTTGCTATAAAAACACGAGATTAAACACACAAAAAGCATTTTCTGTCTCCAGAAAAAGGGCAAGTCCTGCCCCCGCACGCCCCCTTTGGTCAAGGGCAGGGGGGTCAGCTGCCCCCCTCCGCCCCCCCTCTTCCGGCGCCCCTGCTTATAGTGTCTATAGGGCAGCCATACAGGGCCTTGTAGTGTCTATAGGGCAGCTATACAGGGCCTTGTAGTGTCTATAGGGCAGCCACACATGGCCTTGTAGTGTCTATACGGCAGCCACACAGGGCCTTGTAGTGTCTATAGGGCAGCCATACAGGGCCTTGTAGTGTCTATAGGGCAGCCATACAGGGCCTTGTAGTGTCTATAGGGCAGCCATACAGGGCCTTGTAGTGTCTATAGGGCAGCCACACAGGGCCTTGTAGTGTCTATAGGGCAGCCATACATGGCCTTGTAGTGTCTATAGGGCCAGCAAACAGGGCCTTGTAGTGTCTATAGGGCAGCCATACAGGGCCTTGTAGTGTCTATAGGGCAGCCATACATGGCCTTGTAGTGTCTATAGGGCAGCCATACATGGCCTTGTAGTGTCTATAGGGCCAGCAAACAGGGCCTTGTAGTGTCAATAGGCCCAGCATACAGGGCCTTGTAGTGTCTATAGGGCCAGCATACAGGGCATTGTAGTGTCTATAGGGCCAGCATACAGGGCCTTGTAGTGTCTATAGGGCTAGCATATTGAGTTTCAGGGGATTAATGTGTCTAATACAATAGGGCCTAATTGTGTCTATGATAAAAAGGAATCAATGATTTTAAGAGATACATGTACATGTAGTACAGAATAGCAGCTAATATGAGCTGCATACAAATGTATTGCTTTACATGCATCCCATAGGAAATGTTCAGATCATAAGTTTAACCCTTTCTATACTAAAGCATCATTGATGAGTAGTTATCCCATAGGAAATGTTCAGATCATAAGTTTAACCCTTTCTATACTAAAGCATCATTGATGAGTAGTTATTAGATAGGAAATGTTCAGATAATAAGTGCAACCCTTTCTATACTAAAGCATCATTGATGAGTCGTTATTAGATAGGAAATGTTCAAATAATAAGTGCAACCCTTTCTATACTAAAGCATCATTGATGATTAGTTATCCCATAGGAAATGTTCAGATTATAAGTTTAACCCTTTCTATACTAAAGCATCATTGATGATTAGTTATCCCATAGGAAATGTTCAGATTATAAGTTTAACCCTTTCTATACTAAAGCATCATTGATGATTAGTTATTCCATAGGAAATGTTCAGATTATAAGTTTAACCCTTTCTATACTAAAGCATCATTGATGATTAGTTATCCCAGAGGAAATGTTTAGATAATAAGTTTAACCCTTTCTACAATGTATACTAAAGCGTCAACAATGAGTAGTTATCCCATAGGAAATGTTCAGATAATAAGTTTAACCCTTTCTATACTAAAGCATCATTGATGAGAGTTATCCCATAGGAAATGTTCAGATAATAAGTTTAACCCTTTCTATACTAAAGCATCAATGATGAGTAGTTATCCCATAGGAAATGTTCAGATAATAAGTTTAACCCTTTCTATACTAAAGCGTCAATGATGAGTATAGTTATCCCATAGGAAATGTTCAGATAATAAGTTTAACCCTTGCTATACTAATGCATCATTCATGAGTAGTTATCCCATAGGAAATGTTCAGATAATAAGTTTAACCCTTTCTATACTCTAAAGCATCATTGATGATTAGTTATCCCATAGGAAATGTTCAGATTATAAGTTTAACCCGTTCTATACTAAAGCATCATTGATGATTAGTTATTCCATAGGAAATGTTCAGATTATAAGTTTAACCCTTTCTATACTAAAGCATCATTGATGATTAGTTATCCCAGAGGAAATGTTCAGATTATAAGTTTAACCCTTTCTATACTAAAGCATCATTGATGATTAGTTATCCCATAGGAAATGTTCAGATTATAAGTTTAACCCTTTCTATACTAAAGCATCATTGATGATTAGTTATCCCAGAGGAAATGTTTAGATAATAAGTTTAACCCTTTCTACAATGTATACTAAAGCGTCAACAATGAGTAGTTATCCCATAGGAAATGTTCAGATAATAAGTTTAACCCTTTCTATACTAAAGCATCATTGATGAGTAGTTATCCCATAGGAAATGTTCAGATAATAAGTTTAACCCTTTCTATACTAAAGCATCATTGATGAGAGTTATCCCATAGGAAATGTTCAGATAATAAGTTTAACCCTTTCTATACTAAAGCATCAATGATGAGTAGTTATCCCATAGGAAATGTTCAGATAATAAGTTTAACCCTTTCTATACTAAAGCGTCAATGATGAGTATAGTTATCCCATAGGAAATGTTCAGATAATAAGTTTAACCCTTGCTATACTAATGCATCATTCATGAGTAGTTATCCCATAGGAAATGTTCAGATAATAAGTTTAACCCTTTCTATCATAAATACTCCTTGACGAGTAGTTATCCCATAGGAATGTTCAGATAATAAATTTAACCCTTTCTTTACTAACGCGTAATTGATGAGTAGTTATTAGATAGGAAATGTTCAGATAATAAGTTTAACCCTTTCTATATTAAAGCATCATTGATGATTAGTTATCCCAAAGGAAATGTTCCAATAATTAGTTTAACCCTTTCTATACTAAATAGTCATTGACGAGTAGTTATATCATAGGAAATGTTCAGATAATAAGTTTAAAGACATATTATGTACTTGTGCGGGTGCGTGAAACTGACAAGATAGTATTCAGGCACTATGGCAACTGGAGGAATGTAACATTCTACTAAGTTTGCCGAAAATTTGTAGCAAATCGACCGTACCACTCCATATAAAACATCGTCAATTGTAAATATTTACTACTCGATTCTGGACGCATCTATCGGCGATAAACTAACAAAAATGATTTCGCCATCGAGAGTCACTGCATTTAATCCATATTAGAGGTGCCACGATTATTGATTTTGATAATCGATAATCGGTCGTCAATAATCGACTATAATCGATTAATCGTACCTAATATTAATAACATCAGTGGAAGTATACCGTAATATGGCATATTGCCTGGGTGCTCGTTAACTCAATAACTGCACTGTCACTGGTCGTTTGAGATATATTGGCTGATGTAATTTTTACGTTAATAAAGTGCATCATAAACCACTGTTAATGACTAATGAGCACAATGTATTGAATACCAGCACAGTTCTCGGCGATATTATGGTTATAATATTTGTGAGTTCATTAGAACGAACGTAGCGATTAATTTCAGTTTTAGGAATAGCCACATATACAAACAATACAAAAGTAGGAATGAACGATGGAACGCCGGTGGTTCCTAAAGAAAGGAATCAAATGTTATGGGAACTATAAGTTTCATCAAACTTCCAGTGCGTGGTTAACAATCACAAACGTGTGCCCCCCACCCGCAAATTGCAGGACTCAGAACAAGCTAAGTATTTGATAACAGTCTGTTTCATTCAGCATTCACCACACGATATGCGATAGCCTTTTTTTACCAGTAACTTCTAAGTATACATTTGTACTTAAATAAACAAAGTACACTCGCAATGTAATTGCGGAGAACATCACTGATTAAAATGCCATATATACATGCCATGTATATTGTTCCCTGGTTTTAGAGAGAATGTCAATCAACTTCCCATTGGTCCATTCAGATTAAAGGGCGAGTGCAATGCAGGTTTCACATTGCGAGACGTGTGGAGGTTTCACATTGCGAGACGTGTGGAGGTTTCACATTGCGAGATGTAACTTGTCCCTATTTTGGTTATTAATTAGAAGTGGACTGTTATCAGGGAGAAGTCATAATGTACAGTAATGCTCTAAATAATCGACTCCTTAACCACAGCAGAATTATGGGTAACTTTTCAGGATTTAGTCGGAAATATGGCTTGTTGGCATTCATCGGAGAACTTTCCGATGAATGGAAACAAGCCATATTTCCCACTAAATCCTGAAAATTAAATTACCCATAATTCTGCTGAGGTGAAGGAGTCAATTATTTAGAGCATTACTGTATAGGATCCAATAATTATTATGCTAAACAGGAACCCATTTATAAAACCATTATAGTGAATAAGAACAAGGTTATAATTAAATACATGTGCACTTTAAATCTGCTGTTTGTTTGGAGATACGCAAGCTGGCATATGAGAGAGAATTACATGTTAAGTCACTTCTCCCTGGGACAAAAAAGAGAAATGGCAAAATTTAGGGATATGTCTCCCAAGTCGCCTTCTAGTCTCATCACTGTAATAGGGGCTTAATATGTCAAACCTACTATAAGTCACCTTAATGTGTCTACAAGGGTACTTTATTGGTTTAAAGGATGTCATACCGGTAATATAAAAGATATGTGGCTACCCAAAAAGGATGGTATTAATGTGGCTTTAGCACAACAGGGTTTAATATTGTTAGCCTAAAAGATGACCTTAATGTGTCTAGCCTAATAAAAATTTATGTGTCTAGCCCAAGAGGGCCTTAAGTCTAGCCTAAAAAGGCCTCATTGTGTCTTAAGTTTAAAAAAGACTCAATGTCGCTAAAAGGCCATAATGTCGCTGTATTAAATGTCCAGAAGGTTACACTGGTGTAAATGTGTTTCCGAGTGACATCTAACTGGTGCGTGAAGAATGTATATGTATAGGAGAGAATAACATAGACACTGCATGCATGGCCCGTTTTGTTCCCAGCTGTACTGAAGAAGGAGACAGCTCGGAGGATGACGTTTGAATGCATCATGAGGGAGAGAGATCCTCACAAAGCCACAAAGATCCTATTGATTATTCGGCATGCGAAAAGCGAATTACCTCACAAGGGGCCAACAACGTTAGCGAGAAATTACCGCTGCCCAGGTCCTCAGAAATCAACAACTGGTCTTTTACAAGCCTGAGTTCAGTGTGCCTGTCATTTGCAGAATGAGGTCCCCAGAGGGTGAATTTAGTGACCCTATTCCACATAGCGGGCTGGCATCACTAAATTCACCCTCTGGGGACCTCATTCTGCCTAGGCCTCATCTTCTCTGGAAAGTTTCTTTATTATCTAATTTCTATAGAAACTTCTTCACACAGATTCTAATTCTTTTTTAGTTTAGTTTCTCTGTTTCCCCTAATTGGCAGACAACACATTGCATAATCGAGGTTCCCAATGGGTGTACATCAAATTATTCACAATTTGGGAACTTCAAACTGAATCTATGTCTCCCATAGCAGACGAGGCCATGCAGAATGAGGTTCCCAGAGGGTGAATTTAGTGATGCTATCTCGATATTTGCCATTCATCGGAAAGCTCTCAGTGAGAGCTTTCCGATGAATGACAACAAGCCATATTTCCGACTAAATCCTGAAAAATTACCCATAATTCTGCTGTTGTTAAGGAGTCGATTATTTAGGGCATTACTGTATCTGTGATATCTATATGTGACTTCTGTCTGCAGAAACAAAATTTCACAGTAAATAGCCAGTTTCAACAAAAATATTTATAAAACATGCGCACTGCCCCCACCCACTTTTTAAACCAATAATGAGAGCCTTATAAGTGGTATTTAATAGTATAACTACATGTACTAATTTGTAACTACAAGTAGTTTTCCTCCATGCAATTTTGACTGCCAAAACCACATAAAGTGTACCACATTCAACCCATTTCTTCAATAATACCCCACCCCCCTCAATGAACTAATATTTTCCGAATTTCCAACCAATTCCATTGCGCCATTTAAAAAAAATGCAATATTTGATAAATTTATCATCATATACATGTACATGTACACTCTTTAATTTCAAAACTTTCGGCCTATAACGCCTTCATCGGTGTACAGTAATGCCCTAAGTAATCGACTCCTTAAACACATCAGAATTATGGGGTAACCAACTTTTCAGGATTTAGTTGGAAATATGGCTTGTTGCCATTCATCGGAAAGCTCTCGGGGAGAGCTTTCCAATGAATGGCAAGCCATATTTCCGACTAAATCCTGAAAAGTTTTGAAATTAAAAGAGTGTACATGTACATGTACCGGTATATGATGATAAATTTATCAAATATTGCATTTTTTTAAATGGCGCAGGTTTGAAATTTAGTTAGAACCTCAGAGAGTGATTGAGTAAAGACTTGGCTGTACTTACTAGTACATGTAATACTCATAACAAAGAACGCATGATAAAGGATAAGTTCTTTGTTATGCAAGCCTTGAAATAGTGTGCCTGTCATTTGCAGAATGAGGTCCCAGAGGGTGAATTTAGTGATGCTACCCTGCATATTGGGCTAGCATCACTACATTCACCCTCTGGGAACCTCATTCTGCTGAGGCCTAAGCAGAATGAGGTTCCCAGAGGGTGAATTTAGTGATGCTAGCCTGCTGTGTGGGGTAGCGTCACTAGATTCACCCTCTGGGGACCTCATTCTGCAAATGACAGGCACACTATTTCAAGGCTTGTTGTTATGAGTACCACTATCCAAGTCTGAGTTTAGTGTGCCTGTCATTTGGAGAATGAGGTCCCCAGAGAATAAATTTAGTGAAGCTATCCCTCAGTGAGAGCTTTCCGATAAATGGCAACAAGCCATATTTCCAACTAAATCCTGAAAAGTTACCCATAATTCTGCTGTGGTTGAGGAGTCGATTATTGAGGGCAGCATTACTTTATGTAGAACTCTGGTCGGCTTATTTCATAAAGGTGGTAGCATCTCTTATCTTCATTTATGATGAATTTATTATCGTGCAGGCGATGTGATGGTTGTGATTTTACCATATTGGTAAAATTTTCCATCGACAAACTATAGTATTAACAGTTGATGTTGTAATATCGTGCATATAACCTTCATATGTTACGTAGAACAAATTTATATCCTTTTGTCATGCTCTTTTGTATATATTGTCATTGTCGGGAAAGTAAGTGAGGAAGCTATGCAATTTGTAAAAATTAGAAACAGTTCGTGCATTTGAATTGGGATTCATTTTACTACTGTTCTACAGAGATGTTTGCGATTTAAGTGATACGTAATATTTAACAGTCGCTAAGGGGCGGGGATCAATATCAAGTTGGGCATGCCAGTGTATCATGTATTTCTAATAATAAGTCATGTAACTGTCTGAGATTCAAACTTTCACCCATGAAGACCTTTTATATCGAAAGCATTGAAATTAAAAGAGTGTACTGTATTATGATGATCATTTTTCTAAATAATTTCAGAATAAGGTCTGACAGGTTCTACTCTGGGTAAAGCCCGTAGAGATCATATTCCACCAGTAAAAAACCTGGAAACTTTTTGAAGTTTTGACAGGGAACCTTATAAAATTGAAAAAATAACAAAGGGTAGAATGTTTATTGCAATATCGGCTCTCAAAAGCATGCAACTTTGAATTGGGACCTTCACATATAGTGAAGTACACTATTAAGGAGCAGATAATCATTAAGAAATATATTCCCTGTGTTATTTTTTCGACTTTATAAGGTTCCATGTCAAAACTTTAAAAAGTTCCAAGGTTTTGTACCGATGGAATATGATCTCTACGGGCATTAGCCATAGTAGTGATTCATGGCATGATCTATATGAACACATGCCAGGACAGACAACATGACATGTATCCTTCGATGTTATCGGGTTAACAGGACTGCTGTGAGCTCTACATAATTTAGTGATCAATTATATCGGTGAATATCTAGTGGAAAGGAAATAATTACAACGTGCCAATAATCCAGACGGATGCCATCCATTTCGGATGATCACAGTTCAGTTCTCGTACTTTTGAAACGTAAGAGTACTTCCTCACCACGGAAGCTGGACAAGGATCGATTTAACCACAGCGGTCGATTGATTGATTAAAAGAACATAGAATTATCTTCATACATTGGCAAAGCCTCAGTGGTATTTTTCGATAACATATGGACGATTCGAATGGAAAACTTGAATCTACATAAGAGATGTTGAATACAGAAATCAATAACGTTGAGTTTATCAATGTTTCACTTCTCCATTATGTTGTCGATCAGAGGAAATGGTTCAAAGGTCAAACTAAAAAGGTAAAACCCAAAGACATTTAAATACTTATTATGGACTTGTTCGGGTGCATGAAACTGTTAAGTTAGTATTCAGGCACTATGCCAACGGGAGGAATGTGGCATTCTATTAACATCGCCGAAAATCTCAAACAAATCGACCATGCCACTCCATAGAAAACATTGTCTCGATTATGCCCAATTGTAAATATTTAATTACTTCTCGATTCGGGATGACCTGTCGGCAATAAACAAAAAAAAACAATTTTGTCATCGAGAGGTGCTGCATTTAATTGTTATATAAGAATGATGGTGTGTGTTGTCAATTTGGATATAATATTTGTAAAAAATAACTATTCCGAGCAAGATTGTTCTCCATTTCTATTTGATCACCCTATCATTTAACAAATTATCAGATTTAAGAGAATTGCCATGGCGATACATTGTACATTGTATTCTATAGCCACATTGTTCTGCAATATTTGTTGCAACACACATATTGTGTTAAATTACAAATGTATAATGTCAAAATGTGCCCAACAAACCAATAGGCCTACTAGTAATATTTTATGATAAATAGTTAAATGCTGGTTAATTGCATTATTTGGATGGATATACATGTACAGTCTAGAAATTATAATATGCATGTGTACATGTCCAGAGATTATAATATGCATGTGTACATGTCCAGAAACTATAATATGCATGTGTACATGTCCAGAGATTATAATATGCATGTGTACATGTCTACTAGTATATTATAATATGCATGTGTACATGTCTAGAAATTATAATATGCTAGAAATTATAATATGCATGTGTAAATGTCCAGAGATTATAATATGCATGTGTACAGTCTAGAAATTATAATATGCTAGAAATTATAATATGCATGTGTAAATGTCCAGAGATTATAATATGCATGTGTACATGTCCAGAAACTATAATATGCATGTGTACATGCCCAGAGATTATAATATGCATGTGTACATGTCTACTAGTATATTATAATATGCATGTGTACATGTCCAGAGATTATAATATGCATGTGTACATGTCCAGAGATTATAATATGCATGTGTACATGTCCAGAGATTATAATATGCATGTGTACATGTCCAGAAACTATAATATGCATGTGTACATGTCCAGAGATTATAATATGCATGTGTACATGTCTACTAGTATATTATAATATGCATGTGTACATGTCTAGAAATTATAATATGCTAGAAATTATAATATGCATGTGTAAATGTCCAGAGATTATAATATGCATGTGTACAGTCTAGAAATTATAATATGCTAGAAATTATAATATGCATGTGTAAATGTCCAGAGATTATAAGATGCATGTGTACATGTCCAGAAACTATAATATGCATGTGTACATGTCCAGAAACTATAATATGCATGTGTACATGTCTAGAAACTATAATATGCATGTGTACATGTCTATAAATTATAATATGCATGTGTACATGTCTAGAAATTATAATATACTAGAAATTATAATATGCATGTGTACATTTCTATAAATTATAATATGCATGTGTACATGTCTAGAAATTATAATATGCATGTGTACATGTCTATATTATAATATGCATGTGCACATGTCTAGAAATTATAATATGCATGTGTACATGTCTAGAAATTATAATATGCATGTGTACATGTCCAGAGATTATAATATGCATGTGTACATGTCTAGAATTTAACACTACTGGAATGTAAATGTATGTGTGCATGTCTAGAAATTATACCACTGCAGATTTGTACATGATTTGTGCCATGCTATTGTCTTTCAAAATACTTTAACCACCTGCCAGTCACAAGGTACATGTACATGTATGCTTACCTAACTTATTACTCCAGAACAATACTAAAGCCACAAAGATAACGTAGTTAACCATTCCTAG
The DNA here is from genome assembly GCA_032622095.1 of Siphonodentalium dalli. NCBI lineage: Eukaryota > Metazoa > Mollusca > Scaphopoda > Gadilida > Siphonodentaliidae > Siphonodentalium > Siphonodentalium dalli. The sequence goes on from CP136061.1 coordinate 15,477,773, forward strand.
AATAACAGCTCAGTATACAGGTAGAATAACAGCTCAGTATATATAACAGCCCAGGTATACAGGTATACAACAGCCCAGGTATACAGGTATATAACAGCCCAGGTATACGGGTATATAACAGCCCAGGTATACAGGTGTATAACAGCCCAGGTATACAGGTGTATAACAGCCCAGGTATTAGAACAGCTCTGGTATTAACAGCTTATGTATACAGGTGTACAACAGCCCAGGTATACAGTTGTATAAAGAACATATATGAATCTCAGCATCCAAGACCACTGACCACACACAATTAAGTATTACATCAAGGAGGCACTGGATGGACATAACCCTAATATCCTGGTCAAATTAGGCCAAACTAAATCAATTACCAGTTTTTTTTTTTTGTGGAAAATTGAGGCGGTAGGATGAATTTGATGACTGTAATAGTTATTCTATATCCCATATACAGTAATGCCCTAAGTAATCGACTCCTTAACCACAGCAGAATTTTATGGGTAACTTTTCAGGATTTAGTCGGAAATTTGGCTTGTTGCCATTCATTGGAAAGCTCTCGAATGCAGATGGTGTAACTATGCAACAAGTTCCATACACAGGAAACTGATCGTCACCATTAATTTAAAAAAATAACACTTTTGGAGCAAATAACTAGACATATTACATAGCTATGGTAGTATGAGAAACTACAAATAACTAGACATATTACATAGCTATGGTAGTATGAGAAACTACAAATAACTAGACATATTACATAGCTATGGTAGTATGAGAAACTATAGAACTCATTATACTGGCCTGAAATCAGTCAAATTAAATCATGACGGCATCAGGTGGGGTGGTGTTACCTTGCATCAGGTCCCTGACGCAGGTAAACTGAGCATAGGAAATATGTCTAATCATTGCCATTAGCGGGTCACACATGTCACATTAGTTTACAGGTGTGTACAGGTGCGACAACGAACATCATTAGCGGATCATCAGATTTCACCCAGAGTAATCAATACAATGTACTCTGTTAATATTACTCCAATTATCAGCCTGATGTGCCGACAATGGCCGCACAATGATGTCATAATATTGGCTTTGTCTATTAATGACAATGGATTAGTTCTATACACATACTAGTAACATGCAGGCACACAAATACATGGTTAATTAGCAGATTTAATCTATCGAAACATGTCTCAACCTCTGCATCTACATGTATATATAGTAATTACATGTATAAGTAAATAAATTCTAATATAATATTTAGATGTCCTGGATCGACTCATGTGGGTTGTGATATGATGCATCTACATCAGGTCGCAGCATGAGAAGGAACTTGGTATTTACATGACCAATTATATCATTGCAACATGAAAATATACTGTGAACTGTGACATGCCCACACCCCCTCCCCTCCCCCTGCCCACACCCCTTCCATACCCATCCCCAAAATCTTTATATTTGTCGCACACCATTACACCACCTGTAAATATACACAGCAACTTTAATATCAATATAATATTAATCTCATATATTTGTATAAGGGTCCTGCCCTCATAAGCCCAGCTTTTGTGGGGTCCTGTTGTATATAACATGTTATTATTCTATAATATCAAATAAAAACTTATTGAATTGAATTGAGATGATTTAGGATTAATTTAACCCACACACATAACCGTTTAGACAGATTTTATATATTGGTGTTTAGCATCATAGCATCGTCAGATTTCAGTGTTTAGCATCATAGCATCGTCAGATTTCAGTGTTTAGCATCATAGCATCGTCAGATTTCAGTGTTTTGTGGATATTATGACGCCATAACAATGGTATTGTCTATAAACATGGTATGACAATAGATCAGTTCTATAAATAAGGATAGTACATCACCTACAAAAATACAGTAATGCCCTAAGTAATCGACCTCTTAACCAAAGCAGAATTATGGGTAACTTTTCAGGATTTAGTCGGAAATATGGCTTGTTGCCATTCATCGGAAAGCTCTCAGCGAGAGCTTTCCATTGAATGGCAACAAGCCATATTTCCGACTAAATCCTGAAAAGTTACCCATAATTCTACTTTGGTTAAGAGGTCGATTACTTAGGGCATTACTGTACCTTGCGCGCCCAAATTCTGAAGCCCAATTATATTCATGGTGAATTCTTATACTCACGGATCATTTGGAGACCAGTAGCTAGGAATCACATTTAATAGTATGCGGTATTGAGAAGTAACAATACACTATAATTTATTCGGGGACATCCTCGGTACAGAAAAATATGTCCCCAAAAGGTTCCTGGATCATACACATGTACCAGTAAAAAACACTTTAGACCGCATGATTTCAAATTATTTTTGGATATCTATTACTTTTTAGCATAACATAAATCATCTATGTGGAATTACAGGTTCTAGAGTATTTCAGTATTTAGTGCATTTTATAGTCTATATGCATGCCCTTCTATTTGTCCTCATAATTATACCAGTAATTTATAAATACAAAGTAGTATATTATATGTATATAAATTATACAACCAGAGATTTGCACATGCTATATGCCAGTATATTTAAATTAATTATAAACTGTCCCAGAATGTGCATTGTGTTGTTCTGAAAACATAAAAGTTCTTCCTTCAGGCTTCAGGGTTTATACACCTATCCATGAACGAAATTCATTGATATTTCCAAAACTTTTTTAAGAAGGTTGTGGGCTCGATCTCCGACATGCATGACTGATTTTAAAGCTTGATCGGAATTATAAAGGACATCTCAATGTGCCATTCTGATAACATGGCCACTGTCCGATAGAAGCAGGAACATCCGAAGACGGAACATCAGACACGCACCAGAAACATGTAAAAAGGCAGCTAACATTCCCACAATGAGACAGACACGAATATGGAGCGGTACTATGGGACTACCACGTGAAAAAAGACATTGACCATCTTCAAAAAGTGCAGTGAAGGAGTACTGAGTTTATTATAAACAGGGTTTCCGCCAGGCCGACTGCAGGTCCGTCCCACGGACCCATTCCCCCCGTCGGTCGTTGCATGAAATCCCGCTCATACACATATAAATGACGTTATTAAAAACTTTTTCAGTCTTGTCTGTGTCGACAGGCTATATATCATTATATCTACAGTTATTTTCATTAATATTGACAAAATGAAATCGACACAGACCATCTCCCGAAAAAACAATAAGAAAGAGGTGTCAAATAGCGACATTAGATACAGCGTAATACAATTGTCGCGGTAACATCAAAGACTGCCGGACTGTTCTTGTGCACGGGATTCCATGATGAAACTACTCACGCTCGAAGACCCCGTGCTGAGTCGGGGATATTTTTATGCACGGGATTTTCGTGGATGAAACTACTCAATGTTGATCATTTATCTTATTGCTGTATTATCATTTGTTTTGAGTTCGATGTACCGGTAAGTGAAGTTCCTGAAAAATACATGTGATTCTCTACGTGTGTTGATTCTTATGCGTATATATTGCCATGCATACTTAACAAAACCCCAAAGTCATTTATTTGACAATAATACGGAACCTGTCCCAAATCAGTCTTTATATCGGGAATTCATAGTGAGAACACCATTCATTTGAGCCATATTACATGCACGGAGGATAAACATATACCCCCCCACCCCAATATGGAGATAAAGTCAAAGTACGGTCAATAATAGTTTCGTTGTCCCGCATGGGTCGCCAAGCACAGAAATCAACGACGCACATGTTCATATTTCCCGCCAAAAACTCAATTACATTTTATAACACGTTGGCTAAAACTCTTTTCTATAGCTGCGGTCATCAGTTGTTAGACTAATACAGACTATTGAACAAGCTACGCGTTCCAGGTGAAAGATTTCTCTACCATTCGCATTTCGCTGCTATAATTATCTCCTGCAGAAAAAAACCTGCAGTATGACGTCACCGACTCACCGCGCACAAATAGTTTTACGATTGACAGATTATATAATCCTGTCAGTTTCATTTTCACTGACGCGCGCTACTTGAAATTCTAAGAAATACTTTATTCAATTCTCCTTGCTAGGTGTTATTGGTCAATGCATAGCTGCTTTTTAGTGTTTAGATTCATTCTACCTGTTGGAATCTTATTGTAAGTTATAAATTTGTAAACACTGTATTAAACTAGTAGCTCGTTCATTTACATTATATAGTCATCAATCAGACGGCAGTCTTACGTACGTAATTAAATGACTATTGGATACCATCAACAGAATTAATGTACCGACGGAAATGATAGACTTGCATAATATACGTATAGCTTTGGATTGCTTTGTGGGACACTCAGGTGCAAGGAAACAGCTTCTTTTCAGTGTCAAATAACAAAATTTTCGACTAACACAGTCCTCAGAGGCAACATCATTATCCTAAAATCAGATTGGTTCCTGTACCGCATCACCTACATACATGTACATGTATACAGAAATAACAGATACAAAAGATATGAACACATCATATAGAAACAGTGCCTCAATCATTCCATTCTGATTCCGGGTATGCATACAGTGATGCCCTAAATAATCAACTCCTTAACCACAGAAAAATTATGGAAAAAATTTCAGGATTTAGTCGGAAATACCGGTATGAGAGCTTTCCGATGAATGGCAACAAGCCATATTTCCGACTATAAATCCTGAAAAATTACCCATAATTCTGCTGTGGTTAAGGAGTCGATTATTTAGGGCATTACATGTACCTGTATCTGTACATGTATATCTAACATTTTCAATAAATCTAATCGCCTATCAATTAATGATTGACGCATCAACATTGTTCGAGACAGTTGTCTTTATAGGCCATGTACATGTACTTCCAAGCACATCTCTGGCGCAAAAATGACAGATAGCCAATAGCAAATTAACAGGTCTGGTGCCCTGTAAAGCTGGTCACTGCACTCAATGTAAGACAGGGGCTTTAGGTTACACTGGTGTAAATGTTTTCCAACAATAGCGTATACTGTTGGCAATATAAGTTTTTGGTCCAAAATTTTCTTTAAATCTGAAAAATTGACATTTGGGGAAACTACATGTATTTACGCAAAAAAATCAAGTCCGTCTAGCAGGGAATTCGCCTTTAAATCTTGTGTTTTCGTAACTAGTGTCAGAACCGCACAAAAAAAATACTTCATTACAAAGGGTTCATTCCTGTGCCAATGGCTATTTTACCTATGGGAAAAGCACACAAGGCTATTGACCAATAAGGGCCCAGTATCTATTTTATTCTCTCCTATACATGTATATTCCTACCGCATCCGCTAGATGTCACTCCGAACCCCATTTACACCAGTGTAACCTTTATGACCATGCCAGAAATAAACACATTCTCTGGTGTGCGTGGTTACAATGCCGATTTAAAAACAAAATTAAAATCAGATAAATATTGCATGAAGAATACTAGTCCAAGTCTTCTTGTACTAAAACCAGCTAAGATATTGGGATGGCGATTTGCTGTTTTTAGTCCAAGCCCGCTTGCATACCAATCCTATCACACGAGTTACGCCCACGATCTGTGGCGGGAATCTGTAGTGTATTTTACTCGATTTACCTAATGAATCAATACATGATGCTATATACATCGGAAAGAGAGACATCTTATGGTCATAATGGTGTATAATAATCTAACTTTCATGTTAAATTACGCATAGAATATTCCGGTTGATTGTCACCAACATCGCTGTTTTTTCTGTTTGTTTACTTAACTGAAAGCCGAACTCAGGTTCCAAAGAACTTCGGCATTGTCCGGTGTTTGTTCTGAGTATTCTAGTTTCCGTTTCTATATATAGCGCGGGGTTTTCCGAACAAAATAGCGAAACCCGATCGCCGCAAAGTCCAGTTTCCAATGTGCTTTGAGAACAATTCCCGCACTAAAAACTTAATGACATAATGGAGGATCAGAAAGGTAGTTTTGTTGACAATTTTCGCAAGCAACTTGTCAAAATTGGAGCAAATTAGAACTCTTGTGTCTGACTTGCCATGCGTGTGATTTTCATCCATGTGCATTTTGACTTTTGTGTTGATAAAATAATCGGAGAACCGAATCACACAGTTTCGAAATATAGTTCTTCCGTTTTAGTGGGACTTTTCAAACTTAAGGTTAAAAATTTATACAATTTTTTTTTGATTTTTTGTGTGCTTAACAAGAGCAGTATATTGCTCTGTTCGCTTAGTATATATCTTAATTTCGCTGAATTCCACCAAATGTGGGAAATGTAGCACCATATTATTTATTCTAATGGTCGTTGTGTTTACACTGTTTTAAACTTTGAGAGGGTTGTAATTCCCCGTAATTTATTTAATGTATTACATTTATATCTTCAATGTTTAATTAATCTATTTATTTTTTATTTATTGACACACATAATTGCTATTACAATGGAGAATTCATTGTAATTTGCGTGGTCGGTCGAAAATCTACGGAATATTTTCAACGGAAAATGCCGAACACAGTTCGCAAGGTCAACTGAGTTCGCATACTTTTAAAAATTTGTAAACATTGCGGTAAATGTCTCTTTTCGCATTAAATTACCGCTTTCAATTCACAACTGATGTGTGTTTCAGATCAAATAGCATGTCTTCTGCGGAAAATATCAGTTTATTGTCGCAATTGTGATATTTTATTTCATATAATTGTGGTTTTATTTGAGCGGGTCACAAACGCTTAAGTCGTGTCATAAGAATGCATGGGCCTGGAACTCGGACTATAAAGACCGGCACCTCCATCCCAATATCTTAGCCGGTTTTAGTACGAGAAGACTTGGACTAGAAGAATACATGTACTGACAAACTGGGAGGTGGTACGGCAGTCGGCGGTAGTATAATTGGCCGAGGGTTGATTTGCATGAACACGGTTGAATACCGAGGTAATACTGAGTCAACCTCATTAAGGAAGGTCATAAATGGTATTTGATATGATGTTGTCAGGGCAAACTGATGCTGTTAAGAAAAAGTACTTTTATTTTTTCTAAAGTTGTCATTTTTGCAGTGTTTGGCTAATCCAAGAGATTTGAGGAAAAAGCCAGTGTCCATATGAAACATCCAAGAGCATATAACATATAAGAGAATGCACTGGCACAGGATATTTAATGCTGCCCCAGCGCAGCTCCCTTCATGAAAGGGTTAAACAAAATATAGTGTGTGTACGTAGCCCACATAATTTCTTGTTAGTCTGGATACAAGACAGAAACTTGGTTATGATACATGTATTATCAGCTGTAACCTGACTATTCTATACACACACAGCTTATTGGTTTTACCTTAAATAGACACAATTCTCCCAATCCATAATCCGATAAGAATTATGCAACACAATCAACCATAATGTGCCATATATAGTCATATTACAATCGTTTTAATTCAATCCTTTTTGTTACACCGATCAGTACCGATATGAATTTTCTGCTTGGACAATGATAACGACGAGCAGACAGGCTTCTGAATGCCGTAACTGACAATGATATAATAACAATACTTATTAGCCTGAATACAGGCCTTAACCCTTTACCCAACAAACCGGCCAAAACCGGCCAAATAAAGCTGCAACAGCCTAAATTATCTTGGGTCTGTCTCAATAAAACCATACAAATATGGATATCATTGGAACCGGCTCCTTGACCACATTGTGATAGTTACAGTTATGCCCTGTGCCAATGCATTCTCTTATATATGCGAGTTGACCATAGGTCATGCGAGTTGACCATAGGTCGCCTCGCATATATAAGAGAATGCATTGGCCTAAAAAAAATCTTTTTTTAACACTTTTTACCATTTTTTCTTACATTCTTTAACATTTTAAAGCATTCTCTTATATATGCGAGGCGACCTATGGTCGACTCGCATATATAAGAGAATGCATTGGCACAGGGCCCTTCTGTTGGGTAAAGGGTTAAAATCCATCCATTTTTGCGAGAATCAAAGCTGCCTGGCTGAAATTTATTCCAGGATTGTAGACTGTATGCTGGAATTCCAGGGAATTCCAAGGATTCTGATACAAGTATATCTCGGAATATCTCGGAATAAGCTGGACTTTTTCTAAGTAAATAATTCCATAGAAAACCAGGATATTCCAGAGTTCAAATATTCCAGAGAAGCTGGAAAACCCTGGACTTCGTAATAAAGCAAAATAGGCATGATATTAAAAAGTCCAGCATGCTGGAAAACACTGGAATTGTGTTGTGTTAAGATCTTAGCTAGAATCTAAAAGTCCAGGGTGCTGGAAAACCCTGGAATTTCTTGATAGGTCTCCCAGATGCTGAAGCAATTATAAACATTGGATTCTAAATTTAGCCATCTGCTTTACTATAGACATTTGATACTCACACTTTGTATCTAATACAATGTGTGTTGATCTAGGCTATCTGGGTCAAATTTGAATTTTAACAGAATGAATACTGCTGTTTCTTGGCTCAAGGAGTCTTCACACTATCACATGCAGGTTTAACTGTTCTGTTATGCTTTTGTTTTATAGAAATCATTGAGTCTTTATACTCTATATCAAATTGCTTATAATGAACACTGATACTTTCCAACAGAGAACACATTTATATGTGAAAAGAGATCATTTCTTCAGTTGTTTTGTTTGTGTGATGGTCTGTTAACTCAGTGTTACAAGATTCCACAGCATCTGCCTGCATGGGAAACTATTTTTCATCTCTGGTGAGTACTATATTATAAATAATTTTTGTTTTTAATTATATCATTATGAAACTTCAAAACATGAGATTAATATAAATATAATTATTATTATGGCATCTTTCTCTTTACTATAAGAATCAAATTTGTGTATTAATTAAATTACCACAGTACACATTGCAGATCGAGCCATATTGACAGCTCTGTTATGGATATACATCCCGTGATCTTCTGTAATCAATTTTCATTTGAGTTTTCTTAGCTAAAGGGATCTTTTATGGTTCACTCTGATTTTTATACCCCCTTTTAAAAAAAAGAGGGGTATACTGTTTTGCAGCTGTCCATCCGTGCGTCCATACATATGTCCATCCAATGTCTGTTCATGTCACAATTGAACAGTAGTGCTCGGATCTCAATGAAATTAGGTATGGATGTTCACTACTATGATATTAAATAGAGGGTTCCATCGTTTTGTTCGGATTTTCCATTCTAGAGTTATTCATCTTTGTTTATCTTGAAATGTTGGCTTTTTGGTCTGTCTGGTGTCTGTTCATGTCGTAACTTCAACAGTTGTGCTGGGATCTCAATGAAATTTGGTATGGGTGTTCACTACTATGAGGGCATTCAATAGAGGATTCCATTGTTTTGTTCGGATATTCCTTTCTAGAGTTATACATCTTTGTTATTTGGAAATGTTGGCTGTTTGGTCCATCCGATGTCTGTTCAGCTCATAACTTGAACAGTAATGATCGGATCTCAATGAAATTTTGTATTTATGTTCACCACTATGAGGACATTTAATGGCACATTCAAATGACTGTTTTGGTTTTTTGTTCTATAGTTATTCATCTTTGTTTATATGAAAATGCTGATTTTTGGGTCCATCTGTCTGAGTATAGCCGTCATAAGTTACAGACATGCCCACACTAGACGGTATGCCACGAGGGGGTATGCAATGGACGACAGTCCATCTCTTGTTGTTGATGGCATGCACTCCCTGGTGTTCCCGCAAGTATATAGCACAGCATCTGTAGACCATCCTCATTTCCCTCACTTTTGACAATCTGTTTGAGACATATGTGTATACCTCAAAGGCAATTACATTGATCTATCTAAACAATCCCGCTGCCACGGGAGTGAAGGGGTTTAACAGAATGCTGGTAAAAAAACGTGTCAACTGAGCACAGTATATGTTATACTGCTGCATAACTTAATTAATTATTTGTATGCCATCAGAACAAGATGTTCTACAATGATGATTCAAGTGTCCCGCAGGTAACATAAAAAAATGGCACTATCTCAGATTAATTTACTCCACATAATTTGACTTTATTTCAGCTTCAGTACTTATGCATTAAAAATCTGTACAATTCATTTTATTTTCCAGACTGAAGAAGCCAAACATCAAAGAAACACTTATTTGAATTTGGGTCTCAGAGCCAAAGCTGTCAAACTGTTGATGGAAGGACTCTTCACGAGTGAGGAGATAAAGAACTGTTCTTTGGCTGGGCAGGGTGGAAAACCAGCAATGCCCAAAGAAAGGGTAAAACTTTTGGAAGGTAAGTCATACTTTAGTAATATGCAAATTTTGTGGCCACAATTTTCTTTCAGACATAGAATGAATGTAATAATTTTCTAACTAAAATTCCAGAAAAAGGGTTAATATTTGAATAAAACTCATGTGTAAAGTTTAGCCAGTACTTAACCAATCATATCATAATTATATTAAATATGGTTTGTAAATTCAATAGTTACCAATGTTAAGAAATTGTTGATACTCTGCCAGAAGGTAATTATACCTTGAAATGTAAATGTGATAAAAACTATTTTGTTTTCATTTCAGAGTTATTGCATAGAAATTTCACTATCAGTGACAGGGAGCTGGGTTTGAAGATAAGGGATCGAATCAAGATCCTTAGAAATTCTTACAAGGGTGAGAAATCAATTACATTTATATATAATTATTATTTCTTTCATTTATTAATACATGTACAACTGCAATAAAACACATAAACTAAAAAATAAAAACCAATTAAAATGATGTATGTATAGCGTTAGTGCTGGGCAGTATTTCAGTATACTGATTATAATTGGTACGAATTTCAATACAGTTTCTGTTGATTTTTTTTTAATCGATACCCAAGTCGAAATAGAGTCGTGGTTTGCATGAATATTTGAGACAAAGGTGTAATTATTAAAAGGCAATTGCCTAATCAATACCACTGCAAAATTAGTGAGAGGTTTTAACAAAATGCTCTTGAAAAAGCGTATAAATTGACCATTTACAATGTAGCCCTTTGAAATATGTTTAACAACATAAATACAATAAACGATAGTGTCCCGGTAACATCGAAGAATGGCAGATTGCAGATGAACTCCACATAAAATCACTGTATTTCAGCTTCAGTACTTATGCAATAAAAATCTGTACAATTCCTTATTTTTTTTATTTTCCAGACTGATGAAGCCAAGCCAAGCCACCAAGAATCAAATTCATTCAAATTTGGGTCTCAGAGTTATGCCCCTTTTCAAATTAGAATTTGCTGATTATTTTGTTTTCAATTGATAACTTGAATAGTATTTGACAGAATATCAAGAAACTCAGAATGAGAAATTTATTCTGTGGATTAATCACATTTTGGGTTCTGTTCAACTATTTCTGACAGAGGTGTTTACGACTTAGAATAATACAATTTGCTATTGTGGTCCAGATAATAACTTGTTCCAATACTCTCAGGTGCCTAATAATCGTGTCGGCACAATTACTAATTTTGGAGAGTTTAATTCCAAATGATCACTATTATTTGACATTGGGACAATAGAGTGAAATTGGCATGACTTATTAATTACCAATATTAAACCATCATGATTATTAGGCATCTGAGTGTACTGTAAGTATGATAGTATTAGTATTTAGTACATTTTCCCCACAACCACTTGCTATAAAATATTTTAATTTTATGATTCTTGATAAAATCAATGCCCCATAATTGAAAACCATTTTGGGGGGGGGGACATGGCTATTAAAGGGGCCTTTCATGTAAATTTGTTTTTAATGATTTGTTGTTTATTAAACAGTTTATACACTTCGATCCTTGTGTTAGGTCAGTTATTTTAAACCATTCTGGAGGACCAATACTTTTCAATCATACTGTTGGCCAAATATTATTTACAAATATTTTGAACAATTAATTATTGTGATTAATTTCATGGCTGAATGATGACATTATGCAATATATGTAAAGTTTGTAATTTTTTTTTTTTTTTAAACCTGCTTAAATACAGTATAACAGCTAACATTTACCTCAAATCCTAGTTTTTATATGTAGCATGAAATAATTCTTGCTTATTCCAGGGGTTTCCAGACATTCTGTGGTTCTTTTTTAACACTGGAATTCTGTGATGCTAGAATTCCAGCATGCTGGAAATACCTGGAATTCCAGCATGTGTTGGAAATACCTGGAATTCCAGCATATGCTGGAAATACCTGGAATTCCAGTGTGCTGGAATTACCTGGATTGAACATGGTGCTATTTTCCAGGTTTATCCAGGTTTTATCCAGGATTTTTGCTGGTTCTCTTCTGAACCCGGAATTCCCTGGATTTCCCTGGAATTCCAGGGCGGCCAATACCGCAGATTACCTACTTTTCCAGGCTTTTCCAGGACTAGAATACCCTGGTATTACCTGGATTCCAGGCTTTAAAAAAGTCTGGAATTCCAGGGAATTCTAGGTTTTATTTCAGCTAGGTGATACACAAGTTTGAGGGTACGAGAATCAAAATCAGATCCTGATAATGTCAGAAGTTCGTTGGGTGTATCACTCGTTCCATGTTAGAGACGGTCTGAAGGGCATCCCTGAGAAAGTTTTGAAAACTCAATGCAGAGTCAATTTCGCAACAGTGATATCTTAGTTTCAAATCTTAAAAAAGTTTACCCTATCCCTGTATCTTCAGTCAAATGAGTTGTACATGTATAGCTTTCAATTTTGAAAGATTTACTGTTGGCGAATTGAAAAAAAACACCCTGGCCTAATAGCTACCGGTATGATATGATGTCTTTATACAACAAAGCAGAGATACATGTACTAGCACATATACATATGTATGGTATGTATGCGGAAATCAAACTTGATTCTCATGTTTCAGTTCACATTGCGAGAATAAATTTTTGGGAATCAATTATGATTCTCGTACCTACAGTAATGCTCTAAATAATCGACTCCTTAACCACAGCATAATTATGGGTAATTTTTCAGGATTTAGTCGGAAATTAGTCCGTAAACCTGACGTTTATTATCAGAGCAAAGCTCCATTATTCGAGAGCGTTTAGCTCTGTTTGAATAGTTGGGTCCAACAACTAGTCGCAAATATGGCTTGTTGCCACTCATCAGACAGCTCTCATTGAATGGAAACAAGCCATATTTCCGACTAAATCCTGAAAAGTTACCCATAATTATGCTGTGGTTAAGAAGTCGATTATTTAGGGCATTACTGTAGGTTGCTCCCTGATTAAGATGAAGTCTAAATGGAAGATGTACCATATATGTATATAACACAGCATGCCCCCTCTACATTAATGCCCAAATAATCGACTCCTTAACACAGCAGAATTATGGCTTGTTGCCATTCACCGGAAAGCTCAAAAGCCATATTTCCGACTAATCCTGAAAAGTGACCCATAGTTCACTGTGTTTAAGGAGTCCATTCATTATGGAACAATTGTGCCATATATGTACAAATGTATCTAACACAGCCCTGATGAAGTCCAAATGGAACATGTGCCATATATGTACAAATGTATCTAACACATCCAGCATAGGTTAAATAATATTACAGTACTTACAAAGAAGCAAATTCAGCATCGTCGTTCTATGCCACGAAAGCGAGTGCCGATTCCGAGCACACGACCAATTTCAGATCAATAATCCTCGCTCGTACCGAACTCTTTAAACAAGCACATAACTACAGAGTGTTACGAGTCTCTAAACCCTAACGCACACCAATCAAAAGAGTCGAGAAACTAAAGTCGACGTCCAACAATACGATGCCCACACTCTTATCCACTGAGCTTCGATCCACGACTCGTGAACTGAATTCAGCAGAATAAATACGTCCCGTAAAAACACAGAGAATTCACTCAACAGACAATAAGAGATGTATGAAGACTAAAACAGATTTTATTGTAGTTTAATTGGGTCCACGCTCACGCTTTCATAATGATGCACTATCCAATAATGATTGGTGTACCATTAGATTCAGAGTAGGTGTAAGTCCTCCTTTCATAGAATGGGACAGCATCGCGTCTTGTGACGTTAGGTTATTGATTCTGATATCAATCGACATGCAGGCATTGTGATCTTTTACATAAAGGGTTATATAACCAAAGTTTTGTGCTTGAATGTCAAGACACACTTTCTCAGTTTTATAATGAGATGGGTACTGGCCTCTCTACTACATGTACATGTATATGCACATATTTTGGCTGAAGGGGTCACTCTCACCAAAAAAAGTGCTTAAGGGTACACATGTTTTGAAAATGTGCTGAAGGGTACACAGGTTTTGAAATGTCGTTCTAAATGACGTTTAGTTTTCGTATCTGTCATGATTCCTGTTAGAGAATTTTTTTTTTAAATTAACTGAAAACAAACTGCTAATGGGCGCCAGACTTTCAGAAACACAGTTTAAGTAACGGTGTTAGCGCCGATCACAAACCCTGTGTACCCTTCAGCACTTTTTTTGGTGAGAGTGACCCCTTCAGCCATATTTTGACCTTTAAAATTAACTTTTTGATAATCAACAATTACACTAGCAAAAGTACAATACATGTACATGTAAATGATTTATTTTCAAAATAAACTTGTAAGTCTTTCTGATAATCTACATGTAGATGGACACCAACAATTACACTATAAAACATTTCTTTACTGAATGGATTCTCCCACTCAGTCATAAAAATATACATTGGAAGGGTCTATTATTCATCTGGAGGAATGTTCAGGACATATGAGTGGACGACAGACAATAGAAAGTGCAGAAGGAATCTCTATTTATTGGTGTGAAATGTTTGGATAATAAGTTCAACAAACAAACTATGGTCGCCTGTTGAACATATTAGTATTATCTGAACATTTCCAAAGGGATGACTACAGTAATGATCTAATTAATCGACTCCTTAACCACAGCTGAATTATGGGTAACTTTTCAGGATTTAGTTGGACATATGGCTTGTTGCCATTCATCAGAAAGCTCTCCCCGAAAGCTTTCCGATGAATGGCAACAAGCCATATTTCCGATTAAATCCTGAAAAGTTACCCATAATTCTGCTGTGGTTAAGTGGTCAATTACTATGGGCATTACTGTAACCTCAATAAGCATTTAGTACAAAATGGTTCATTGTACAATCAATTATTTCATTTGGTAACTCAAAGCCAATATTGATGTACTGGGTAAATTGTATAATATAATTTTTTTTTTAAATGTTGTTGTTGTGACTCCGGGAGACATAAATAGATTCCTTATCTGACATGGATTTCATATCATGGTTTTACAACCGATCACGGAGGTCGCTAATGAAATATCTTTAGAGTAAACAAACTATTGATTATTTTAATGCACATTTTTAAATAAATGTTTTGTTTCAGATTTTGTTTTACATACATGTACCGATATACACTAATTATGATTGGTGTATCGCTAGTTTCAGAGTCGGTGTAAATCCTCCTTTCATAGATGGACAGCATCGCGTCTTGTGACATTTGGATTATTGATTCTGATATCAAGTCTTTTTGATGATTTAGATGGACACAAACAATTTAAAAAAAAAAACAGATTAAAAAACAAAATTGATATCAGATAACTTTGAGCTTTGATGAGTGGGTTCCTTGACTCGAATCAAATATTTTTTACCCCCGAAGACAAAGAAATAGTCATTTAGGAGCGTTAATTCGGATTATGTATCTTTAAATGGGCTCTTGTGTTGCATGATACTTATTGGATCATAGAAAGGTAATGATGGAGCGTAAATTAAGCTTCAGCCATTGTTCTTTCTCCCTGATAACAGTCCACTTCTCCCTAATAACCAAGCAGGAAGATATGACTTCTCCCAAGATGAAACCTCCAGGCTGGTCCCAGGATGGACCCCAACAATTACACTAATAGAAATTGAACAATAAATGATTTCATTTGCTATCTCAAAGCCAACAGTAATGTAATGGGTAAATTGTACTTTATAAAAACAATTTTGTTCATGGAGGTCGCCAATTACATACCGGTATTTGTAGTGTCAACTATTTTTATTATTTTCAAGTATATTTTAAATAATTGTTTTGATTTCAGAGTTCAAGTACAGTAATGCCCTAAGTAATCGACTCCATAACCACAGCAGAATTATGGGTAACTTTTCAGGATTTAGTCGGAAATATGGCTTGTTGCCATTCATCGGAAAGCTCTCCCCGAGAGCTTTCCGATGAATGGCAACAAGCCATATTTCCGACTAAATCCTGAAAAGTTACCAATAATTCTGCTGTGGTTAAGAAGTCGATTACTTAGAGCATTACTGTAGGCGTGAATCTGCTTTTATCGAGGGACAGAATATGACATGGCATATGACCACTCACGTGGGTTCGCCAATGAAATATCTATTTTGTTTATATAAAAGCATTCTTTGAATAAATGTTTTGGTTTTAGAGTAGGCGTAAAACCTGCTTTCATAGATGGGACAGCATGGTGTCTTATGACATTTGGATTATTGATCTGTTTACGAAGTCATGTTATATCGCATGTAATGATGTTAAAATCAATGAGGGTATTGTGACCTTTAACATTAAGGGCTGTAACCAAAG
This sequence comes from Siphonodentalium dalli, assembly GCA_032622095.1. Lineage (NCBI taxonomy): Eukaryota > Metazoa > Mollusca > Scaphopoda > Gadilida > Siphonodentaliidae > Siphonodentalium > Siphonodentalium dalli. The sequence goes on from CP136061.1 coordinate 15,494,258, forward strand.
CTCATGGCTTTAAATGTCAGACTCACCTTCTCACTTTTATATTGTGCTTGAGATGGGTTGTGGTACTAGAACAGTAATGTCCTAAATAATCGACCCCTAAACCACAGCAGAATTATGGGAAATTTTTCAGGATTTAGTCGGAAATATGGCTTATTGTCATTCATCGGTTGTTGATAATTTAGAGGAACACAAACCAATAACGATTTATAATTGCACAATAAATTATTTTATTTGGTATTTCAAAGACTAGTTTATTCATGTACCGCTATTCTCAAAGTAATTGACCAGAAAAACGGGGTGATACCCCGGTCATGACCACGGTGATACCGGTAATAAACGGTAGCTGTATCGAGGCGGTCGTGGCAGTGGAATTACGGTATTGGGCGATGATACCGCGGTCTTTTAGCGGGCACCGCATTAATTTTTTTGAATACCGCAGTGATTTTCATGGAACACTTTGAGGGGAGGTATTTACTCCCACATACGTTAACAAGCGGTATCAGTACCGCGGTATTGGAGGATACCGCGGTATAGTACCGCAGTATTAACGGGGTGACACCACGTTGCTGGTGGTCAATTACTTTAAGTATAGCGGTACATGTACATGGATCTTCAACTAAATTGCATATTATTTCTAACAAGATTTAAGTCGGACAATGTCAATAAATGATGTAACAATTTATTTTAGAGATAAAATAATATGTTGTCGGGAACTCTGATTTAATATACATGTAGATGGCAGTGAATGAAATAGTATATTTGAGCTGAGAACTACCGGGTAAGGAATAACTATAGTCTATTTTTGTATATTTTCAATGACTTTTGGGAATGCTAACAGTTAATTTGCAAAAAAACTTGCTTAATTGGTACATGTATGGATGGTTTCTCTAAGATTATTTTATGCATGGTTTGATTAGTAATAATTATTTATTTTATATAACTGTGAAACAAATTGACTAATCTAAAACGGTTATATAATACTAGCTGAATCATGCAGGCGCCACTTCGCACACATGACAGACCCTACATGGTTATATACATGTACATTTGTACTGGTATATATATAGATCAATTAATATTTGTTATGCTACTTCAATATATCCTGTTGCAAATAGGTTGATATTGGACCTGAATATTGGCATTTGTTCATATATTGCTCTTATTTGGTTCTGGATTAAGCCCATAATGGAATTTGTTATTCAGTTGAATTGTGCAGGCCACAGTGAAAACACATATCTAACAGATTGTACATCTGGTGCTGAAATAGGCCCATAGTGAGCTTATTATTATTTTTTTTTTTATTTATTTATTTATTTATTTTTTTTAAATTAAAATTTTGAAAAAATAATGCTGTTATAACCTCTGCCAGGGTACTCAGAGTCACCACACCAAATTTGGTTGAAATCGGACCAGCATTCTGGGAGAAAAAACCGAACAGATAGACAGATCCTACTCTTATATACATGTATATGATATAATAAACTGGAGGTCTGGAAAGCCTGAATATATCTTTAATTATATAAATTTAGTCTGAGTGCCTTTATTGATTTCCCAAAGAATGAAAAGCGAGACGTATGAAGAATATATGAAGAATGGCCTATTCACAGCGGGATACAAACGTCTTATTGTCAGCGTTATGTCTGCTTGCAACATCTTGATGCAAGCTACAATGTACTGAATGGTAATTCTGGTTTTGGAATAAGTACACAAAGCAACTTATTAGTAAGAGTACAGAGTGGAAGTACCATATTATACAGTAATGCCCTAAATAATCGACTCTTTAACCACAGCAGAATGGGTAATTTTTCAGGATTTAGTCGGAAATATGGCTTGTTGCCATTCATCAGAAAGCTCTCAGTGAGCATTACTGTAAGAGTGTAGACCAATTGTACACAACATATAATTGTGGTAAACCCAATAACCAGGGCACAGTAATACTAGTAGTTAGTATGTCCCTATTTGGAAAATGCATGTCGATCCAGATTAATTAATAAATTTCCTGAACAATGTAAAAATGAAGGTTATCAGGATCCAAATAACACTCATACAGCGTAGAAGATACAAGTACCCTGCTGGACAAAACAAGTGTCCACTTAACCGTGGTGTGGTTAGCGTTGCCACCGCGGCCGAAATGCAACTACACTGCAGCTCCACCGGCTAACTACAGTTGGGCCGCGGTGTACTTGTCGTTCGGCCATGGTGTAGTTGCCATGGTGTACATTTATTAAACTGATAAAAGATGATACAAACCAGAAATCTAACCACGGTGTAGTTGCCGTTCGGCACGCGGTGTAGTTGCCGTTCGATCGTGGTGTACTTGCCGTTCGGCCATGGTGTACTTGTCGTTCGGCCGCGGTTCTCAACTGCAGTTACATACTCTGACACTGCGGCCGAACGGCAAATACACCGCGGTGGCAATGGACACTTGTTTTGTCCAGCGGGGTACATGGTAGAATTATTGTACAGGGCGGAATAATTAATAGTACAGGCAGGTACAGGGCAGAATAATACAGTACAGGGCAGAATGATAGTACAGGGCAGAATAATAGTACATGTACAGTGAAACCTGTTATGAACCACCACCCATTTTGCCAAGGAAAAACATTAGCTAATAAGAGGTGGTCACTCATAAGGTACTAATTCACATGCCTAGAACATAAAGCCAGTCACTGGAAATTTGACCAATGGGAAATTTTAATTGATAAAAGGGGCAAATGTTTCAGTTTATCTTCGTTATTGTACAGAATCATCCTTGATTGTTTATCGGGACGAATGAGACTATTTGTTAACATTTCTGCATTTTTCAGATGCCATGTTTTATGAAAAGGCACATCCATTATTAATAATATTTTAATATTATACATTCTCCAAATTGGTGTTGTGGGTGAGTCTTAAAATATCAGTTTGAAATACATGTAGTGAAATAAGTATATAATACAAATGTATAATACATGTATGTCTTTAAGTCCATTTTCTATCAAATATTGCCTTGCTAAAAGAGCCCATCAATGAAATTCAACAAACTTTTGTATTTTAAAGCGACATGAAACACTCTGGTATGTGATCAAATAGAAATGTGGAATAATCTTGGTCAAAGTACTAGTAGTTATTTTTACGAACATAAATTCAATTTACAATACACCGTCTTATATATCAATTAAAAATTCAATTTAATGACTCTCAATGGTGAAATCATTTGCATTGGTTTATCGCCATTTGTTGCGTCCCGAATCAAGATGTAAATATTTACAATTGCACGTTGTTCGGGAGATGTTTTCTATGGAGTGGTGCAGTCAATTTCGTTGAGATTTTCGGCGAGCACAGCGCCTAAGTTCTAACGTATCAGTTTCATGTGCCAAATAAGTCCATAATATGTCTTTAAATGTAACTGCTAATTTGTGTAGCTCAAGGAGGATGAATTTATTAATTTATGTATTGGGGTTTAATGTCGTTTTCAGCAGCCAGGGCTATATCACGACATTGCCAGTTTTATTTGTGAAGGGAAAGTCTGTGCACTGTATATATTTCTTACTTATTATCTATTCCTTAATAATGTACTTCACTGTAGGTGAATGTCCCAACTCAAATTGCATGCTTTTCTGTGACTTTTGTTAGGCGATAACACAAAAACATTGAAATAAGAAATTAGAATCGATTCTCACAAATGATTCTTGCAAAGTGAAACATGAGAATCAAGTTTGATTCTGTAACATGGAATGAGTGATACACCATACCCCCCCCCCCCCCCCCCCCCCCACCAATTTGTGGCATAATCAGGATTTGAAATTAATTCTCGTACCCTCAAACTTGTGAATTAGCTTTGATTTTAAGGCCTGCCTGTAAACATGATAGGACAGTAGAAACACAGATTACAGTAATGCCCTAAATAATCGACTCCTTAACCACAGCAGAATTACCGATATGTGTGATTTTTCAGGATTTAGTCGGAAATATGGCTTGTTGCCATTCATCGAAAAGCTCTCAGTGAGAGCTTTCCGATGAATGGCAACAAGCCATATTTCTGACTAAATCCTGAAAAATTACCCATAATTCAATTGTCTCCCTATTGACTACATGCCTTTAATTAGAATGTTGCCTCCAGACAGGACCAGATGCCCGACCAGCTGTCAATTACAAATAAGGAACATGAGACGATGTTTCCCAAATGGAGAGGAAGCCGATCGCCATGGCAACGACGAGACAGCTAATAACTGGGAAAGATGAACATCCTGCGTCAGGATATGAGAATTGTCAAGCGACAGCACTCCGGAGTAAATAACGAGATAGGGATTCTCTTTGTTCCGTCTCCGGGGCAGAGTTTTTGAAATGCCCTGATTGTCTCTGCTATAGCTAAGAAGCAATTTGTAGAATATTGATATGTCTCCCTGATTGGTGCATGGAGTGTTTAGCTCCGGGGCAGGGATGTGGTGACTGAGAGTGGGGGTGTGGTCTACCTGATTGGTGCATGGAGTGTTTAGCTCCGGGGCAGGGATGTGGTGACTGGGAGTGGGGGGGGTCTACCTGATTGGTGCATGGAGTGTTTAGCTCCGGGGCAGGGATGTGGTGACTGGGAGTGGGGTGTGGTCTCCCTGATTGGTGCATGGAGTGTTTAGCTCCGGGGCAGGGATGTGGTGACTGGGAGTGGGGGTGTGGTCTCCCTGATTGGTGCATGGAGTGTTTAGCTCTGGGGCAGGGATGTGGTGACTGGGAGTGGGGGTGTGGTCTCCACGATTGGTGCATGGAGTGTTTAGCTCCGGGGCAGGGATGTGGTGACTGGGAGTGAGGGTGTGGTCTCCCTGATTGGTGCATGGAGTGTTTAGCTCCGTGGGCATGGATGTGGTGACTGGGAGTGGGGGGGTTTGCTGATTGGAGCATGGAGTGTTTATCTCCGGGGCAGGGATGTGGTGACTGGGAGTGGGGTGTGGTCTCCCTGATTGGTGCATGGAGTGTTTAGCTCCGGGGCAGGGATGTGGTGACTGGGAGTGGGGGTGTGGTCTCCCTGATTGGTGCATGGAGTGTTTAGCTCCGGGGCAGGGATGTGGTGACTGGGAGTGGGGGTCTCCATGATTGGTGCATGCAGTGTTTAGCTCCGAGGCAGGGATGTGGTGACTGGGAGTGAGGGTGTGGTCTCTCTGATTGGTGCATGGAGTGTTTAGCTCCGGGGCATGGATGTGGTGACTGGGAGTGTGGGGTGGGGTCTACCTGATTGGTGCATGGAGTGTTTAGCTCCAGGGCAGGGATGTGGTGACTGGGAGTGTGGGGTGGGGTCTCCCTGATTGGTGCATGGAGTGTTTAGCTCCGGGGCAGGGATGTGGTGACTGGGAGTGTGGTCTCCCTGATTGGTGCATGGAGTGTTTAGCTCCGGGGCAGGGATGTGGTGACTGGGAGTGGGGGTGTGGTTTCCCTGATTGGTGAATGGAGTGTTTAGCTCCGGGGCAGGGATGTGGTGACTGGGAGTGGGGGGGGGTTTGCTGATTGGTGCATGGAGTGTTTAGCTCCGGGGCAGGGATGTGGTGACTGGGAGTGTGGGGTGGGGTATCCCTGATTGGTGCATGGAGTGTTTAGCTACGGGGCAGGGATGTGGTGACTGGGAGTGGGGGTGTGGTTTCCCTGATTGGTGCATGGAGTGTTTAGCTCCAGGGCAGGGATGTGGTGACTGGGAGTGGGGGTGTGGTCTCCCTGATTGGTGCATGGATTGTTTAGCTACTGGGCAGGGATGTGGTGACTGGGAGTGGGGGTGTGGTTTCCCTGATTGGTGAATGGAGTGTTTAGCTCCGGGGCAGGGATGTGGTGACTGGGAGTGGGGGTGTGGTTTCCCTGATTGGTGCATGGAGTGTTTAGCTCCAGGGCAGGGATGTGGTGACTGGGAGTGTGGTTTCCCTGATTGGTGAATGGAGTGTTTAGCTACAGGGCAGGGATGTGGTGACTGGGAGTGGGGGTGTGGTTTCCATGATTGGTGCATGGAGTGTTTAGCTCCAGGGCAGGGATGTGGTGACTGGGAGTGGGGGTGTGGTCTCCCTGATTGGTGCATGGATTGTTTAGCTACGGGGCAGGGATGTGGTGACTGGGAGTGGGGGGGGGGTGGTTTGCTGATTGGTGCATGGAGTGTTTAGCTACGGGGCAGGGATGTGGTGACTGGGAGTGGGGGTGTGGTCTCCCTGATTGGTGCATGGAGTGTTTAGCTCTGGGGCAGGGATGTGGTGACTGGGAGTGGGGGTGTGGTTTCCCTGATTGGTGCATGGAGAGTTTAGCTCCGGGGCAGGGATGTGGTGACTGGGAGTGTGGGTGTGGTCTCCCTGATTGGTGCATGGAGTGTTTAGCTCCGGGGCAGGGATGTGGTGACTGGGAGTGGGGGGTCTTGCTGATTGGAGCATGGAGTGTATTATTCCGGGCAGCGATGTGGTGACATGGGGTAGGGGGTTCTTGCTGCTTGGCACATGGAGTGTTTTACTCCGGTGCAGGGATGTGATGACAGGGAGTCTTGCTGATTGGCACAGTGTTTTACTCTGGACAGGGATGTAGTGACAGGGGGGGGGTCTCACCGATTGGCACATGGAGTGTTTTACTCCGGGCAGGAATGTGGTGACAGGGAGTGGGGGGTCTTCACACTAGAGCACATTCAAGTAGCCAATATATACATTGGAAGTTTTCTCTGAAACTTTATTGGAACAAGTGAACTGATATACATGTACACCGGCTTCAAGGAAAATGACATACCTCACCATGTGATATTAAAAACTCTTTAATACATGTTAAAGGGGTGTACCACTGTGTACTACACTATTTTATTGCCTTCAAATAGCTGGTTAAAAAAAAGAGTAATAAAAAAAAAAACCCTGCTTGCCTACCTGGAAAATTTTCCCCATGTTATCGGAAACAGAGATGTTTTTTTTTTTGGCCTAGGCAATATAAGCAAAAGCCGAGGCAAAATCAACCATGTACCCCTGTGTAAAATAAGTTCATTGTGTTACTAATGAAAGTGTCAATGACACTGTAGCTCAACTTGGAAAGGGAATATATATAATTTCATGTATTTTAGTTGAAATGTCTAAGTAATATTAGATTATCAACATGAACAGATATATATAAAGTAAAATCCAAGAAGGTTGCTGGCGGCAATGTTTTCGAATGAAATTCATTAACATTTGATAGCTTCCATCTAGTAGATCAATATCAAGATTAATTATGAAGTTTGGTGATGATCGGCTGAGGGAAATGGACTGTTGGGTGTGCCAAAGGATTTAGTCATTCAAAGAGTAAAATCCAAGATGGCTTCCAGCGGACATGTTTTGTGGTCATTCGGACCACAAAATGACTCATTTCCAATCCACATGTCAATGTTAAGTTGTTAACATCCATGACAAATTTCATAACGATCAGGCGAACAGTTCGGCCTGTAGCCCATGCTAATGGATTGAATTTTGAAATCCAAGATAGCTACTGACGGCCATGTTTTATGGCCGAATGACCCCAAAATGACACGATCCCATCTACATGTCATTGTTAACATCCATGTCAAATTTCAGTATGATCCGACCAAAGGTATGATCTGTAGCCCATGCCAAACAATTTACCCATGCAAAGAGTAAAATCCAAGATGGCTGCCGGTGGCCATGTTTTATGGCTGATCGACCCCAAATTTATTCGTTCCCATCTACATGTCAATATTTACGTACATGTCAACAGCTACATGTATGACAAATTTATAATGATCCGACCAAAGGTACGACATGTAGCCCGTGCTAAAGGAAATTGTTGACAAATCACACACGCACACACACACGGACGATGGATACTAGTACCTACATACATGTGCATTGTACCTATGACAACAAAGTAAAGTTGAGTGTAAAGTTGAGCTAACAATTCATTGTGTTAACCCTTTACCCAACAGAAGGGCCCTGTGCCAATGCATTCTCTTATATATGCGAGTCGACCATAGGTCGCCTCGCATATATAAGAGAATGCATTGGCTTAACACATTAAAAATTATAAAATTGTTAAAGAATGTAAGAAAAAATGGTAAAAAGTGTTAAAAAAAGATTTTTTTTAGGCCAATGCATTCTCTTATATATGCGAGGCGACCTATGGTCGACTCGCATATATAAGAGAATGCATTGGCACAGGGCATAACTGTAACTATCACAATGTGGTCAAGGAGCCGGTTCCAATGATATCCATATTTGTATGGTTCTATTGAGACAGACCGAAGATATTTTAGGCTGTTGAAGCTTTATTTGGCCGGTTTTGGCCGGTTTGTTGGGTAAAGGGTTAATCTGAAATACCTCTTTATCAAAACTAACTTCCTTTCACTCTTGTTTACATATTGTCCCACATGTACATGTACAATAGTATCCGTGATACTGGGGCATTAACAATAAGGACAATGTTTGGGAGACGGTTGGGAGATGGTTGGGAGACGGTTGGGAGATGGTTGGGAGACGGTTGGGGAATTGTAAAAATATGTTGAGTAACTGCCAGGGAAAGTTCCCCAAAATAACTAAGAATTTAGACGTGAATATGATTTAAGAATACAGTATTGTCTATAATTTCTTTGATAACTAATCATAATAAAATAGTATACATGCACCTGGGTAGCAAGCCTTGAAATAGGGTGTCTGTCATTTGCAGAATGAGGTCCCCAGAGGGTGAATTTAGTGATGCTACCCCGCATAGCGGCTAGCATCACCCTCTGGGGACCTCATTCTGCTTACACCTCAGCAGAATGAGGTCCCCAGAGGGTGAATTTAGTGATGCTACCCCGCATAGCGGGCTAGCATCACCCTATGGGGACCCATTCTGCTTACACCTCAGCAGAATGAGGTTCCCAGAGGGTGAATTTGGTGATGCCTCATTCTGCAAATGACAGACACCCTATTTCAAGGCTTGCTGGGTATTAAGGTTATTATTGATTTGAAATGGCAATTATTGTAAATTAGGTAAAACCAGTTTTTGCCTTGGTGACTTGGTCGATTTCTTCATCTCAGGTAAAAATATTGCCTATTTTCCTCAATTCCCAGGGCTAAACAGTCTGCAAAATCCACAAAAAAATGTAGAAAGATACAGCTCAGGAAAGACAACCCAACCTCAAGATAAGATACAGCTCAGGGGAGACAACCCAACCTCAAGATACTAGCGAGATGCAGCTCAGGGGAGACAACCCAACCTCAGATAAGAGACAGCTCAAGGGAGACAACACAACCTCAAGATACTAGCGAGATACAGCTCAGGGGAGACAACCCAACCTCAGATAAGATACAGCTCAGGGGAGACAACCCAACCTCAGATAAGATACAGCTCAGGGGAGACAACCCAACCTCAGATAAGATAAAGATTAAGGCAGGACAGATTTGTCACTCAACATCATTTGATCGGCCACTCCAATTCTGTTCATCATTGCTATAGGCAGTTCAATTCAGATTCTTCTAATCAAAACAGTGCTTTCTCATCGCAATAATGAGGAAAATCTGGCTATTGCAGGTGAATTAATTGTACGCCAACCGACACAAATTATCAGAATCTCACGTTTCAAAGGGTACCTGTTCGGGAGTCAGAAAGGTGAGTTTTTATGCAGTTTGAGACAATTTTTGTATTTTCACCTAAATGAAGTTATGTTAGTAACGACTTTCAAAATGAAATTAATATATCTCACCATTCCTGTATGGGAAATATCCTAATATAAAATATTTCATAACAATAACCTGTAAATTATTTATTTAATATAAATTAAAATTAAATGCTTTGAATTCTATATCATTGCAGGAAGTGGACAGATATATGCCAATGGCTACTTCTTCATGATCTTGGTGGGTCAGAAAGTTATGTGTGCAACATGCATGAGCCGAAAAAAATCCACATGATACAGAATTACATGTAGATGCAGAATGAAAGGATGTGTTTAAGACAAAGAAGGAATTGAACTACATGTATCACTGTCGGATACACGTTTAGGTTTGGACGTTTCAAGATGGCGGCGCCCAGTGGACAGGATAAACGGTAAGTGTATATATTGTCTTCAAGCATCAATTAACGACATCTTTCGGTGATACACCTTTAAACAGTTACATGTATGTAGGAATTTGTATGCCCAACACCTATGTAACATGCCTTTCGCATGACAGGCATGCAAAATGTTGTATTTGGCGTGTCAAGTCGTCAGAATTTTTTTTAATTTAATCGGTGGTGAAATGTTTGCTTTTTCAAAAAGATTTGGCCATGGGCTTATGGATCCGCAAATTTATGTATTGTCCTGGGCAGATTAGGCTACACCCATCTTCGGAATGCAAAACCGGCGATATTTATATTGTCTAACTCCGAAAAACGACCTTTGAAAATTTCAAAATGTTCAGGTTCAGATTCGCAATATTTCCGATGATTTTGTTCAGGTTCAGAAACAATTTTCGTTCAGGTTCGGACGCATCAAAACCTCACCGAGAAGCGACATGCCCAGTTTTGCATTCCGAAGATGTGTGGTAGCATAATTTACCCAGGACAACATCAAGCCTGGATATAAGAGGTCGGACACGGTCATTGACCGAGCCAAATACACCGATGACCGCGCCGCCTTATTATCGTCCGTCAGTTTGTCCGGCGCCCATTATCTTCACAAAAAATATATAATTAATGGGAAAACAACAAGTAGATGTATTATCCGCGGCAAAGACATTCAATTACCACTACTGTGCACTAAATATCAAATCCCCCCACCAATACAACGCGTTTTACCGAAAACATGTTAATGATCCGTCCCGTATACAGGACCTATAAGTGTAATTTTAATGCAACCTCTAACCTAAATTGTCCGCGATTGATGATTGCGGTAATGAATGTTAATCACGAATGTTCTGACACGCTGAAAACGCGATGAGATGTTCGCATCTGTGTTGTTACTGACCATCGAGAGTGTCACAAATAAATGTTTTAATTAACTTAAAAGACCGCCGTCCCGCTTTTCAGATATAAAACAATTACGACATTATCAGAGTATGTACCAGGCGCTTCGGAAGTTCGTTTCGGTAACGCGTCGCACTTTTTGAAGAGACCGCGTCGCACTTTTTGAAGAGAGCGCTTCCGTAAATAAATGTCAAGTTTATTGCTTTTAATCGGATTATACCAGTGATGTTGGCATTAATTAAGGGAGGCCATTAATTAATAAAAGCTTTAGCAATAAAACTAAAAGATTTTGCAACTCCTTTGTTAGTTAGTCCTTATTGTTTATTTTAGCGGACACCCACATTGGAATGGGCTAAAAAACAACTAATTGCTGCTATTTATTGATACCAGGTAAATGACAGACACACTTTTCAAATGTCAGATGCCGAATCTTTGGTGCCTGTCATTTTGTCAGACACTCAAAAAAAATAATTATATCCAGGCTTGGACAACATTCATGAACTGTTCATGAATATAGTTAATGTTCATGCACTTTTTTATGAACTTTATGAATCGTGTTCATGAACTCATCAAACGGTTCATGAAAATTCATAAATGAAAAATGTCCAATTTCCAGTTCATGAACTGAGTTCTTGGACAACGTTCATGAACTATTCATGAACATTACGCAGGGGCGAGTATAAGGTGCAGAATGAGGTTCCCAGAGGGTGATATTTAGTGACGCCATCCAGCATAGCGGATTAGCATCACTAAACTCCCCCTCTGGGGACCTCATTCTGCTTAGGCCTCATCTTCTCTGGAAAGTTTCTCTATTATCAAATTTCTATAGAAACTTCTTCATATAGATTCTATTTCTTTTTTAGTTTAGTTTCTCTACAATGTACATGTACATCTCCAAATTGGCAGACAACACATTGTACAATCAAAGTTCCCAATGGGTGTACATGTACATCACAATATTCACCATTTGGAAACTTCAATCTGAGTCTATGTCTCCCATGGCAGATAAGGCCATGCAGAATGAGGTGTACATTGCTTCCTGATCAGGCCAAAAATGCAGGAAATGGCCTCTGTGTTGCGTCTAGATAACACATACCGTAACTAATGACCTGAAATCACACAAATTGAAGCACAAGGTTGCCAAGGTTGCCAACGTACGGTAGGTAATTTTGAATGTACTGTATGCAGTTCCACAAAGTTTCGATATGTTGAATCTTTTTTATAACATTATGCCCCAATTGAGACATTCCATGGCATGCACATGGTGGTGGCTATGTTTAAATGGTGCCACAGGTCTGAAACTTTACAGTTACATGTATGTTCCAATGGACCTGAGTATTGGTAAACTTTGCCACACGATCACTCCCTGGTAACGGTTTCTAAGCAACTACCCGAAATTGACAGTACTATTCAATTATAGCTTATAGCGTCGTAATTTCGCGCTAAGAAACTGCGTTTTATATGGAGTCAACTCCATGTTGTGAAATTTGAGATATATCTGGTCAGAAGAGTGAACGCAACTTGTATTTAACGGTATCAATGGTTGCTAAGCATATATTCCAAGTGATTGTATGATACCACTTCCCTGTGCATACAATGGTATTATGTCGCATTTTATACATCGCATAGGGGCATGGTGATGCTCAAATGGTCTTAAACTTTACAGAATTGATCAATAAAGCAAGATTTGACACGTGTTTGTAATGCGCACGCGCAAGTAGATCGCACTAGATGATATTGTGACCATGCAACCCCTTTCCACAGGACTACTCTGCATGATGCAATGTCGAAACGAGTAACTGTATAATGCAAACTCATACCGGTATGCTGTGGGGATCCTTAAATGGTGTGATTGTATCTTTACACAAAAACCCATACATTTATCATTTTATCCTATGCGCATGCGCGAACAAATCGACTCAAATAAGTGACTGCGCCTTCCTCATATACATGTATGCCAGAACACTGATTATGTATACAAGAATAATTTAAACCAATAAGAGTGATCGAAATGTGTCTTTCTACAATCCTGCAAACCGCTCAACAATATATAGCGTTACGCAATATCGCTTCAAATAATGTATGTTTGTTGAATTCTGCGCTATGCGCATATATTCCAACCCCAACTAGTCGATAACAACCCCAGACAAATGCACCCATAGCACTGCTGAAGTTCCTGGGAATCATTACCATACACATAAGTGGATATACCAATCGTTATAACACATATAAACATGCTACATATGTTTATGATGTCACCGAATGCTATTGGCCACAAAAGCGGCCAGTCGGGTGTATGAACGTTTTCTGGCTGGCTGCTTTTGCGGCCAGTCGGGTTCAAAGGGTTAAGTGGCTTACTGTCACGTCTTGTGTCATGTTCGCCAGATAGAAATTCAACCCTACATGAGACTGACTTCCCTACATGTATTTCATGATTTTCAAAAAAAAAAACACAAGTTCCAACGGATGTTAAAGGAGATTAACATTGTTATATAGTATCTAGTGAATTTTGCAGTTTTTTTGTCATGAGACACCGAAATGAAAACTGGTAAACAATTTCAGTCAACAGCTGATTCGATTCGATGTCGATATCAAGAAGGAGATTCGATTCGATGCAAAATCCCCGATTCGCAGATCCCTATGTAATCTTCCTTTACACATATTTCACGGCCTTTGACACTGTGAGAATGAACACATGCCTGTCGCTTGATCATATAAAACGGTCGGGGCGGGGGCTCTCGATGGGATATTTCATGTAACATACTAACATATTGAGTGTTTTGCTTATCACTCACTATTTACAACATGATCGGCTCTGCTCACACAATGTGTGTTTTGTGGATAATAATGCATTCATATGATCATTAATAGTATATTCTTGGAGAAATTTTCATAATTTGGTAACTGTTATTTCTAAATTATAACGTATAATGAAGGCCATCCATGCATATAAAGAATCACTGCATTTTATTTTCATGCCTGCGAACTTGGACTGCATGAATCGTGGTGCAACCACAATACATGTACATGCAGTGTTGAAGCAGTAACCTTACTGCGGGGTTGGAGGTTACCATGGTATAAAACCACAGTATTACCGGGGTGACACCACGTTAGAGGTGGTCAATTACTTTAAGTATAGCCAGGGTTTCCGCTAGAGGTTGGGAGAATGTGGCCGTTTTTGGGAAGCGCATACCCGGCGCCAAGTCGGGAGAAAATATGGATGTTTATCACTGAAAAGTAGCCATTTCCTTGCACTTGAGACAACAAGCAGGAACACTGAAACTTGGTATAGAAACCAAATTAAAATAGATCGTCTTTCTTTGATCTCAAGTTAACCCTTTACCCAACAGAACGGCCCTGTGCCAATGCATTCTCTCATATATGCGAGTCGACCATAGGTCGCCTCGCATATATAAGAGAATGCATTGGCTTAACACATTAAAAATTATAAAATTGTTAAAGAATGTAAGAAACGAGAGGCCGATCACGATCGGCAGATGTTAACCCATCCCTTGGCGATAAAAATTTAATATGATCGGATAAATGAGAGTTTTGGTGTTCAATTATAGAGTATACTGTTATGTACTATTATAGACAAATGTGCATAACACAAATTATTGGAATTTATGGGTCACTGGCATTTATATAAGAGAATGCACTGGTACAGAATCTGTAATGCTAAACCGCCACAGCCAGCAAGCCCATGGGTTAAATGTGTAGGTGTGACCTGGACATGGAATACTTGGGTTAAGAGAGTCCAATTTAAGTTTACAATAATAATGTGTCCTAGTATACAGATAAGCAACCTCACCACTGACCCATTAATATCAATTATATAGCAGCACAGATGTCCATGTCTACTGTTAATAGCATGTGATGTTTATTGTTGAATCTTTATTTTAAATTAGATGCCATAGCCTTATGTATCAGATTATTTGCACATTGGCATAAGTCCAAAGGCAATTGGTGAATTGGATTTAATGTTGCTCCAAACAGATTTACCAGCACATAACACAAGATTTTGGACCGATTTAATCAAATTTGGTGTGGTGATTCGGGGTACCCTTGGCAGAGTTATAATGATGTTAGTTTTTCAATTTTTTTTAACTTATTTAAAAAAATTAAAGGGACACATTGGAAATCTTTTTATCATAATCATCAATATCTAAATGAAAACAAATGACAATGTCAATGACATTTTTTTTATTATTATTATAAAAGTTAAAAATAAATTAAAAAAAAAATCGATTCAATTTTTCAATTTTTTTTCGAAAAAGGGTCATAACTCCTTTAAAATTAATCGGATCAAACCCATATTCGAACACGATCTGTATTTTGGGCTGAGAAACTCACATACCAAATTTGGTTCCAATCAGATAAAAAATGTTTGAGTTATGGCAGAATGCGTGAATTCTAAGTCGAAAAAGGGCCATAACTCCGTAAAAAAAAGTCGGATCAAACCCATATTCGAACTCGATCTGTATTTTGGGCCGAGAAACTCACATACCAAATTTGGTTCCGATCAGATAAAAAATGTTTGAGTTATGGCAGAATGCGTGAATTCTAAGTCCAAAAAGGGCCATAACTCTGTACAAAAAAGTTGGATCAAACCCATATTCGAACTCGATCTGTATTTTGGGCTGAAAACCCCATATACAAAATTTGGTTTTGATCAGGTAAAAAATGTTTGAGTTATCGCATTACACGTAAAGTGTCTACGGATGGACAGACGGACGGACAGACGGACGGACGGACGGACGAACGCGACACATTGTTACACTCAGTGTCAAGTGTACTATAGCAGTAACCAGTGTTACGGTTTCATGAGCAGAGCTCATGTCACATGCTCTGCATGCTTTCTTTGTATTCACAGTACCACTGAATCAAAACAATTTGGTGAAAATCAAAATGTCCTCAGACGGAGATGACCTCATGCTGGATACGTATAATGGATAATTTTGTATTAATTGGACATGGAATAAATACATTGATGATAACTATTAATATTTGAATTGTTTTATTTTGAATTAAACATTTCTTTGATACAGACGTTGTTTTGAGGTCTTCACTATTAGTCACAGTGACTGCCAGAACTCACCCTGTGTTCATGGTTGCAGCTCAGAATTCAGCCCCTCTAATGACTTAATAATGTATAATGCGCATTTTGAGGGAAATTGTGGGTCAAAAAGTTGGGACTTATAAACAGAAATCTACGGTAATTAAAATGTGAGAGGCTGATTAATACTAAACATTCGCCGACAAAGCGTTACACAGGATGGTGTTGACAACTGTACACGTGGTCCGGGCTACTGGTCATGTCTTATTCAGGCACCAAGTGTAGGAATCCTTGCAGTCTGTTAATCATCAGGGTCAGTGATCACTCCTCCTGAGTAAAAAAGGGGGTTGAGCTAGGTCAGTGGCTATTTAGGGGTTAAGGGGAGAACCTCTCGGGATTAGCCCCCCCAAACCACAACTTCATAGCAGTGGCTATTTTGTGGTCAATATTAAGTCACAATTGGGCAGGGGAATGAGGCCGCTGGATGGCCGGCCTGCCGTAGTAGCGGAAACCCTGGTATAGCTGTACATGTAGTGGCCACTATGCATGCTCGCAACAAGATCATGAATGTTAAACCCTGGTACATGTATAGCTGTACATGTAGTGGCCACTATGCATGCTTGCAACAAGATCGTGAATGTTAAACCCTGGTATAGCTGTACATGCAGTGGCCACTATGCATGCTCGCAACAAGATCGTGAATGTTAAACCCTGGTATAGCTGTGCATGTAGTGGCCACTATGCATGCTCGCAACAAGATCGTTAATGTTAAGAATGTACGGTATATTATCAAGAACTGTTTTGAATTCAGCTGCGAAAATTGTGGCTTAGGCCAAAAAAAAAAAAACTCTTTATTTCCGATACCCTGCCTGGCTGAGATTTTCTTGCCTGCCTCAATTTTGTTTTTTCAATTTTTTCCAGAAGGCTAGTCAAAAGTTACCTGTTACAGTGTCAATGTGAATATTTATTGTTTTTTTCCCCAATCCCAAAAGCAAAAATAAGTCAGTTATTGGTAGAGATCATACTGCAGAGTGAATGAATTCAAGGGACAGCATGTTTTTACCCAATGATTGACTCATTTTCAATGCACATTGATCTACAATATTCCATGGGACTGTAACTACACTATTATATCACTTACGGCTGAAAGGTTTAAAAAAAAAAATCCCTGCCTGCCTGTCTGGAAAATTATCCCATTGTTATCGGAAACGGAGAAGTTTTTTGTTTTGGCCTTATCCTTGGTTACCTCCACTTGCGACGGAATCGTAGTCAATAGTCATGTGTATGTAAATGTATACTATGGGATGGGGAGGTGGGTGGGAAACTAACCTCTATACTCGGATGATCGAGGGGCGCCTGCTGCGCATAAGATAATTATACCTATTATTTATGTGGCAGTAGCCTCTATAGGGGCGCCTGCGGCGCATAAGATACTATGGGTGGCGGGATGGGGAGGTGGGTGGGTAACTAACCTCCACACTCTAATGATCGAGGGGCGCCTGCGGCGCATAAGAAACTTATACCTATTATTTATGTGGCAGTAGCCTCTAGAGGGGTATCATAACCAAACGGTACCGTAACTCCACCGCAGTGACCGTTTCGATACCGCTGTGGATACCGTATTCTACCGGTAATACTGTGATCATTAGTTTACCGGGGTATCACCCCATTTTTCAAGTCAATTACTTTGATTATAGTGGTATGCACTGATGCCGATACATCACGGCTGAACTGCAACTACACTGCCGACCAACTACAGTTGGTCGGTGGAACTGCAGTGTAGTTGTTGTTTCAATGTTGCTGTCGTTCTGCTGCGGTAGCAATGTTGAAACATCACAGTTTTGTGGACACATGTCAACATGACTGCTTTCACAGATAAGGGTACAGACTACGATAATGACTGAACTACCGGTAGGCACTAGTAAGGCTGAATGGGTCACTCTCACCAAAAAAAGTGCTGAAGGGTACACAGGATTTTCAAAATGTGCTGAAGGGTACAGGGTTTGAAATGTCGTTCTAAAGGGCATTCAGTTTTCGTATCTGCCATGATTTCTGTTAGAGAATAATTGTTTACGTTCCAATGAATATTAAAATATACTGACAACAAACTGCTACTGGGCGTCAGACTTTCATAAACACAATCTACGGGGCACACGATCCCGGTTGTCCCCGATTTATCCGGCTGCCGGATAAATCGGGGACAACCGGGATCGTGTGCGCCTAACTTTGGGCCGTTTTTTGTCGGATCCGATTTAATCGGACCGATCAAACTGAGTTTGATTTCATCCGGAAAATCCGGCTCGTGACGATGGCAACGCGCGTGTTTTGCTTGTCACATGACCAAAACATCATTCAAAACATCGGAATAGTTAGCAGCGACCGCTATTCGAAAATTATATCAAGAATTCTGATCAATCGACAAGGAACAACGGCTGGTAGACCTATGGGCAGAAAATAGGTGCCCGTATAAAATAATCGCAACAAGAGGGAGGTAGCTGTGGAAAGGTTGATTACGCCAATTTACGGCTATTGGCAGTATTCACTGTATTGCCTGTGACCTCAATATATTATTATTAATATATTCATTTAGTTTATTATTAATAAATATTAGTCTTTAGAAATACATATTAATATAAATCACCATGACTAGCTATAGTAAATGTCTGGATAGGCTGACCACACCAGTTGGCTATTTACTACAGTGACCATAGCATGCAGATGACCCAGCCCTGGCAATTCAGATTTGTTTGCTACGGCAGTAGAATGCCGTAGCCAATTTGATGTGCTTCGGCAGTGACTACGGCATTTTTACATCCTGTCAAAAAATGTGGCTTAATTGCTGTTTTGTCAAAATTTGCATGACTAATCATAAAACAGGGCTTAAAATCCATTTCATTTTGCGAGTATCAATTCCGAATCAATTTAGTCATAAAGCACTGAAAATTGAAAAGTTTTGCGAGAATCATTATGATAATCGATTCAGTGATTCGCGTCGAATCTTAAGGCCTGATAAAACGTTTCCAAGAAGATGTGTACTATTTATTTCTTCCTGGAATATATAAATTGTGTATGTAATACCCACTAACAGTAACCAGAACCACGTTCAACCACGGCCGTGGGATTGAATGACTATTGAATGACAGAACCTGCCATGCCTCTTGGGGAAATTAAATCATAGTTTCTTGAATGACGTCGCCTCACAATGAGTCAACTGCAAGGCTAGTTCTGACCGAATTATGAAATTTGCCATACAGTATTCAAACAGTAACGGTATAACTGTATTTGATATTTTGTCAAACAAAAAATATTTTAATTTTTAACTTAATTTGTAACAAACGCAATATGCAGCCGCGTGTGCATAGATGCAAATATAGCAAGAATCTAACATGGCCACAGCGCCGTTACCTTTGAGAA
Organism: Siphonodentalium dalli; assembly: GCA_032622095.1. Lineage (NCBI taxonomy): Eukaryota > Metazoa > Mollusca > Scaphopoda > Gadilida > Siphonodentaliidae > Siphonodentalium > Siphonodentalium dalli. Next base: position 15,513,621 of record CP136061.1, read on the forward strand.
TTAGAGTGGTCTACCGTCTCCCATTGATAACATCTGAATGACTGTCACTGAGTGACTGATTGTTTGTGAAGACCCCGCCTTCCCCCAATTTGAAACGAATCGGCTCACTCGATTGGTTAAATTCAATTGTCTGTCATCGTGATCACTAGACTTCTGCACTGATTTTCAGGTCAGCAGCTGGTTGACCTATTTCCATCAATCAAACTCTGTTGTACTTCTATAACCACGTGCCCTTGTGTATATTTGTCTACGATGCGACACAGTCAATCAAGCGTAACCCATTCCAGTCTTTGACACATTGTGATCAATTCGCACGTGCGTACTACTTGTTTGCTACACGGTTTAACACATGTAGCCAAACTGGTTCCAATGCTAAGTACTCCGTGACTAAAATGTTGTGTATCGAGTGTAACTTTCTTGGAAAGCGCGGGGCACCTTCAAAGAAGCCGACATTGTCGATTATCCGGGATTGCTGGATTGACACAGGGCGGATAATATAACTTTGATTCAATTTCGTTTTGAATTTGTCACTTACATTGAGTTCCCGGTAGGTGTTGAATATCCGCTCCTTGACTGTTTTAACAGTTATTACTTTTGTCATGCATGAATTTGACCATGGATAAGAGAAATTCAACTCCCGTTGTATTGTTTTAAAACTATTCACTCTCAATCTTTGGAGGAATATTCAACTAGTTCAACATCATACATGTCAGTGTCGGGTCAGCAATCCGCTATGGCAGTGTACTGCCGTAGTCGGGGACACACTATAAAGTGTATACCGAGGCCGGCTCCAAATAAAAGGTGTAAACGGGGTGTTATGTGGCGTTTGGTCCGTTGTTTCTCAATGGATATTAATGAAATTTGGTGTATATGTCCGGACTGGGACATGGAATACAATAACGTTTGAATTGTTTTTAAATTCACAAATTAGTTGATTTTATTCAACTTTTTCGTTCTGAAACACACTATAAAGTGTAAACGGCCTCGGCATACACTTTATAGTGTGTCCCCGTAGTCGGAGCCGTTTACTTCAGCAAATCGCTTCGGCATTGCCGAATGCCGTAGCCAAATGCGAGGGCTGTATGACCGGAGTGAAAATCGGAATCGTGAGCTCTGAACCCCCGATTTTATCCTGCAGCCGGATTTACCGGGCACAATCGAAATTGTGTGCGCCGACACTTAAGTTAAGTACTAATGGTGTTCGTACCGATCACAAATCCTGTGTACCCTTCAGCACATTTTCAAACCCTGTGTACCCTTCAGAACTTTTTTTGGTGAGAGTGACCCCGTCAGCACTAGTAAGATCATTTGTCTGGTTTTGATGGCAAATATTCAAACTCAGTCACTAAACTCGATGGCGCAAACGTTGTCAAATTCCCACTAAATTTTGAATTTGTCAATTTTGTGATTGCAAAACGAAAATAGGTAACCAAATTACCGGCTTTAAATCGCCTATATAAACTCACCATACGACAAGTTTTCAGTCAGTTTAAGAGGACCACGTAGTATATAAACTAAAAATACGACCATAATAAACCAAACGGCCCACAGATACGTCCATGACCAGGTTAACCAAGACTTGAATTTGTCGAACAGTTTTGACAGGAAACCTGCCATGTTCAATGTTGAAGTCCCGGGCATGTCACAGTTAAAATTCAAAATAAAATATTTTACTAATTGGTTAAAACTAATTTTATTTTCTAATATTGTTCTCATGTTTTTCTTTAATAGCAATTAGTCTAAATATTTTTAATTCACATTTGGTCGGTTTACTGCGGAGTTTATTCTTAGAATTTCCATTTCCGGGAGTTTCACTTTTTGAAAAACACGGGAGTGGAGAAGATCGACGAAGTTCTCTTTAAAAAAAGACAAACAATATACTCACCAGATATTATCGAATATGTAAATACTTATCATGACATGTCCCTTAAAATCCTGAAAAGCAACAATCACCTGTCACCCAGGTGTAACCGGAGTTTTTAATGTTTATTTCGTTGCAAATTGCAATTGTTTTCTGTGTTAATTACGACGTAGACAGGTAGAACAACGTAGACAGGTAGAAACCATGTAAGGGACCATGTATGGTTGTGAGAGTGAAGCTTTTCAATGCCCTGGTAAAACCATTTTTTGCGTATGGAATTGCAACAGTTGTTGCTGCTAAGGAGCAGTACATTGTATGTAAAGGCAATGGAAGATGTACAGAGAGCAGCACTACTAAAGATAACTGGATGCATGAGAAGATCTTCATCGGTGGAAATGGAAGTACTGACAAACACACTATCGGCTGATGTACTTTTTGATGCAAGGGTTGCGCAGGAGTATGCAAGACTAATTGCAAAGAATAACAAACACCCATTAAAGGCATTATTACCACTTTATAGGGCGTTCTCTAGGCCATTGATAATGTTTTTCGGGGCGTTCCAAATAGCGTATTGTTACCAAAACAGCGGGCCGATAATGAGAAGCCTAGTTCATTATCGGCCCGCCGCCCGGAAACTAGATCTCGTTTATTATCGCGAGAGTTACGTCCCTTCAACTTCCGATCTGGCGTGTTTATTTCAAGAAAATAATGGGAAGATGTATCCGATTTTCTCGACACTATAGTGGTTTTATGATTGGAATTCACGCTATATGATTGAATTATTGTATCAAGCGTAAGTATGCATTGATAATTTTAGCTGTCAACCTCTCATTGGTTGTTACTCGTCTCCAATGCTGGTTTTTCCCCTGTCCTATTTTCGAGACTCCGTCAGTCCGTGTCAGCTGACAAGTCAAATTATATCAAATTTAAATGTTCTTGAAAATATTTCTCTCTTAATCTACTAGTACTTCATTATTCCACTACTGTAAATCCTCAAATGGGTCAAATGTCCAAAACTGTGGTAATAATAGTAATAACATGATTTCATCGGGCATTATGATTTATTAACGGCCCTCTGGAATGATTAACAGCCCTCGGGCCTATTAGCGTCCCTCGACTTCGTCATGGGCCGCTAATAGGCCCTTGGGCTGTTAATCATTCCAACCGGGCCATTAATAAACCATAACGCCCTAAAAAATCATGTTATTGTTATATTGAAGACAGATTTTTATAAATGGAGGGTTGAGCACGAAGGTAGCGGGAAGCTTGTGAGTCCTTTCACACTAATGAAAACGTGTTTCAATACAATGCAGACAGGGTTAAAACTAATAAAAGAAGAGAGCATTGAAGATGATTTCACATTTGACAAAGAATTCATCTGTTTTGGACTTTCGAAGAGAGAAGTGGCGAGCTGTGTGGAAGATTTTGAAGACATGAAAGGAAATAAAGAAGAACAGTGTCAAAAGGTGACAGCTTGGGTGGAAAACATGAAGGAGGGGCAGATAGCTGTGTTCAGTGATGGGGCAACGAAAGCTAGACATGGATAACGTGGTAAAGGCCAGAGGGGAGTCTGGTGCGGCGGCGGTGATTTTTATGAACGGAGAACGAAGAAACAGAGCTAATTTGAAGGTATATGTGGGACCGATGTGTGCAGCTATAGAAGCGGAACTTAAAGGAGTAGAGATTGGTCTGGAGTATCTTAGTCTAACTCTTACACAAGTTAGTGTAAGGAACAAGGAAATAAGAGTGTTTACGGACTGTATACAATGTAGCTGTAATTAAAATGGTGCAGTCATATGAGATTCCGAGAGAGCAGATAAAAGAAGTAATAAAGATAAGAAGACACATGCAGAATCTGAGCAAAGATGGGAATAGTGTAGACTACACATGGGTGCCTGGTCATACGGATATAGAAGGCAATGAAATGGCCGACACACTTGCCAAAGATGCCTGTGTTACAAAGGCCTAAACAAAAAAGACGTTTGTTTCCGCTAACCCGACCGACCCTATTTTAAACCCCCGACCCTAAACTTTTTATTGCCATTGCAATGGCCAAAATTCATATCATAACAAGATGCAAAACATTAATATATTTATATATATTGCCATAAGAAATTAAGTTTACAAAAAGATTTAACAGTTGGAATCATAACATACTGTAAAGTATGTTTGGCTTTATCTAGCTTTCATCTGTGAAAACTTCAAATAGTTTGAGTTCAGGTTTGTTATCATTCAGCCTTCAGACTTCAGTATTTCAATCAAATACAGTACAGGAACATTAACAATTTGATCAAATCAACCTGGTTATCCGGTTGGATATCATAATACCAAATGAAAAATTAACATAGAGATTAGTACTATAAATAGTAATTACTAACTTAATAGACATTGTTTCTGTACTACATGTAGTATATTATGTATGTGTCTCACTTGAATTTTATAAAATAGCCTATTATATGAATTAGAGTGATAATGGTAAGTCTCATTTCAAGCAGGATAATCATAGTCCATTGAACCAAAAGATATCTGACAATATCTTATAAGCATTTCCAATCCATACATATAAAACAAGAGATCGAATGTCGTCCGGTGCATACCCTCTTAGCGCATACTACCTGATGTGGGCATATCTATAACTTATGATTGCTATACTCAGACAGATGGACCCAAAAAATCAGCATTTTCATGTAAACAAAGATGAATAACTATAAAACAAAAAACAGAAACAAAACAGTTGAATGTGCCATTAAATGTCCTCATAGTGGTGAACATCGATACAAAATTTCATTGAGATCCGAGCATTACTGTTCAAGTTATGACCTCAGAACAGACGTCGGATGTATCAAACAGCCAACATTTCCAGATAAACAAAGATGAATAACTCTAGAATGGAAAAGCGGAACAGAACAATAGAATACTCCTCATAGTAGTGAACATCCATACCAAATTTCATTGAGATCCCAGCACAACTGTTGAAGTTACGACATGAACAGACAACAGACGGACCAAAAAGCTAATATTTCCAGATAAACAAAGATGTATAAGTCTAGAATGGAAAATTCGAACAAAACGATGGAAAACTCTTTTTAATGTCCTCATAGTAGTGAACATCCATACCAAGTTTCATTGAGATCCCAGCACAACTGTTGAAGTTACGACATGAACATACCCCAGACAGACCAAAAAGCCAACATTTCCAGATAAACAAAGATGAAACACTCTAGAATGGAAAATCCGAACAAAACGATGGAACCCTCTATTTAATGTCCTCATAGTAGTGAACATCCATACCTAATTTCATTGAGATCCGAGTACTACTGTTCAAGTTATGACATGAACAGACATCGGACGGACGGACAGGTGCAAAACAGTATACCCCCCATTTTTTTATTTAAAAGGGGTATAAACAATTTCCAAAGTTATGCTTGAGAAACTTGATCAAATTGACCTCTCAGTAAAATTCAAAATACTGACTCTGCCCTAGATTAGCTCTAAATGCAATGGATTTTCTCAAATTTTCCAGGGTGAGAACCCCCACCATCAGCAGGGGGGGGGTCAAACCTTCCTCCGCTCAGGCCTTCAGGTTATGCCTTTGGCATATCATTGCCCAAAAACAGGTGTCCTAAAAAAATACCTACATGTAGATCCTTCACTGAATGCGTAGGAGAAGTTGGTGTTCTGAAGTCATTATTAAGAGATCGGTACAAGACGGTCACTCCAATATGTGAACAGTTCAGTGGTGCTGGACTGACTCCAGTTGTTGCCAGACCATATGGGAAATATTAGAATTATCAAAGACTGTATTAGTATATAGACTAGTATATATGTAAATATTAAAGCATATGTAAGATTGAATTGGAGTTTATAGTTTCTCTGTCATCTGGGTTAACATGATTGGGGCTTAGAAGTGCATAGTTTGGGTTATTGACAAGTATTATACAGTTATTCTTAAAGATACTGAAAAAAAAAAAGTTAACCAAAAAAAAAAAAGTTAAGCCTACCTACCTACCCTAATTTTTTTCAGCTCGTTAGCGGAAACAAACATATTTTTTTGTTAGGCCAAAACAATGTACGGCGGTTACAAAGTCAAACGAATGTAGTACAGAACGTGTACCGAAGAAGGAGGCAAATAAAATAATAAAAACTAAGGCGATTGAGAGATGGGACTACAGATACGGTACGAATTCGGAGAAGAAAGGCATATCAATGAAGTTGGAAAAGTGAAGTTTTTCAAAGGGAAGTCGAGAAGAGTTGGAATGATCATCAACCAGCTGCTAGCAGGACAACATCGATTACTTAGTAGCAGAGTAAAATGGGATAGCAACTGCACTACAGATATGTGTGATGAATGTGAGGAGAGAGAAGATATTGACCATTACATTAACAGGTGCAAGAAGTTTGAGAGTGAGAGAGGAGTATTGGAAGAGAGGTACAGAACGATTTTATATGCGGGTGACGATGAAGAGGTGAGGATGAGGCTACAAGTGCTTACGGGGAATGACACTGAGATGGAGGCAGTGCAGAGAAAACAGATGGTAGAGGCTTTCCAATCATACATTATATCTTCCAAACGTTTTGATGGAACTGAAAGTTCCAATAACAGTACGGTTGTGGCAAACTAAAGAATTAGCAATGTTACGCCTAACGCATGCACACAAGTGTATTTTAAATGTACAAATGTATCACATGGAGTTAAGCACACACGAGAAGAGAGTACAACGAGACCATTACTGGAATGACTTTAGAGTCCAAGCAGTTAGAAGAAGAACAACATAGAAACCAGTTCTGTGTGTATATCACCTAAAAACAAAAATTGTGCTGAGTGAAGGGTACTCAGGTTTTGATAATGTGGTGAATGATAATATTCTAGATTCGATTCGATGTCGATATAGGGAACCCGATTCGAGATCGACACCGAATCGGTCCGCTGATTCGGATATTTTCGAATCAGTGTTACTTTGGTGGTGTCTCGTTATTTGAGTCTAGACAACACATGCCAAATGACCTGAAATTACAAAAATTGAAGCACACGGTTGCCAAATTAGCCAATGTAGGTAATTTTGAATGTATGCCGTTCAGAATATAGAGTTGCGTTATGTAAATTGTGTGTTTTGATCGCAACCCGTGATGGTGATCAATCGCTTCATATTTGTGATATGTATCGACACTATATAAATTGTCTACGCTGTGCGTGATCGCTAGATTCGGAACTCAACTGACTACCTTATGTTTAGAACTTCAGATATCCAATTCAGATATATGAATAACATTCAATGTCAGTCGCCGTTATGCATGACAAAACAGATTGGAATGAACAGAAACCTTAGAACAATCGGTCTATTACGTTCTTAAATGGACATCATTATGTGCGACAAGTTGTCTGCGATACTGCCAGCAGAATTCCTAGAAATTTTCTATTTTCAGTTTCTGTTTCCCGGGGAAATCGAGCGCGCTGCACAAGTTTCGATCCGTTGAATCTTGATAACTTTTAATACTTGTAATCTACGTCTGTTTTCTGGGACCCCCTCCATGAAGATAATTACTGTGAATATGTGATGTAGGTGTTTGATATAATGTGGGGCGAAAAGTTTAACAGATAACTACCATTGGTATTGGACTGAAACAATTATATAGCTGAACGGTGTACCCATGCCCAAGTGTGTCAAATCTTTATTTTCTTTATTAAATAATGTAGACAAGTGACTTCCATTCCATGGGGTTTGTGATACAATGATTGAACTGACTATAAGTGTCTTATTGTCACTTTCGCCATGACACAGCTACATGTACATGTACATGTAGATAGAAATTCAATACAACATCCCCCAAACCCTCCATGAGACTGAGAGTGACTTGCCTATGTCGTGATTTTCCTAGATAAAACACAAGTTCCAATGGATGTTTAAGGAGATTAACATTGTTATATAGTATCTATTGAATTTTGCAGTTTTTGTCTTGAGACACCAAAATAAACACTGGTAAACAATGTCAATCACTAGCTGATTCGATTTGATGTCGATATCAGGAAGGACATTCGATATCGAGATTCGATGCAAAATCCATGAATCGCAGATCCCTCGATAAACAGGGTTTGCTTTCGCCGCTAATGAAGAAAATATTGTGCCAATCAGCAGTTTGTTTTTAGTTCATTTTAATTTCCATTGGAACAGATATTGTGGCAGATGCGAAAATTAAATGTCATTTCGAAAGAGTGCACACTTCAGCACTTATTTTGGTGTGAGTGACCCCTTCAATCAAAATAAGTGTCTCTTGATCATGGTGAAAGTGAACCTGAGTAGATATCTCAGTTGGTTTGTGGGCCGAGATTTGTCAGGCTTTAAGCTCAGGCATGTGGCTAGAGGGTCTCCGTTAGGGGGGTGTCCACCTTGGGAAATTCCAACTGCACCCCCCCCCCCCCCTGAATCAATCAAACCAAACACAAGTTTTGCATAATTCCATTTGCACCCCGCCCTTGCACCTCAGTGCTCTGACCTAATATCCTATATATCCATAAACCATGGTTATATATACCCGGTAAGAGAACATTGAGATATTTTAGTGGTCTAACTCCAGACAAATGCGCATGGCTATGGCAAGAGACCAGGACACACCGGGCCGACCATGTTTGTTTGGCCCGGTGTGAGAAAATTTTGAAAACTATGCAAGAAAATTGCAAATCCTAGCATCTAGACTGGCCTCAACTGAAGCTTGAAAACCTCATACTCCCCCTCACGTTGGAAAATACTCCAACTGATGACCATTTCAGTCCACAAGTTCAACCAAATGTAGTAATATACTGTTTTGTTAAACTAATTAGCAGTTTTGTATTGGCCACAGGGGGAGGGACAATGACACAGGACCATTGTTTGGCTCGGTATGCTAAAATTTTGAAATCTGAAGAAGATCGCAAAATCCTGGCATCTAGTCTAGCATTCCTATATTTGGAAATTTCAAAATTTCAAAATTTCCAACTGATGACAATTGCAATGACAATGTTGACCAAATGTATTACAATATTGTTTCTTAAATTAACTAGCAGTTTTTGACTGGCCACGTGGGAGGACCAGGACACAAGCTTTCCAATTGTTGGAAATTTCCAACCTGTCACCCACCCTAAGGTTGGAAAATTTCCAACTGATGACCATTTCAGTCCAAATTTGACCAAAGATAGGAAAATATGCAAATATTGGTCCAAAAACAATTAATTCCCCCAATAAATTATTTGAAAATCAAACTACAAGAATACTTTCAAGTTTCAACCTATTATTGGTGTGAAATTTCCAACTAATGTTTTGGCAGGTATGAAATTTCCAACTGTTGAAAATTTTGACCAAAGTTGAGGGGGTGAGACACCCCCCAAACACCCCCCACCCCCCGAACCCCGAACCCCCCCCCCCCCCCCCCCCCCCCCCCCCCCCCCCCCCCCCTGTCGCCACGTCTCTGTTTCAGCTACCGGTAAACCTTCGACATGGTCAAGGGTTCGGTAGTATCCGTCAGACTTTGTGTCGCCATCTGCATCCCCAGTGCCTTGGGCAAATGTTTATTTTTGCAAGAGTGACAATAAAAGTTTGTCTTGTTCTGGAATGACATAATTTTCAGTACCCACTAAAACACTATTATTTTATTATGGCTGTTTCCAAAGATTTAGAGGTACCACGATTATTGATTTTGATTACATGCTGGTACATGTAATATTAATCAGTGGAAGTATTCCGTAATATGGCCTATTGGCTGGGTGCTGGTTAACTCAATAACTGCACTGTCGCTGGTTGTTTGAGCCATCGGCTGATGTAATTTTTACGTTAATAAAGTGCATCATAAACCACTGTTAATGACTAATGAGCACAATGTATTGAATACCAGCACAGTTCTCGGCGATGTTATGGTTATAATATTTGTGAGTTCATTAGAATGAACGTAGCGATTAATTTCAGTTTTATGAATAGCCAAATATACAAACAATATAAAAGTAGGAATGAACGATGGACCACCGGCGGTTCCTAAAAAAAGGAATGAATTGTTACAGAAACTATAAGTTTCATCAAACTTCCAGAGCGTGCCAAGTTAACAATCACAAAAGTGTGCCTTCACCCGCAAATTGCAGGATTCACAACAAGCTACAAGTATTTGATAATAGTCAGTTTCATGCAGCATTCACCACACTCATATGCGATAGCCTTTACTAGTAACTTCTAAGTATGCAAACAAAGTACCGGTACACTCGCAATTACATTGCGGAGAACGTCGCTGATTAAAATGCCGTATATATTGGTTCCCTGGTTTTAGAGATAATGTCAATCAACTTCCCAAGTTCCCATTGGTCCAATCAGATTCAAGTGCGAGTGCATTCAGTTCATTGAACACGGTGACAGTCGGCAGATTTCAAAGACATAGTGCCACCTTTCAAGTATAAATATACAACGACATCGCAATGTGTTCAAATCTGCAGTGCCGCCAATTTGTAGAATATACAACGACCCGACGAGAAAACTTCTACTATATTTTATTCTGTGGGATATGAAAATTTATTAAACCGCAATTTTTAAGATAAATCATTGTTGAGCGATAATTATTATCTAATACATGTGATATTTTACAGATGATAAAGTTGACGCAGTAGCTGTCTATGCTGTATTGGATTACTGAAAGACTCCAAGCATCGACAATGGCTGACTTATAGTATTTGAGAGATGCAAACTGGCTATGGAGCCCCCGGGGCACCGATACCGACATCAGCAAATGCATTCGGAAATCCACCACCTTATGGAAGTCTACCTAACCCTCAACTGATTACCAGCTCAACCAGTTTAAATGCTTTTGGAATGAATACGACCAACGCATTCGCTGCTGGAGGTTCACCGGCATCTGGTAGCCCAAGGTTTGGCTCAGCTTCCAACTCATCACCAAATTTGTTTGGCGGCACGCAACCAACCGGGCAAAATGCATTTGGGGCAACACCTCCGCAGTTGAAACAGAGCCATTCGTTTGGTTCAATTCCATCACAGAATAATTTGTTCAGCTCGTCGAATCAGCAAACAAATCAGGGTGGTTCGTTTGGTGGAACACCTGCGAAATCTCAGACAAACGTTTTTGGGAGTTCACAGGTGAACGCTTTTGGTGCTTCTCCGACACAAAACACTTTCGGAGCCCCTGGGAATACACAAACATCTGGTCAGTTAGCTCTTTTTGGTACCGCACCGCAAAATAATACATTTGGAAGTCCGACCAATTCCATACATCAAAGTAATGTGTTTGGGAATCCTATGGCTGCAACACAACAGAGTAATGCATTTGGCAGTGTATCAGCCACTGCACAGCCAACTTCTGGTAATGTATTTGGCAATACATTAGCGACAACACAGCCAAGTAATGTATTTGTCAGTCAAGCTGTTATGACACAACAGAGTAACGTTTTTAGCAGTGCACCAGTCACCACACAGCAAACTAATATGTTCGGAAATCCAGTTGCGACAACGCAACAAAGCAATGCATTTGGGAACCCAGTTGCTACGACACAACAAAGCAATGCATTTAGGAACCCAGTTGCGATGACACAACAAAGCAATGCATTTGGGAACCCAGTTGCTACGACACAACAAAGCAATGTATTTGGGAACCCAGTTGCTACGACACAACAAAGCAATGCATTTGGCAGTCCAGCAGGGACCACACAGCAAACCCATGTATTTGGAAATCCAACGACGATAACGGCAACAGCTCAAAATAATACATTTGGCAGTCGTTCAGCAGCCACAAAAACAGTTAATCCGTTTGCGAAGTCAGTGACAACAACAACAACAGTGCAAAGTAATGTATTTGGAAACCCAGTTGTGATGACACAACAGAGTAATGCATTTGGAAGTTCATCGGTCACCACTAGGCCTAATCCTTTTGGGAACACAACTGTCACATCATCACAGACTCAAGTTTTTGGGGGTTCTCCGACTGCAAGTCAACAAGTTAATCCATTTGCCGTGAATGCTAGTACGTCATCTTCATCAGTGTTTGGCAGCCCTCCGATTAACACACAACAAAATAATCCTTTTACTAGCCTTGCCACGACAACTACTTCTGGACAAAGCGGAATATTTCAAGTTGGTGGCACGGATGCAAGAGGATCTGTTATACAAAGCAGTGCTTTTTTGGCGGCAACACAGACATCAACTGGGAATGTGTTTGGAAATGTTGCTTCGTCTAAGATGGCGCAAAATAATGTTTTTGGTAACATAGGTCAGAAACAGGAATCACTATCTCAGCCCAATGCTGTTATATTTGGTGCAGTTAAAAAAGAACCAACTCAGCCCAATTCTGGTGTATTTGGTGCAGTTCAGAAGGAACAACCACAGCCCAATCCTGGTGTATTTGGTGCAACTAAAAAAGAACCAACTGAGTCTAACGCTGGGGTATTTGGTGTAGCTCATAAAGAACTAACTCAGCCCAATACTGGTATATTTGGGGCAGTTCAAAAAGAACCAACTCAGCCCAATTCCGGTGTATTTGGTGCAACCCAGAAAGAACAATCTCAGCCCAATACTACAACTTCATTAGTTGCCACTTTTGGAACAAAGCCAGAGACAACAAAGACTGATTCCATATTTGGAACGAAGGTCACTGCAGCAATGACAGCTCCTTCGAGCTCCCTCTTCGGGACAACGGACAAACCGGGTCAGGAATTGGTGAAAGTAGAGGAAGGATCTTCTGTCTTCGGAGCGAAGACTGTTACAGCGAACAATGATTCAATATTCGGTGCAAAGACTCAAGCGGCAAAGGAATCCTCTGCAGGGAATTTGTTCGGGAAGGTTTCGTCGAATGTATTCGGTGGTGGCAGCACCTTCGCCTCTAAAGAAGGCCAACAGTCAAGAGTGTCTGTGTTTTCAAGGATACAGGGTATGTACCTGTAAATGTAACTCATATCATCAACTCAAGCCTTGAAATAGTGTGTCTTTCAAAGGATGAGGTCCCCAGAGGGCGAATTTAGTGACAATATCCCACACGGTGGGCTAACATCACCAAATTTACCCTCTGGGACTGGGAACCTCATTCTGCTGAGGCTTTAACTGCTATGGGAGACCTACATATAGGATCAAATTGAAGTTCCCCAGCTGAAGTTCCCCAGCTGAAGTTCATTGAGTTGGACCACGTACCTTACGCTACTTTTGTTCATCGCCATCTTGAAACTCTCCACCGTTTTCTCCACCGATCTTGCACCACTGGTTTTCTTTTCTTATAATTTGCGAGTGACTTTCTGGAGCAGATGACACTCCGTAGTGCAGGCTTCCATCTGAGGCTCCCTGCGGGTAACCTATAAAACATTCATGAGTTATTTCACTTATCGGAGTAGGTGGAAGGCTGGATATAGTGTGTCTTGACATCTGCAGAATGAGGTCCCCAGAGGGTGAATTTAATGACACTGTCCCACACAGTGGGCTAGCATCACCAAGTTCATCCCTCTGGAACCTCACTTTATAGTCCAAGCCTTGAAATAGTGTGTATGTCATTTGCAGAATGAGGTCCCCAGAGGGTGAATTTAATGCAGGCTGGCATCACCAAATTCACCCTCTGGGAACCTCATTCTGCTTAGGCCTCAACTGCTAGGAAGACCTAGGATCAAATTGAAGTTCCCCAGCTGAAGTTGGTGATATTTACCCATTGGTCACCTCAATTATGTATTTTATCTTATGCAAATAAGGGATATAGAAACTGAACAGAAGAGACTAAAAACAATGATATTTTGGGACTATAGATACTTCCCAGAAGATAAGGCCTAAGCAGAATGAGGTCCCCAAAGTGTAAATTTGGTTATGATAGCCCGCTACGTGATAGTCTCACTACATTCTGGGGACCTCATTCTGCAAATGACCTGCATCAACTCATACTCATCTTAAATGTTTTATTTCATTTTTTTTTTAATATGTTTTTATTGGAGAAACAAGTACCGGTATATAATGTACAAAATTCAGTTCTTTCACACTGGCAGTCTGAGTTTACAAGTTTGATTGTATACTTTGAAACCGATTGGCAAACAGTTTTATTTCATTTTGGAAAATCACAACTTCGTTTATATTATATTTTGAGGCAACTGGCTGGACAATCTATAAAAAAATTCTACTAAACCTGCCAAATTCGTGAATATTCATACTAGTTTTTATATTTATTCAAAACTTCAATATATGGTTAGAGAACCCTATTGTAAAATGTCTAGATCAAAGTTTTCAACTTCCATTCTGAAGATGAGAACTGCATGTATGTAATCACTGGGAAGAAATTCAAAGTCAATTCATGTATTAATGATGAAATAAATCTACAGATAATCAGTGAGCTACTACTGTATGTTGTGTGGTTAAAGCCCTGTTGTGATTTTCATACACAAATTTTGTTATTTTTTTTGGACAAATATTATCTTCTGTTTGTTATGTCCTTGATCAGATAAACAAGGCGAAGGTACAAAAAGAAAGCTGTTTGGTGACAAAACTGCTGATGATGATGATGATGACGGGATTGGTCGAAAGTTACGTGCGAGACAGACTAATGGTAAAAAATTTTAACTCTTAATAGCTGTATATACTTTCTGACGAAATTTTTTGTTGTTGATAATATTGTCTGAACACCTACAAATAAATGAACTGGAACAAGTCTGATGATAGCGTGCCTGTCATTTCCAGAATTAGTCCAACACTATAGCATAGCGGGCTAGCATCCCTAAGGATTAGTCCAACACTATAGCATAGCGGGCTAGCATCACTAAGGATTAGTCCAACACTATAGCATAGCGGGCTAGCATCACCAAGGATTAGTCCAACACTATAGCATAGTGGGCTAGCATCACTAAGGCCTCATCTGGGAAGTTTCTTTATTATCAAATTTATGTAGAAACTTCTTCACATAGATTCTATTTCTTTTTTAGTTTAGTTTCTCAATATCCCCAAATTGGCAGACGACACATTGCATAATCGAGGTTCCCAAAGGGTGTACATCACAATATTCATCATTTGGGAACTTCAATCTGAGTCTATGTCTCCCATAGCAGATGAAGCCATGCAGAATGAGGTCCCCAGAGGGTGAATTTAGTGATGCTAGCCCTCTATGTGGGATAGCGTCACTAAATTCACCCTCTGGGGACCTCATTCTGCAAATGACAGGCATACTAAAATCAGACTAGCTTTGAATATGGCTCTTGACATATACAGTAATGCCCTAATTAATCGCCTCCATAACCACAGCAGAATTATGGGTAACTTTTCAGGATTTAGTCGGAAATATGGCTTGTTGCATTCATCGGAAAGCTCTCGGGGATGGAGTCGATTAATTAGGGCATTACTGTACTTTTGGGTTAAAAGTGCACATACATGTACATGTATCTATGTCGTCAGAAAGTAGTTGTCAATACTTCTGAGTTTCAATATGTTTTCCTAGGTTCAAACCCTCAGGATGACAACAACCACAAACTTATTATTTAGGGCAAAGAAAAAGATATTTGTGATTTGGGTTTCCCTACTGACCTTTTTTAAACCACAAAATGATTATAAAACTCAATTTAATGTGTCAAATATTTCACTTACAGTAATTGTGCTGTACACTGCATCATTACTAAAATTCAATAAATGCTACTTGACCAGTTACATTAAAAGTGCCCATAAACCTGGTAAATATATCATAGGTTTTCACATAGGAAACATGGGTTTTATCCTTTGTAGAATCTGAATTTGGAACTAGCGTGTTTGGAAAACCAACAAGAAAGTTATTCGGGAGAAACACAGAACAACAGGAAAGGTCTGCAGTCACGCAATTTCCTAGGAAAGAAGGAGGTAGCTATAGTTACATGTAGTTATATCCCCACCCCTGGGAAGAAGGAGGTAGCTATAGTTACATGTAGTTTTGTCCCCACCCCTGGGAAGAAGGGTAGCTATAGTTACATGTAGTTATATCCCCACCCCTGGGAAGAAGGAGGTAGCTATAGTTACATGTAGTTTTGTCCCCACCCCTGGGAAGAAGGGTAGCTATAGTTACATGTAGTTATGTCCCCACCCCTGGGGAGAAGGAGGTAGCTATAGTTACATGTAGTTATGTCCCCACCCCTGGGGAGAAGGAGGTA
This sequence comes from Siphonodentalium dalli, assembly GCA_032622095.1. Lineage (NCBI taxonomy): Eukaryota > Metazoa > Mollusca > Scaphopoda > Gadilida > Siphonodentaliidae > Siphonodentalium > Siphonodentalium dalli. The sequence continues at coordinate 15,529,574 of CP136061.1, forward strand.
GCTATAGTTACATGTAGTTATGTCCCCATCCCTGGGGCTTGGCTACAGTGTTCGTTCTGGAACTGAAAATTGATGGGTCAAACCTGGGCCATTCTCTATATTTTTTGCGCCATTTGAAAATTTCTTGGGCCATTCTGAGACATGAATGAACGGAATCCTACTAATACATAAATCTCATAAGAGTTTAATATACCCGACATCAATCTCATAAGAGTTTAATATACCCGACATCAATCTCATAAGAGTTTAATATACCCGACATAAATCTCATAAGAGTTTAATATACCCGACATCAATCTCATAAGAGTTTAATATACCCGACATAAATCGATTAAGATTATTGTACTTTTTTTAAATGAGACTGGTTGCCAATCTGTATACGATACAAAATTCATTAAAATAAGGCAGGACCTGCCTATGGGTTTCAAATTCGGAGAAATCACTTTTTCATATTATTAGGGACTAGTGGACTATTATCAAGGATAACATCAGCCACATATTGGCTCAAGTTTAATTTACACCCATACAGAGCCCCAGACAAACATGAGCAGCCGACACTCTTCTATATGCTTCTATATATGTGTGGGGCTCCCTGCAGGGTAATGGATGTTTTTTATTTTATGTCCTAAAAATTGTAAGAAACATTTATTTAAAAAAAAATGATAAAAAATTGTTAGGCCAATGCATTCTCTTATATATGTGAGACGACCTATGGTCGACTCGCATATATAAGAGAATGCATTGGCACAGGGTAAAAAAATCCCGACTGGATTTGATATGGCGGGTCGAATTGGGCCACAGCATTGCTTATTGAACTGCTGTGGCAATATGCAGTGTCTAACATGGTACGACGTTAAATTTGATGAGGGATATTTTCAATTTCAAGGGTTGCATATGTATTACGCAATAAAATAGCCCATTTACAAAACTTCTGGGCTGGTCATTTTAAGATCACAAATATTCAATGAATTTATATTTTGTTAGATGGAGCGAAAAGAGGTGCAGCTTTGAGAAGGACGTCGTCTGATGATATCAGTTCTAAGGTAGCCATCCAATGTAAGAACGTTCCACCAAAGCACAACAACTCCACCACACTGAAGCGGCATTTCTCTCGATACGGCGATGTAACAAAGGTGTTTCCAAATCCCAGAAAAGGAATGGCAACAATCCACTTCAAAGATCATGTGAGTCGACGTATTATTTATTATTTCCACTTTACCACTTTACAGGGTGTTCAAAGATCATGTGAGTCGACGTATTATTTATTATTTCCACTTTACCACTTTACAGGGTGTTAAGATCATGTGAGTCGACGTATTATCTATTATTACCACTTTACACTTCACTATTATTCACAGAGCTTTGAAATATTGTGTCTGTCATTTGCAGAATTAGGTTCCCAGAGGGTAAATTTAGTGACTCTATCCCGCACGGCGTGGTAGCATCCCCAATTTCACCCTGTTGGGACCTCACTCTGCTGAGCCCTCAACTGCTATGGATCTGATTGAAGTTCCCTTTTGAGGTTGGTGATGTTCACCCATTAGTCACCTCGATTATGCATTTTATCTTCTGCAAATTGGGGTATTTAGAAACTGAGCAGAAAAAGTAACTAAAAACAATGTTAATTTGAGACTATAGACACTTCCTAGAAGATGAGGCCTAATGTTTTCTTGTGTTTTAATACCAAGAAATTATTACCAGATGAATTAAGTGCCACCACTTAATGCATTTAATGTAATAAGGAAATACGCCACGCAACACAACTGATAGTGTTTTCTAGAGTCATTGCTGAACACAACAATGGCTTCCCTGTTACAGTATTGTGTGCAAGCCTGAGTTTAGTGTGTCTGTCATTTGCAGAATGAGGTCCCCAGAGGGTGAATTTAGTGACGCTATCCCGCACAGTAGGCTAGCATCACCAAATTCTCCCTCTGGGGACCTCATTATGCATGACCTCATCTGCTATGGGAGACATTGACTCAGATTGAAGTTCCAAAATGGTGAATATTGTGATGTACACCCATTGGGAACCTTGATTATGCAATGTGTCATCTGCCAATTTGAGGATATAGAGAAACTAAACTAAAAAGAAATAGATTTCTATGTGCACAAGTTTCTATAGAAATTTGATAATGAAGAAACTTTCCAGAGAAGATGAGGCCTAAGCAGAATGAGGGATAGTGTCACTAAATTCACCCTATGGGGAGCTCATTCTGCAAATGACAGCACACTAACTTCTGATTTGAATGTGTACAAACAATGACTTCAACACTGGAGGGTTATTCATTATGAAAATAAGAACAAATTCCTTCTATTTCTTCATGTTATTCTTGATTATACTGGTTTAGCAAACTTTATATATTTTCCAGCCATATTGATTGTGAATGTCTTTCCCATCTTTAACAAGCATGATCAGATGGACTTGTCTCCACTTCCTACCACCTGGCCATCTGGTGTTAGTAGTGAGTGGTGGAGTTGTTCCCCTTATGTCACTAGGTCCAAGTGGGTTTATGTTTATTTAGTTGTCATTCATACTAAGGCCAAATAAAAAAAATTGCCTTGACGATATACATTTGGTTTAATTTTTCAGGATAGTGCAGCAGAAGGTAAACGTCGTGGGACACGTATGGATCCGGGATCAGCGCCGATGAGTATCTTCTGGAGTACGTTCACTCCCGGGAAAGCATCCACCGTTACTCATCCACAGACAAACGATGAAAACCGAGCTTCAATAGGTACCTCATCATCATCATCATAATCATCATCATCATCATAATAACAAGACCTGAAATAGGGTGTCCGTCATTTGCAGAATGAGGTCCACAGAAGGTGAATTTAGTGACGCTTTGGCTAGCATCACTAAATTCATCCTCTGGGGACCTCATTCTGCTTATCTCTAATCTTCTGGGACGTATCTATAGTCTCAAATTCTTTTTAGTTACTTATTCCCTTCTGTTCGGTTTCTATATCCCCTTATTTGCAGAAGATAAAATTCATAATTGAGGTGACTAATGGTTGAACATCACCAACATCAACTGGAGAACTTAAAATGCATAATCGAGGTGACTAATGATTGAACATCACCGACTTCAACTGGATACTTCAAATCTTCAATTCAATTCCCATAGCGGTTGAGGCCTCAGCACAATGAGGTTCCAAGATTGTGAATGTGGTGATGCTAGCCCATCGTGCGGGATAGCGTCACTAAAATCGCCCTATGGGGGCCTTATTCTGCAAATGGCCGACACACTATTTGTGAAAATCACTTCTACCGTTAATAACAATATTGTTACACCCCATCAAAGAGAATGGTAAGATATGCTGGATTGACTGTCTAGTCGTTTGACTGGCTCTCCGTCCATCCATCTAGCCGTGTTTTTTGGTACACAAGTTGCTTGCCACACACTATCTCAAATCATAATAAGCAAATCATGTTTGTCCTGATTTTTTAGCCTGAATTATGGACCTTAGTTTGTAAAATTTTCGTGATTTTGGTCCGTCCAGTTTGATAACTCCAACAGATATGAACCGATTTCAATAATTTTTGGTATACAAGTTGCTTACCATAGTAATTGTCTACTCGGGAGATTTCTCATGCATACAGCTTTCTTTGATTTTTCACAGCATAAACGGCATCTGAATTTAAGGCTTCACGGTCAGTGTGAGTTATGTAATGCGCCAATGGCGCTATAACAACAATATATGGTACATATGGTAAGCTGAGTTAGGCATTCAGTTCTTAGTTAAAATTTCACTATGGACAAATTAATACAAATTTGTATGTTATTTTTATAATCATCATTGACACCCAGGCAATATAAGAACGTAAGGGACACACCCAGGCAATATAAGAACGTAAGCGACACACCCAGGCAATATAAGAACGTAAGCGACACACCCAGTAGTTTTCCTTTTTTCCCATATTGTAAATAGAATCCACAACTCATCACTAGTTTACAGCGGAATTTACTCGTCCAGTAAATCAGGTCTGGATCTCCCCAAATTTACTGGACTCGTTTTGTAAATTCTGCTATAATCTGGGGACTCGTTGTAGTTCCTCTATATATCTAATTTATTCATTATTTCTCTTCACCAGCAGAAAGGAAAGTGCAAGCTCGCATTGCAAAATGGGGTAAAGATCCCGTCATGGATGAACTTGAAAGTATGTCTCAGCAATCAGATAGCTCGGCTGCCAGTACACCAACAAGGCTATCAGCTAGCCCTGCTAAACTTATCAGGGAGGAGAGAGGTTAGTATCACACCAAACAAGGCTATCAGCTAGCCCTGCTAAACTTATCAGGGAGGAGAGAGGTTAGTATCGCACAAAACAAGGCAATCAGCTAGCCCTGCTAAACTTATCAGGGAGGAGAGAGGTTAGTATCGCACAAAACAAGGCAATCAGCTAGCCCTGCTAAACTTATCAGGGAGGAGAGAGGTTAGTATCGCACAAAACAAGGCAATCAGCTGGCCCCGCAAAACATATCCGGTAGAAGTGAGGTGTCATACCAACAAGGCAATCAGCTGGCCCCGCGAAACATATCTGGTAGGAGTGGGGTGTCATACCAACAAAGCTATCAGCTGGCATCATGAAACTCAGAGGAGCGAGATAAGTGGCTGGACTATCGTGCACACCAAGAAATATAAGTTATTGCTGTTTATTTTCAGTAACTGAGTAATAATTTTGAACATAGCATCTCAGTCGTCATGTTACTGTCAATCAACCATAATCGAATATTCGTTCTATATATAGTCCTGGTGACCCACAGCTATTTATCACCCAGAAACAAATTTCCGGGATCTATATGAGCAGCATTTGTCTGTCTGTCTAAAACGCTTGTTGTCGGGATGATAAACTTGATAATTATTTTACCGAATTTTATCAAACTTTGTATATTTGCCTTCATATGAGAATGACCAGGTCAAATTTGAATTTGGTTCTGGTTTGACCATTTCTGACGTTGTAATGATCTTTTTTGTCTCAGAATGTGCTGAATTTTTGTTGTCTAGATGATAACTTGGCATGACGGAATTTTTATGCAACTATGGCCTTCATATGAGAAAGTCCCGATTCGAAATGTTGGGTCTGGTTCAACAATTTCTGAGGGAGTAATGTCCCTTTTTGATCATCAAGGAGAATGCTTTTTAGATTTAGAATTTACTTATTCTGTGTGTCTAATAAAATAAAACTAGGTGTGACAGATGGAAGCGAAGTTAAAATAAAACTAGGTGTGACAGATGGAAGCGAAGTTAAAATAAAACTAGGTGTGACAGATGGAAGCGAAGTTAAAATAAAACTAGGTGTGACAGATGGAAGCGAAGTTAAAATAAAACTAGGTGTGACAGATGGAAGCGAAGTTAAAATAAAACTAGGTGTGACAGATGGAAGCGAAGTTAAAATAAAACTAGGTGTGACAGATGGAAGCGAAGTTAAAATAAAACTAGGTGTGACAGATGGAAGCGAAGTTAAAATAAAACTAGGTGTGACAGATGGAAGCAAAGTTAAAATAAAACTAGGTGTGACAGATGGAAGCGAAGTTTAATTCAATGATTGTTCCTAAAATTTCTATAAAAAAAAAATTCTAAAAAAGCCACCGGCCAAACAAAGCCACCTTTTTTGGGGAATGTGTGAACTAGTGGCCTTTTATTGATAGTTCATTTTAAAGAATAACTGCCGATTAGTCTCTCCATAACATTGTCATAACATTGAGCTCTTTGAAAAGTTTGCATAAATTGCGAATAATGTTTTTTTTTATGAGGCCCTCTTTTTGTGCCTGAGAACACAGTATTGTTTATTTATATATTTGGCCCAATGCTGATTTGATATTATCATTTCCTAATTATGTTTATATTATAAAGCAATTTGTGATTAATTTTCTATCCTACTTCTTGTAGTTAACCCGACAAGTTTGATGAATGCTGTGGCAAGGAACATTGATGATTGTGTCAAAATAATGGAAATGAGAGACAAACTCTTCAGACAAAGTGAGTGCTCAACCCAATGATTGGTTAACCCTTTATGGAGCCCCAGACAGAGAGAACAATGCACTGATGACTGCTGTCTGCTTGGGTCCTTGTGGGGCTCCTTATGGGAGTGTTATATAACCATTTAATGTCTTTAACCTTTTATGGAGCCCCAGACAGAGAGAACAATGCACTGATGACTGCTGTCTGCTTGGGTCCTTGTGGGGCTCCTTATGGGAGTGTTATATTTATAACCCTTTAATGTCTTTAACCTTTTATGGAGCCCCAGACAGGGAGAACAATGCACTGATGACTGCTGTCTGCTTGGGTCCTTGTGGGGCTCCTTATGGGAGTGTTATATAACAATTGAATGTCTTTAACCTTTTATGGAGCCCCAGACAGAGAGAACAATGCACCGATGACTGCTGTCTGCTTGGGTCCTTGTGGGGCTCCTTATGGGAGTGTTATATAACAATTGAATGTCTTTAACCTTTTATGGAGCCCCAGACAGAGAGAACAATGCACCGATGACTGCTGTCTGCTTGGGTCCTTGTGGGGCTCCTTATGGGAGTGTTATATAACCATTTAATGTCTTTAACCTTTTATGGAGCCCCAGACAGAGAGAACAATGCACTGATGACTGCTGTCTGCTTGGGTCCTTGTGGGGCTCCTTATGGGAGTGTTATATTTATAACCCTTTAATGTCTTTAACCTTTTATGGAGCCCCAGACAGAGAGAACAATGCACTGATGACTGCTGTCTGCTTGGGTCCTTGTGGGGCTCCTTATGGGAGTGTTATATAACAATTGAATGTCTTTAACCTTTTATGGAGCCCCAGACAGAGAGAACAATGCACTGATGACTGCTGTCTGCTTGGGTCCTTGTGGGGCTCCTTATGGGAGTGTTATATAACAATTGAATGTCTTTAACCTTTTATGGAGCCCCAGACAGAGAGAACAATGCACTGATGACTGCTGTCTGCTTGGGTCCTTGTGGGGCTCCTTATGGGAGTGTTATATTTATAACCCTTTAATGTCTTTAACCTTTTATGGAGCCCCAGACAGAGAGAACAATGCACTGATGACTGCTGTCTGCTTGGGTCCTTGTGGGGCTCCTTATGGGAGTGTTATATAACCATTTAATGTCTTTAACCTTTTATGGAGCCCCAGACAGAGAGAACAATGCACTGATGACTGTTGTCTGCTTGGGTCCTTGTGGGGCTCCTTATGGGAGTGTTATATTTATAACCCTTTAATGTTTTTAACCTTTTATGGAGCCCCAGACAGAGAGAACAATGCACTGATGACTGCTGTCTGCTTGGGTCCTTGTGGGGCTCCTTATGGGAGTGTTATATAACCATTTAATGTCTTTAACCTTTTATGGAGCCCCAGACAGAGAGAACAATGCACTGATGACTGCTGTCTGCTTGGGTCCTTGTGGGGCTCCTTATGGGAGTGTTATATTTATAACCCTTTAATGTCTTTAACCTTTTATGGAGCCCCAGACAGAGAGAACAATGCACCGATGACTGCTGTCTGCTTGGGTCCTTGTGGGGCTCCTTATGGGAGTGTTATATAACAATTTAATGTCTTTAACCTTTTATGGAGCCCCAGACAGAGAGAACAATGCACTGATGACTGCTGTCTGCTTGGGTCCTTATGGGGCTCCATATTGGTGTTTTATATAACAGTAATTGGTATATATGTACATCAACTTGAATCCTGAGTTTAGTATTCCTGTCATTTGCAGGATGAGGTACCCAGAGGGTGTTTTTTAGTGATCATCACCAAATTCACCCTCTGGGGACCTCATTCTGCATGGCCTCATCGGCTATGGGAAACATAGACTAAGATTGAAGTTCCCAAATGGTGAATATTGTGATGTACACCTATTGGGAACCTCAATTATACAATGTGTCGTCTGCCAATTTGGGGATATAGAGAAACTAAACCAAAACAGAAATAGAATATTTGTGAAGAAGTTTCTATAGAAATTTGATAATAAAGAAACTTTCCAGCGAAGATGAGGCCGAAGCAGAATGAGGTCCCCAGAGGGTGAATTTAGTGATGCTAGCTACCTTGTAATTATGCAGGATAGCATCACTAATTTCACCATCTGGAGACCTCAATCTGTAAATGACAGGTACACTGAACTCGGGCTTGATCAACCGGATTCACAGGGTTAAAGGTATTTATCTAATGGACTTACCTGTTTAGGCTGTTTGTTGTTAATGGACTTACCTGTTCAGGCTGTTTGTTGAACATATTATCTGAACTTCCATACAATGAAAATATAGGTATTGCCCCCACATCCAATTGTAACTAGCAATCTCATTTTGGTTATAATGACATGTTCAAATTAACTTGTCACCGTTCACAGCAGGGTTTAGGAGTTCATCTCAAAACATCGTGGGTCTATGAGTAAGTGAAACATCAGAGAATATGAATGACCCTTGAACTGGCAGTTTCCACCAATTGTGACTTTCACTAGAACACCAAATTCATAGTTCAGCTGCTGAATTATTCTTATTGGTGTGAATTAATGTGAGAACATATGAAAACCGCACTTAAATTAAAGCCTTATGGCTATTGTTGTGGGGACAAATCATTATTTGATACCTGAATGTCTCTTTTTGAACCCCTCGACTCCGTCTCGGTGATCAAAATTGACAGCCAGGTATTAAATTTCCATGTATCCCTGATGTTTGCCGATTCCTATAATAAGTTAGTGGGAGAATCTATACAGATATAAATGAGTTATTAAATTTCCATGTATCTCTGATGTTTGCCGATTCCTATAATAAGTTAGTGGGAGAATCTATACAGATATAAATGAGTTAGTGGGAGAATCTATACAGATATAAATGAGTTAGTGGGAGAATCTATACAGATATAAATGAGTTAGTGGGAGAATCTATACAGATATAAATGAGTTAGTGGGAGAATCTATACAGATATAAATGAGTTAGTGGGAGAATCTATACAGATATAAATGAGTTAGTGGGAGAATCTATACAGATATAAATGAGTTAGTGGGAGAATCTATACAGATATAAATGAGTTAGTGGGAGAATCTATACAGATATAAATGAGTTAGTATTTTGTAATGGTTTTATCTGTCAAATTTTTTATTTTATTGGTCTGTCTGATAACTTTAGATAGTCTCAACTAAATGAAATGAAATTTGATATATGGGTTTACTAGCACAAAATACAGTTCAAGATCAAATTTGGGTTCCGCCCGTCTATTTTTATGAGAGTTACCCTGTGCCAATGCATTCTCTTATATATGCGAGTATAGGTCGCCTCGCATATATAAGAGAATGCATTGGCCTAACAATTTTTTACAATTTCAATAAATTTTTTCTTGTATTCTTTAACAATTTTATAATTTCACCCATACAGAGCCCCAGACAAACATGAGCAGACGACACTCTTCTATATGCTTCTATATATGTGTGGGGCTCCCTGCATGGTAATGGATGTTTTTTATTTTATGTCCTAAAAAATGTAAGAAACATTTATTAAAAAAAATGATAAAAAATTGTTAGGCCAATGCATTCTCTTATATATGCGAGGCGACCTATGGTCGACTCGCGTATATAAGAGAATGCATTGGCACAGGGTAAAAAAATCATTCAGCCTTATTATCGTCATTTTTGTTGGAATTTGCACTTAATTTTTGTTTCCAGATGATAACTCTAGTAATCCTGAACTGAATGGAATGAATGTGAGTTTACTAGCCCCAAATACAGGTCAAGTTCGAATTTGTGTTCCGCCCGCCAATTTTCGCCAGAGATATGGCCTTTTGTTGGAATTACAATGAATGTATTTTGCCACACCCTAACAATTACACTTCCCTAGCAATGCTCTTGTTGGCACATACATTAGTTATAATAGAATTCAACTGAATATTTTTTTCAGAGTCTATAAAGAAAACAGCGTTATCCTCTGCAAAGACTTTCCTTGGAACATGTCAGGATATGTGTCCCGAGCGAGAGAGATATGACCGTGAGCAGAAACGGAGGGTTCATGCGTATGAAATTGTACCAGGAACGGAGAATATAGTGAGTATTTTAATTTATATTTAATATTTCATCAAGGATGCAGGCCTGGCAATATGGCGTGGGCGATATATCGCTCGCGCAACATTCACTACCCAACATACTTTTGCAGTCGTAATTTTGATGAGTTATCCGTTTGAAAACATATAAGGCAACGCGACATCGCATCTTTGAAGCAGGAGACACATGCTATGTTAACAGTCGACTACCACCGGTATATCTAATTAGGCCAAACCATGCTACACACCCGTCACCAGTGACAGACTGACGATTACATGACCTAACTGTGAAATTTGTATTGTGTTCACAGTACGATCCTAATAAAACAACACTAGCTGTGACCACTGGCGAAAACTCCTCTCACATGCCATAATCATGCATTGTTCATCACATAAAGACACTAGCCAGGTTCCTATCTAAACACCGCAGAGTGTGAAACACACCTGCAATTTATAAGGCCTTACTAACTACCTGCATGCCCCAGTGTGAATCGGACCGTGTCGGTGACCAAGGTAACACACTCATTGGATCGCTTGCTACACACATCAAAGCATGCTGTGTATACATTGTTTTAAACATTCAGACTACAGGCTACAGTTGAGTTCAAAATCAATTTCGATAACAAAATGGTACCACTACTAGTAATTTGTGTCATTGCTCCGATTGATTCAGATAATATATGAAATTAGGCCCTATATACGGACTTCCTATTATTAATTTGAATACATTTGTTCTCAAAGTTTGTGTAGGCCTATACATACAACTATGCGACTTTTGGAAAATCTGCTGTATGCAGCTATGCTTATTCTTATCTTAGTACACCTGCACATAGGCCTATGCATGCATCCAGATTATTGACAGATCATGTATGGGTGAGTGACTGATACTGATTGTTGATTCTGGTTATGTCACTTGACTTAATGGTTAGACTAGTCACAACATACATGATATAATGATTGATTCTGGTTAGATAACTTGGTCACTCAGGTATAAAGGAACAAACACAAACATATCATGTACATGTATGTACAATATATGCATTGCATAATGATTGATTCTGGTTAACTTACAATAATATCTTACCATGATGTCACCTCATACATGTATTATACAGTACTATAACAGCATGTAATATATGATATAAATATAATATAATGACTGATTGATTCTGGTTAACCATTAGGTCACTTGGATCAGGCATAAAGGAACAAACACAACAATACCATATATGCAAGACATGGTATAACATTTATAAAAGTACTTTATTAAACATTAATAAGTTATACAACATTCATTGATAATTTCACAATTAATATATGATTATAAATTAATTAAATTTAAATATTATCACTTACCACATAATAAGTTATATGCAATATGACATATGTCAGTTTACTTGTATTTCATATGTTACAACATAAATACCCCATAAAACAGAAATTGCCCCTGGCCTGCAAAATATTTTAGCCCCTGCAAAGTATTTTGGCGAGGGCGAATTTTAGCCCCTGCAGATTTTTCATAAGGCCAGCACTGAGGATGGTGTATCTCCCCTGAATTTTCTGTATTTACAAGTTTCATAGAAATTTTGTTGATGTTGGGAATGCTGCCAGGATGTGACTGAGCATCTTTAACCAAATTAATCAGATCCGTCCAGAATCAATTTGAAATAAAAATCATCTTAACACGTTCACTGCCGAAAACCAATGGGTAATTCCATCCCGTATGCCAACATGGGATTTGATGTTTTACCGATAGTAGATGATATTTTACGTATGTATGAGTAATGGTTTGACCAATATCGGATCATATGATGCTGAAACATGTTATAAGACTACTACGAGATAACTCGTAGTCGGCACCTGGGACGGAATTTATTTGTGTTTCATCCCTGGTGCCAGCTATGAGTTATTTCGTAGGTAAATACAATTACGTTGTCAGTGTCTTAGATGAAGAAGAGTGCTATACATGTACAAGCATATCGTATGTAAGACATGGTAAATGAATTTATATATGATAATGGTACAGACTATGTCGAATAAGACGTCAAAGACATAATATGTATTTACCTACGAGATAACTCGTAGCTGGCACCAGCGACGACCACTGGTGAGTTTCATCCCAGGTGCCGACTACGAGTTATCTCGTATGAGCTTTATAACACGTTTCATCTTTCATTTGACCGGGATTTGATCGACAAAATTTGTATAAAGCACGATAATTCCTTTATATATACACAATGTGTCCCGGAATGGTCTAGTTGCAGATGTATATCATGGTTCAGGGACGTACAGAAGAGGTCCTGGTGAATTGGAGTATCCTACCAAGATTTCTATCTGGACCCCACCCCTTCTTCGGGATGTGGGAATCGTTGTATCTCAAGCCATCGTAATTATACATATATAATCGATCAATGGGATCGTTGGGCATGTATTGGCACATACACCAACATTGCTTGCGGTTTGTGTTATTATTTATGTGGTATGAACATTACTACGAGTTAACTCGTAGTAGCAGTCCCCATGGAACCGTTTACTACGAGTTAACTCGTAGTGGCAGTGAACGTGTTAAGTGGTAATAAAAACTGCTGATTTTATTTTGAAACTTTGTTCTATTTTTAGCCTGGCCAAAACCCGAAGATTGATCATACGAGAGCTGTTAAAGAATACAGTCGGTCGTCTGCTGATCAGGTCTGTTCTCTGTCTGCTAATAATGTGTCTGTCATTTACAGAATGAGGTCCCCCAAAGGGTGAATTTAGTAACGGTATCCCGCACGGCAATCTAGCATCACCAAACTCACCCTCTAGGAACCTCATTTTGCTTAGGAATCAACTGTTATGGTAGACATAGGATCAGATTGAAATTCCCAGTTGAATTTGATGATGTTCACCTATTAGTCACCTCGATTATGCATTTTATCTTCTGCAAATTAGGGGATATAGAAACTTCCCAGAAGGAAAATAAAAACATGTTAATTTGAGTCTATAGATACTTCCCAGAAGATGAGGCCAAAGCATAATGAGGTCCCCAGAGGGTGAATTTGGTGATGCTAGCCTGCTGTACTGATGTACTAACTCGTAATAAGCTGCATAGGGGGATGATATTCCATACTTGCTTTTATGGTGAGGTACCAACTGGAATCATTCATATAGGGATGATAGTCCGTAATTGAATAAGGTTGCTTTTATGACGATGTACTAACTGGTACTGGAGACATTCTTCATTTAAAGAATGGGTAAATAGGCAAGAAGTTGGCTACATCTAAAAAGCCTCAAATTAAGTTTACAATTGAAACTTGGCTCCCTATCATTACAGACTTTGTTTAGGCCTTGTTTAAAATTGCCATGATTTTTTATGGAGTTCTTGTCCTTCATCGACTTAGAAATCTTAAAGACATATTATGTACTTGTTCGAGTGCGTAAAACTGATCAGTTAGTATCCAGGCGCTATGCCAACTGGAGGAATGCACCATTCTACTAACATCGCCGAAAATCTGAAGTAAATCGACCATAGCACTCCATAGAAAACATCGTCTTAACTATACGCTCAAATGTAAATATTTACTACTCGATTCTGGACGCATCTATCGGCGATAAACTAATGAAAACTATTTCGCCATCGAGAGTCACTGCATTTAATTAATATATACGAATGACGGTGTGTGTTATCAATTTATAATATAATATTTGTAAAAAATACTACTTTGAACAAGATTATTCTCCATTTATATTGACCTACCGGAGTGTTTCGCATCACTTTAAGTTTTAGGTTGTCCAGATGATAACATGAGCATTAATCAAAGCAATATCTTGACTTTGGTGAAGTAGCCAATTTCATATTTATCTCGTTGGTCCATTGCCGATTCCTTGCTTTGACAATCTCTTTGAGTGATCAATTGCTCCCAGAGGGGATATCAATTCCATGGCAATAAGTTAACGGAAGTCACATGATTTTAACCCACTGTTTAGTGGACCTCGTATATCCCGGTTTTATGGTATACAGAAAAACATATAAAACATCATAACGCACACTTACCTAATAAGCAACCAACCAACATGCACATGTGGAGCACTTGACGTTGCTATTATCAGTTTTATTCACTGAAATAAGTAAAATATGTCTTTAATCCTTTGGAGAGTGTTTATAACTTCATATTCATGACGTCATGCAAGAGTTTAACATCAACGTGATAGCAATAATTATTAACAAATTCAGGTCAAAAGGGTTCACTAATTCGTTTTAATTGATGTGTATTTTCTGTTTAGGTTTGCTATAATAATCTATTGCACTTATACATTGGGACATTATATTAATCAAAATATATCCTAAACAATACATTTATAAATTAGATGATTAATTGAAGTTATGTCTTCATAAAAATAACACTTCTTGAAACGACATATATGTCGTTCCACTCGCGAAGCCGTACGGATCATATATGTCGTTCTACTCGCAAAAGAGTTAAATATCAACTGTCCAATTTGACACCAAATAATTCAGAATTTCCTTGGCTAATTGCCTGCTTACCCGGCAAATGTAAATGAACAATACCACCCCTAGTTAAGTGGTCCTGCTAATGTGATATGATGTTGGTAGTTCATTTCTCTTTGTTTTTTATACAGGAGGAGCCTTTGCCCTATGAACTACGACCTGCTTCGGTTCTCATACGCACCATGGACTTTCTGCTATCAGAGTTTGCTAACAAAGGACGTGACGGCCTGTGGGGAGAATGGTTCGATTTCCTGTGGAATAGAACGAGAAGCATCAGAAAGGTTAACTTATAACTTAGACAGCAAAACTGCCAATAATTCACCTTTAACCCTTTACCCAACAAACCGGCCAAAACCGGCCAAATAAAGCTTCAACAGCCTAAAATATCTTCGGTCTGTCTCAATAGAACCATACAAATATGGATATCATTGGAACCGGCTCCTTGACCACATTGTGATGGTTACAGTTATGCCCTGTGCCAATGCATTCTCTTATATATGCGAGTCGACCATAGGTCGCCTCGCATATATAAGAGAATGCATTGGCCTAAAAAAAATCTTTTTTTACCATTTTTTCTTACATTCTTTAACAATTTTATAATTTTTAATGTGTTAAACCAATGCATTCTCTTATATATGCGTGGCGACCTATGGTCGACTCGCATATATAAGAGAATGCATTGGCACATGGCCCTTCTGTTGGGTAAAGGGTTAACTAGGCAAAAGAATTATTTTAGTTACAACTTTGTTACGAGCTTTGATTCATTACTTTTCTGGTCAATAATTTTTCAATTATTTTTAAAACTTGGCTCAAATATTGCACCATGTGGGGTGAATGGTTTGTCTTCATCTGGAATTGAGCAAGTAGCACCTGAATTATCAGATTTAATATTTGATAGAGTTCATGTTACACTATCGAAATTGGCCACAGCTATAAGCAATGCGGTGGAAAACGCTGTGGCAACATGGAATCTAACAAGCCACAACATTAAATTTGCTGGGGGGACATTTTACCTAATTTTGAGGGCTGGAATAGATGTAAACTTCAGAAACAATTGCAGGTTTTGCACTTTTACCCATGCCCATCTTAAAAAATTACTTGATTTCCTGTATCACAATACACATGACAGAATATGATACACGTATGGGAAGGACGAAGATGATGATGATGGTGTTGGTTGTTGTTGTTGGTGATGAGGGTGATGATGATGATAATGTGGCTAATGATGATTAGTATGACGAGAGATATGACGATAACGATGATGATGATGATGTTGTTGGTTGTTGTTGTTGTTGGTGATGATGGTGAAAATGATGGTGATGATGACGCAAACTATAAGGATGATGATAATGTGGCTAATGACGATTAGTATGACGAGAGATATGACGAAAACTATGATGATGATGATGATGGTGTTGTTGGTTGTTGTTGTTGTTGGTGATGATGGTGAAAATGATGGTGATGATGACGCAAACTATAACGAGATAATGTGGCTAATGACGATTAGTATGACGAGAGATATGACGAAAACTATGATGATGATGATGGTGATTCTCATGTTGACGATAGTAATCATTACGATAATGATGATGATTATGATGATGACTATGATGAAAACGACGATAATGACGTTGATGATATTGAAGAGGAGAATGACGATGTAGGTATAATGTCAACTATTTACTAAATAGTGTATATATGTTCCAAAACTATTATTTAATTTTAATTCATGATTGAGTTATTAAAGCATTCTTAATGTATCATGATTTATTGAATTCACAATGAATAATTACGCCTTTCTTCAGGACATCACACAACAGCAATTATGCAGCTTGGAGACTGTTGAGTTGTTGGAGAGGTGTGCTCGATTTCACATCTTCTGCTCCGAGCGACTCTGTGAGGAAGATGTCATGAATTTTGATACAAAAATCAACAACGAAAACCTCACAAAATCTCTGCAAACATTACGAGAACTGTACCACGACCTGGAGACCAAACACCATGTGATATGCCCAAATGAGGCAGAGTTCAGAGGTTATATCGTTCTGATGAACCTCAATGAGGGAGATATACTCCGGTAAGTTTATATACCCCATCCATGACTCGAGCTTCCTGAAATTTTGCCAATGTTTCCAGTAGGTAGTCTCAACTGAATGGTATGAAATGGTATGTGAGTTCACTAGCCCAAATTACAGGCCTTGTTCGAATTTGAGTTCCACCTGCCAATTTTCATCAGAATTATGGCCCTTTCTTGGAATTAGCACAGGGCTATTTTGCCTCGCCCTAGCAATGCTCTTGTCAGGAATGTGTCTGGAATTTTTACCCTGGTATTTAAAAATATATCAGAGCTCTAGCCTGCCGGTTACAACAACACCATACAAAATCTAAATCAAAAAGTTCTTCATAGCATCTAAATTTACAAGAACCGTCACTCTATTTATCTTTCAGTGAAATCCAACAGCTGCGGCCAGAGGTTCATTTCTCGCCCGAGATTAATTTTGTCACTCAAGTCTATTCAGCTCTCAACAGTAACAACTATATCAGATTCTTCCGATATGTGCACAAGGCAAACTTTCTTAATGCCTGTATCATGCACAGGTACTTCACACAAGTCCGCGTGAGAGCTTTGTTAGCCATACAGAAGGCCTACATCGCCGGAATGAAACCTCTGTTGGTGTGTATTGATTCTATATTCTATTATATGTTCACTGATATATTGTCATAGCAATCACTGACAAATAATCAATGTATCTGACTATCTGTTACCAGTGACCAACCTAGAGGTTTAAAATTGGGGGAAGTCACTTCTCCCTGAAGAAGTCACTTCTCCCTATATGATTATTAAGGAGAAGTGAATTGTTATCAAGGAGAAGTCATTAATGGCTCAAGTTCAATCAGGGACCAGTTTTGAGGGCGACTTGGGAGACAGCTTCTCCCTGCAATGTGCCACTTTTCCCTATTTTTTTTCCAGGCAGAAGTGACATCTCTTTCATATAAACAATATTAGTATGTCCCAACAGCATGTTTAAAGTATATAATCTTTGTTCTTACTGATTATAATCATGTTCTTACTGATTATAATCGTGTTCTTACTGATTATAATCGTGTTCTTACTGATTATAATCATGTTCTTACTGATTATAATGGTGTTCTTACTGATTATAATGGTGTTCTTACTGATTATAATAGTGTTCTTACTGATTATAATGGTGTTCTTACTGATTATAATCGTGTTCTTACTGATTATAATCATGTTCTTACTGATTATAATCATGTTCTTACT
Organism: Siphonodentalium dalli; assembly: GCA_032622095.1. Lineage (NCBI taxonomy): Eukaryota > Metazoa > Mollusca > Scaphopoda > Gadilida > Siphonodentaliidae > Siphonodentalium > Siphonodentalium dalli. The sequence continues at coordinate 15,547,368 of CP136061.1, forward strand.
GATTATAATCGTGTTCTTACTGATTATAATGGTGTTCTTACTGATTATAATGGTGTTCTTACTGATTATAATCGTGTTCTTACTCATTATAATCGTGTTCTTACTCATTATAATCGTGTTCTTACTCATTATAATCATGTTCTTACTGATTATAATCGTGTTCTTACTGATTATAATCGTGTTCTTACTGATTATAATCATGTTCTTACTGATTATAATCGTGTTCTTACTGATTATAATCGTGTTCTTACTGATTATAATGGTGTTCTTACTGATTATAATCGTGTTCTTACTCATTATAATCGTGTTCTTACTCATTATAATCGTGTTCTTACTCATTATAATCATGTTCTTACTGATTATAATCGTGTTCTTACTGATTATAATCGTGTTATTACTGATTATAATCGTGTTCTTACTGATTATAATCGTGTTCTTACTGATTATAATCATGTTCTTACTGATTATAATCGTGTTCTTACTGATTATAATCGTGTTCTTACTGATTATAATCGTGTTCTTACTGATTATAATGGTGTTCTTACTGATTATAATCGTGTTCTTACTGATTATAATCGTGTTCTTACTCATTATAATCGTGTTCTTACTCATTATAATCATGTTCTTACTGATTATAATCGTGTTCTTACTGATTATAATCGTGTTCTTACTGATGATTATAATCGTGTTCTTACTGATGATTATAATCGTGTTCTTACTGATTATAATCGTGTTCTTACTGATGATTATAATCGTGTTCTTACTGATTATAATCATGTTCTTACTGATTATAATCGTGTTCTTACTGATGATTATAATCGTGTTCTTACTCATTATAATCGTGTTCTTACTGATGATTATAATCGTGTTCTTACTCATTATAATCGTGTTCTTACTGATGATTATAATCGTGTTCTTACTGATGATTATAATCGTGTTCTTACTGATGATTATAATCGTGTTCTTACTGATGATTATAATCGTGTTCTTACTCATTATAATCGTGTTCTTACTCATTATAATCGTGTTCTTACTGATGATTATAATCGTGTTCTTACTGATTATAATCGTGTTCTTACTGATGATTATAATCGTGTTCTTTCTGATTATAATCGTGTTCTTACTGATGATTATAATCGTGTTCTTACTGATTATAATCATGTTCTTACTGATTATAATCGTGTTCTTACTGATGATTATAATCGTGTTCTTACTGATGATTATAATCGTGTTCTTACTGATGATTATAATCGTGTTCTTACTCATTATAATCGTGTTCTTACTGATGATTATAATCGTGTTCTTACTGATTATAATCGTGTTCTTACTCATTATAATCGTGTTCTTACTGATGATTATAATCGTGTTCTTACTGATGATTATAATCGTGTTCTTACTGATGATTATAATCGTGTTCTTACTGATGATTATAATCGTGTTCTTACTGATTATAATCGTGTTCTTACTCATTATAATCGTGTTCTTACTGATGATTATAATCATGTTCTTACTGATTATAATCGTGTTCTTACTGATGATTATAATCGTGTTCTTACTGATTATAATGGTGTTCTTACTGATGATTATAATCATGTTCTTACTGATTATAATCGTGTTCTTACTGATTATAATCGTGTTCTTACTGATGATTATAATCGTGTTCTTACTGATGATTATAATCGTGTTCTTACTGATTATAATCGTGTTCTTACTGATGATTATAATCGTGTTCTTACTCACTATAATGGTTTTACAAATGAGCTCTTGTGTTGCATGGTTGGATCATAGAAGGGTGATGTTGGGGGGTAAAATGAACTTCAGCCATTGTTAGTTCTCCCTGATAACAGTTCACTTCTCCCATTTTAAACCTTTTAAACCTCTTGGCTGGTCCCTGTAACACCAAGAAGAAATTAAAATTCATTCCAGTTACTAGTAGTCCGAATAAAAAATATTATTTGAGTCTCAGACACCACCGCATTGAAATAAATGGCCCGCATTGGACAATTTATTTTTTTGATATTATGACCCAAAAACAAATTAAAAAAACAAACAAACAAAATATATCTTTCTTTTTTTTCAAAAATTATTTTGGTATGTTTTTACCAACATGTCCATATGTATTGAGAATTAATTGCAACATAAATGAACTCTTAACTTATCTCTATGATTGGTAGATTGACTATCATGTATACACGAGTGACATAAAGTGATGACTACAATGAAGTAAATGAGTAGCTAATCATCATATAGTCTGAAAGGCACTGGAGGAAATTTAGGATCACATGTTATGATGGAGAGCTGTCAATTTATAGATTACATTTGTGAATTGTCAGGGGCATTAGAACATTATTCATAATCCATATATCATATATGTATACTAGTAGCACAATGTAATTTTTATATCAGATTGAATGAGCATATATGTAAAATAAAGTTTCCTCCACAATTTTGTCCCCTGAAAAATAAATGTTTGGCGGACTATAGAAACGGGCTCCGTCCGTCCGTCCGTCCATCACACTTTTGAGTACCTTCATTGTGTAATCATCTCCTGCTACAGATTTCATCCCAGAGATTTGAAACTTCAGAATACTGTTGCCCATATATTGGTGATGTGCAACATGTATATAGATGACGGAAAAATTATTTTTTGACAGTTATTAACCATTTTTGATTTAGAAAATTTCAATTTTTTTTATAATTTTCTGTATGAGGGTACCTTCATGGTGTAATCAACTCCTCCTACAGTTTTAATCGTAGATATTTGAAACTTCAGAGTATTGTTACCCATATATTGGAGATGTGCAACATGTATATAGATGACGGAAATGTTTTTTTTTTACGGAGTTATTAATTAACCCTTTTCGACTTTTAAAATTTCAACATTTTTTTTATTTCTTTAACAAAGCGGCATCGACTTGCCACGTTTTCGGGGGACACTGTGGTCGGGTGACCTTTTATCCGACTATTACTAGATTTAAAATGGAAGCTATCATTATCCATGCTTACAATGTGCACTAAAAAATAAAAATAAAGTCTCTCTCTCCCTCATTGATTATATAAAAGAATTGTCTAAAATTCAAATAATTTTTTTTTTTTGGCGTTAGATATAAATATTGTTGACATGAAAACTTCTATAACTTCTTAGTATAAACAGTTTACCTTTAATTCTAATTCAAGTTTTTGCTGAAGAACAGTGTGAAGGAATCATTCGAGATTTTTATTTTAAAAATATATATTTACTGTTTATTATGATACAGTGAAACCTGTTATGAGAGACCACCCATTTTGCCAAGGATAAATGGTCGTTCATGACAAGTGGTCAACTTATGTTTAATCTTGAATAAGATATACTTAATATCAACAATAATAACAAAAACAGAGTATTATACAGGTATATGCATGTTAATAAAATAATACGATAGAACAGCTGACCAGATAACTCGTCGGGCACGTGACAGAACTTCGTCAGAAGGAAGAAACTTTGGAAATAAAATCACTAATTGAGCATTGAAACTAGTTAATTTAATGTAACATGTTATTGTATCTTTTGTTTAATAAATATGAATCCCTAACAGACGATCCAAGCTATGATTTGGGTAAGTATATTGCGAGAAATCAATAAAATATTCCAAGAGAAAACTGTTTTTTCCGCTGGTGGTCAGAACACCGGTACATTTTGACAAAGGTCAAGGTTGTTTCTTAGCAACTGATTTGGGAACACAACAGGGCGGAATTAGATTCAGTTAAAAAATAGAGTATTTCCCCTTTGATTATAAACACAATTAAACTGGTCAGCTATTCACACACATTAATAATTAGTCCAACGCGATTTTGCGAGCACTGTCACCATGTTCTGAAAGATCTAAAACTTTCATAGGCTCCTCTAAATTAAGAATCTTATGCTTTTTGGAAGGAGTCCCAACACGATGCATTTTTAAATTATAAGTAACTGAAGTGCACGAGAAAGATTTGGAAATATAAATGTGACAGTACAGGCTATGAACCTATATAGGCCTATAGGTAGAAGAAGCCCACGTAATACAAGCCGATGTGATTTGTAAGCTTTCCGTAGATTATAAGTAAAACAATTTTACAATTCCAGACCGTGCGTCTGCAAAGTGTAAACATGAATCCATTCTCGAGGCCAAAGTGACTCCATAATTAACTGCTTACATAAACCCTTTTATCTACCAAATGGCCCACAAGTATCTTCTATTCATACATTCTTAATCACCAGCGAGCAATTCTCACCTTGTTATAATATCCGGTAACCTTAATTGACATGTGAAACTAATACCCTCACGCGCATCAAACACTGACAGACTCGGGGGTTCAGAACGGGGAATAAAAGTACATAAATATGTGCATTTAAAGTTTTACTTTTTCGTGCACAAATTATATATTTTTTCGATGGAATTGGTCGTTCATAACAAGTAAATATTTATGTTTTTGCCGCGATATACCGACCGGTGGTCGCGTTAGACAGGTGGTCGCTCACGGCAGGTCGTTTATTTAGCAAAACTTGTCCGTACAAAAGGAATTTGGTCGGAAAAGACAGGTGGTCGGTCACGGCGGTGGTCGTAAATTGCAGTTTTCACTGTAGTTGTAATTAAAACAATTTTATATTAATAATTTACAAATTTATCATTTAATATCATTTCATAGCAATGCTGATTTAGTTTTAAATTTAAATTGTGATGCGCGTCAATACTCTGGTGGATTTATCAGACGTTTCACTTCCGCATTGATTTTTTTTCACTGCCTTGTTTTCTGTTCCAAATCATGCATTCTGATGATCAAATACAGGCTTTTATAGAGAATCAAGTGCCGACAAATATAAAAAATAACCGCAAAAGTTTTATTCCCAAAATTTGGATAATCATACAGATCGATAATAAAAATGTCATTATACAATGTTGTGTGCAATATGTGTTTTTCTTGTACTTGTCCAGGTTGTGGTGAAACTGTGTCTCGTCCAATATGACTTTTCACCACAACCTGGACTCATACAATAAAAACACATACTGTACACAACATTGTATAAGATTGTATAATAATCTTTTTAGTAAAAGTTACTTTTAATTCTAATTCAAGTTTACGCTGAGATTTTTTCTCTAAAAAATATATATTTACTATTTATTATGATAGTTGTAATTAAAACACTTTTATATTAATAATATACAATAATATTTTGGTCTAGTTTCCACTATCAGAGTTAGTGAGACTGTTGGAATTTACGGATGTGAATGAAGCAGCTATGTTCTGTGGTCACTATGGTTACCAGTGCAGCATAGAATCCGGGGAGATTCTTCTGGATAAAGCGAGCTTCATTGATCCTGATCAGTCTTACCAAACGAGATCCGTTGTTTTGATCGAAGAAAAAATGTCATGCTCTATTGGTGAGGTAAGATTTATTGCTATTGATAAATATATTATGTTCTCCCCTTTATAATTTTCATGAAATTATTCTAGTGGACACTCACTTATGGCATCAATCAGCTGTTTATTTTCCAAGCGTTAACCAAACAAATGAATTCGGTTGGATCAATTTTAAAATGTACCTACACAGAAGATTGTCAACCAAACCTATCTTTATAACACAAAAAAGCACGTTTTGTTTCTTATGATTCGCCATTAGCTTGATGCTGTGCTATACCCCCTTTGCATAAGTTTGATGCTGTGCCAAGTCCCTTTGCCTATGTCTGATTATATCGGAAAAGAATCCCTTTTTAGCTCAACTTTACTTTGTAAAGTTTGAGCTATTGCCATGGCTTTGTCGTCCGTCGTCCGTGTGTACGTGTGTACGTGTGTACGTAAGGCGTCAACAATGCAGTCTACAGGTCGTACCTTTGGTCGGATCATTATGAAATTTGTCATAGCTGTTGACATCAACATTTAGACCAGAATGATTAATTTTGGGGTCATTCGGTAAAAAAACATGGCCGCCAGTGGCCATCTTGCATTTCAAAATTCAATCCATTAGCACGGGCTACAGGGCGTACTGTTTGTCTGATCGTCATGAAATTTGTCATGGATGTTAATATTGACATGTAGATGGGAACGAGTAATTTTGGGGTCATTCGGCCCAAAAACATGGCCGCCAGCAGCCATCTTGGATTTTACTCTTTGTATGACTAAATTCTTTAGCACGGGCTACAGGTCGTACTTTTAGTCTGATCATCATAAAATTTGTCAAGAATGTTAATGTCATAGGGTTACTATGGGTCCATTTATATTATTAAATGTCCTTGAGCCTTTGACATTAAATTTATAAAGTTAGCCTTGGCAGTATGGGCTCCGTCAATGAATTCTCAGTGTTGGTGGGCAGGGTCTATGGAAAGTTCATATTACCTTTTGTAGTCTTCAATAGCATTTATTCATCTTAATAACACATCTTGATTATCATCATCATCACCACCAACACATACAATCAAACATCATCCACAGACTGGCATAGTCTGTTCACATAACACAGAGAGTGTTATCATACATCACTATAGGCATAGAATAGGCCCTGCAACCAAATGCAAATATATTACCATTTGCATGATAAGCACGCATATGTGCATACACAAATATATGTTAAAGGAACTTGAGGAGTTCCTGAAAATACAAGAAATGCCAGATATCCAATCTATCTAATTGAGATATCTACAAACTGGCATCTCAGGTTATCGGGAGATAACCTCACAAAAGTAATCACATTAAAATATAATTAAAATAGGAAATATACTTTATGTCAAAATGGACAAACTCTATGGTGATTTACTTGAAGACAAAAGTATTAATAAAAACATGTTATAACGATAAAATATAGAAACTGTGAACATACCAGTTCAATGAGACATAGGCCACTATGTCAGGATCTGTATACAACGATAGTCTAAACAACTTGACGACATCTTGACGACAAAATAAACTAAGACTTTAAGACAATAACTTTCCGAAGACAACTTTACTTTCTGACCAACTAATCTAAAACCCCGCGAAACTGTTTAACCTTTGACAACTTTACGCGCGACCATGTGTCATCCAATCAGCTGCGAGCTTACCTGTATTATTTGAAGTGGCGGTACTAGAGCGTTTAGCATTGGGCTGAAGTGACAGTGATAAGACAGGGACGGATCGAATACAGCAAAGTTGAGAGGGTAAACGGGATGTCGTAAATACCAGTGATATGGATGAATATGTTAGCTGCTAGTTGTCAGTATTAACTTGTATTAGTTGTATATAAACTAGGGCTAAATTACACCGTCACACTCTCCCTCCTGTTGGCGAATGATCTCCGCATCATTCAACTGAAAGCTACAAAATATCAATAAACTCTCACACTCTGAATAATAATAGTAGAGCACCATCTAAACCACGATGTAATAAATTCAGAGTTCAAAAACTGAATTCAGAACTAATCTCGAAACCGATTAGCTGAAAGAGAAATGATATGAACACTATATATCACCAGAGTATATAACTAGAAACAAAATTTTCTTGGAGAACTGGAACCTCAAATAGTTAAACCACTGGATCGTCAGTCGAAAATTTGTCGTATATCTCTGCAATAATGAGATTATATGTAACACTATCATAACCTAAATATACTGAACATAGAATACTGTCACCGCTATTGATCCCTGCTAATAACTGAAACTATGCCATGAATAATTCAAGACAGCTGGTAAATAATCAGCTGAAAAGTCGTAATCTGCTTCACTATTTGAAGTAGACAAAATTGACACTGGTCCATCTGAAATTTCAATGAGTAAGCAAAAAATGTTAAAAACATAATCATAAGTTGAAAGGAACATAATATCACCTCACAGAGCATATAAGAAAAAAAAAAAATTCCTTGAAAACTGGTACCTCAAATGAGTCGTAGCTCTACACTGGATCGTCAGCTGGAAAACAAGTTATACCTCTGATCGTACGAAGATGATACATGATACCCAACAGTACACGATACTTATTAAAAGATAATCAATGGACACAACAATATCAAGGTACATCACAGATTGAATGCTCACATTACACGTGAGAGATATCCTAACAAGGCAGTGGATGCCATGTTACAGATAAAAGCACTGTAAAGATAGATAGTCAGACACAACTGTAACTAACCGGAAATATTAATGTTCTGAAAATTGACTGAAATAAACACATGAGTAGACTGAATAAGGATACATCTTGCACAGATGAACTAATATCACCTGAAAACAAGAGTTCACTTAAGTATTGACTCAAATATTGACTGTAGAACATCAGGGGAAACTCTGGAAAATAACTGATTGTCCGTAAGTTTCTTAATTAAATCATTTTTGTCTATCATGCTACCTGAAATAGGTTTCAATTTATTGACAACAAAGTCTCCTTTCTGCATCCACGATGGCTTACTCCTTTCTCTTGTCGATCTCCTAGGCACTGGACTTGGCACACTGGTATCTATATGGGAAGAAATTTCCTCATTACCAGATCTACTAATCACTACATCTGAACGAACACCTGAGGCTACATCATCTGAAACAAAAGCTACAATTCTATCACCATCTCGTTCTCGTTCTTCGTCACCTGCAACAGCTGCAGAAGGAACAATATCACTATTCTCAGCCTCTACATTTACACGTGTGGACCTAAGTTCTGTCTGAACGAATGGCTCATGTGTATCATAATCTGAAACAAATTCTATCACATTATCTTCACTAGGCTCCCTATTTGGAGTGCGGTCGTCACCACTGGAAGAAATACCAGGATCCATCCTCGAACGCCGATCGTCATCAGGACGAGGTGGACCTCCATTATCCGCATTACCTGAAACAAATGAGACACTTGGAACATTTTGCGGAGTAAACATAATCACTGACTCCTCATCACTATCACTAACATGACCATTAAGTCTGTTCTCTTTATGAGATTTGTCAACAGTGCCTGGAATATAATCTTTCCTCACAGTTCTTGGTTTAGGGACAGGTCTGACAGGATCTTGTCCAGCTGGAACATCAACACCTTTAAAAGAATCGGGTTTAACTGTTGGATCATCAACTGGAAGATCAAAAGGAATTGAACCAATAGGTAATAAATGATTCCTATGTAAAGTTCTGGTTCTACCTGCAACACAAAAACTGGAATATCACTATTCGGTTGCTCTTTCACAACATACACCTCCGGATCAAATTTATCCGCCAATTTATGCCTGCCATCAAAAGCTAAAGTTTTAACAAGTACACGGTCGCCTACATGTATAGTAGCGCCTCTCACTTTCTTGTCATAATTCCTCTTATGACCTTCTTGAGACTTAGACATACCACTGGAAGCTAACCTGTAAGATTCTCTAAGTCCGTGCTTAAGGTCAGTAACATAATCACAATATGAACGATCATCATCAGATTCAGATTTATGCAAACCAAACATGACATCAATTGGTAACCTTGGTTCTCTGCCAAACATTAACAAATATGGTGCATAACCTGTAGTTTCATGTCATGTGCAATTATATGCATGAACAAGTGGACCAATAAAGGATTTCCAATCTTTCTTTTGGTCAGGATGAAGAGTACCTAACATTCCTATGAGTGTACGATTAAATCGTTCTGTAATGCCATTACCCATGGGGTGGTAAGGCGTAGTCCTAGACTTCTGTATACCACACAGCTGACAGAGTTCTGAAATGACTTGTGACTCAAAATTTGCACCTTGATCACTATGTATACGCTGTGGGTATCCATAATGAATAAAGAAATTATTGAATAAGACTGTAGTCTTGGCTGTAGTCTTGGCTGTCTGATTCTTGGTAGCAAAAGCTTGAGCATACTTAGTAAAGTGATTTGTAATAACAAGAACATTTTCATAACCACCTTTACAAGATTCTAAACACAAAAAATCAATACAAACTAACTCGAGTGGCTGTGAAGTAGAAACTGAAACTAAAGGAGCTCTAAAATTTGTAGAAGTCTTTCTCCTTATACATCTATGGCAATTCTTGATCCAGTTATCTACTATACTGTCAATGCTGGGGAAATAAAATCTTTCTTTCACCAGAGAAATAGTCCTATCCCGTCCGGGATGTCCAATGTCATTATGCAATGACTTCAATACAAGTCTAACATAAGAAGAAGGTAATACAAGTTGAGACGTTGAACTACCATTAAAAGTTGACTCTCTATATAAAACACCTCTCTGCAACTTCAACTTCGAAAAATGCCTGAAAAAAGGAGAATGATCCTTTGAAGGAGGCAAAGACCTTCTATTCGGACATTTCTTCTGCCTAACTGCTGTCATCCAAAATGATAAAACATTATCTCGCTCCTGTGCTCTCCTCCAATCCTTGTAATTCATCTCATCAAGATCATAACCTAATTCATCAACTGGTTTCAATACATCAGAGTCAACACATAAACTCTCAACAAAAGGCTGCTGAACCTGTAAAGAGTTACATATAGTCTTTACGGATTCAACTGGAATGAATTCATGATTAAAAGCTGAAGAAGGCTCATCCAACCTAGATAAAACATCTGCATCTGTATTGGTCTTACCAGGCTTATATAGAATATCAAATTTAAAAGCACCAAGGGCTGACAACCATCTTTGACCTGTAGCATCTAATTTAGCTGAGGTAAGTACATAAGTTAAAGGGTTATTGTCTGTATACACAACAAAATAATTTCCATATAAGTAATCATAAAACTTCTCAGTCACTGTCCATTTCAAAGCTAAAAATTCTAATTTGTGTGCGGGATAATTCTTCTCTGCGGCAGTAGTACCTCGGCTGCCATATGCTATCACCCGCATCACGCCATCGTCTTCCTGGAGAAGGACACAACCTAAACCATGCCGGGACGCATCAATATGGATTTCAAATGGTCTGCTATAGTCGGGGTAGCCTAAAATGGGGGGATTTGAAAGACGATCTTTCAAATAATCAAATGCAGACTGCTGCTCACTTTCCCATTTCCATTTACCTGTAAAAGATGATTTAAGCTTATTCTTTGACTTCTTAACATTAGTGGGTGGGAGTAAATCTGTAAGAGGTTTAGAAATTGCAGAAAAATTCTTGACAAATTTCCTATAAAAACCACAGAAACCTAAAAATTTCCTCAACTGATCTGGATTCTCCGGACCTGGCCAATTGACAATTTTGTCAACTTTCTCAGGATCAGTTTCAATTCCATGCTCTGAAACTATAAAACCAACATAAGTACATTTACGTTGAAAGAATTTGCATTTTGAAGGTGCGAGCTTCAAATTACACTGCCTCAATCTGTCAAAAACAGCTTCAAGTCGCTCTATCATCTCTGGAACCGTCTGCGACCAAATAATGATGTCATCAATATAAATATTGCAGATATTATGGTTTAAACCTTCGAGACAATCCTCCATCATTCTCTGAAATGAACTTGGACTATTGTTAAGTCCAAAAGCTAAGCGATTGTACTCGTAAAATCCTAATCCTGAAACAGAAAAAGCAGTTCTCTCTTTGTGTTCCTCGGAGATCTCTAATTGATGAAAACCCATTTTCAAATCAAGCACAGAGAAGTACTTGGCACCTTTGAGAGAATCAAACAACATTTCTGGCCTAGGCAAAGCATAATTATCAGGTATAGTCTGTTTATTGAGTTGCCTGTAATCAACACAGAGTCTAAGAGCATTATAACCGCGCTTCCTAACAAGCACAACATTAGAAGAGAATGGACTTCTGGATCTTCTAATAACTCCAGCTGAAAGTAACTGATGAAGATGATTTCTGACCTCTTCAATCATACTAGGTGGAATGTGTCTTGCACGCTGCTTAAAAGGTGTACTGTCATACATATCAATCCGATGTTTAATCCTGTTATAAAAACCTAAGTCCAAGTCACTCTGAGAGAAAACATCTGAAAAACTTTTAATAAGTTTCATCCCAGCTTTAAATTCATCAGCTGTCAAAGAAGATAAGTCAAACTGAAGTTGATCTGTAAATGAAGAACTTGTTTCACCAGACTTAGACTCCTCGGTATCCTCTACTGAAACAGGTTGAATCTGGCATATTACAGAATTAGGTGCAATGCTAATGGTTCTGGAAGAAATGTTGGACAGATGAACATCAATCGAATCATTACTCTTGCAATCATATTTAACAACGTACGGACATATTTCTAAAAAATCAAATCGACTATCATCTGGAAGTGGTTGCAAAATTGCACATGTAGGCTGATATGGCATCTTGTGATCAATAAAACCTGAAAGAACTTTCTTTGTGTTTGGATGAAGGATCACATGCTGATTCTCTGCAGATTTAACCTGCCCTAAAACAAAATTATTCTTTGCAAGGTTCCTTTCTCTGAATGTCATACAGCGAAATGACATATACCATGGAGAAGACAGATTAGATACCTGCAAAAACTTGGAACCATGCTGCTGCTTACAAATCTCCATGAAATCAGCTAACACATTTGTACCTAACAACACTGGAACTGAAAAGTTATAGTTGCTATTTGGCACTACAAGAAAAATACAATCTCTTGTCACATTCCGAGTAAACTCAGAAACTGTCACTGGACAGTCTATGTACCCTAGGTATGGAAGACTTTTACCATCTGCACACTCAATGTTTAGGATCTGGTTTAGAGGCTGAAGTGGGGACTTCGACAAAAATGAAGTATAAAACCGCTCTGAAATAGTACTGACTGTGCTCCCTGTATCAAGAAGTGCTTTTGTATTAAAGCCAGCTACCTGAACTTCAGTCTCTGCGGGACTTCCACTTAAACCAGAAGGATCCTGTAAATTAAAATTCATGGACTGCTGCTGAGGTCTGGAAGAATGACTATTATAAGTCTGTTTGGCTCTGCCCCTATTCCAGTACCTGAAATTCCTACAACCTCTAGCAAAATGTGAGTCCTCTCCACATTTATAACAACCTACAAATTGTCTGGAACAATTTATATCATCTTGCAACCTGTCATTAGAAGGATGATTAAAATCATTCACTTCATGAGCATCTCTCTGAGAACATTTATAGTTCTGTGACCTCTTCTGCTTATACCGTCTACGCCTAGAATAAGTGTTATTATAATCATAACCATTATTATAATAATTGGTGTAATAGGCATTCTCATTCTGCATTTCCATCTCCTGCTCCTCCTGGAGTCTTTCAATCTGTTTCCTTAATTTACCAATCTGAGCTGTAATCTTATCTAATAACTCATCGTTCCGCTCCATTGACTGTAAGTCATCAACACCGGCCATCATGATTCAATTTAATGAACAATATGGAAATAATAATACAAATAAACACAATTATTCAAATGAATCAGCAAGTTGTGGTTAAAGTAATGTATTAACCAATAATTTATTCAGAAAAATATCTGAAAAATATTTCAAGATCAGCTATCTAATAACTATCGACTATCGTAACCTGTGAAAAAAATATTCAAGTCCAATTGCTAATTGAAATCTGAAAAAAATATTCAAGTCCTAAGTTCACTGTAAATAAATTACGGCTTTACCATAAAAAGAAGAAATAAATCTCTCTGTACGATAACGCAGAAATATCTGAAAAAAATTCTAAGTCCGATGAAGTCACCTAATGTCGATGTAAATCGGCTACCGTCTACAAAAAAAAAATTCAAAGTACAACCATGTCACCTAATTTCAATGCAAAAACAGCTGAAAAAAATCTAAGTCGGGACAAGTCACCTAACTTCAATAATGTCTGACGACGAGCTGAAAAAATTCAAAGTCGAAACTACCGCTATTCTCAAAGTAATTGACCAGAAAAACGGGGTGATACCCCGGTCATGACCGCGGTGATACCGGTAATAAACGGTAGCGGTATCGCGACAGTCATGGCATGGAGTTACGGTATTGGGCGATAATGATACTGTGGTCTTTTAGTGGGCACCGCATTAATTTTGTTGAATACCGCGGTGATTTTCATGGAACTCTTTTAGGGGAGGTATTTACTCACACATACTTGTTCGCGTTAACAAGCGGTATCAGTACCGCGGTATTGGAGGATACCGCGTTATAGTACCGCAGTATTAACGGGGTGACACCACGTTAATGGTGGTCAATTACTTTAAGTATAGCGGTAATCACCTATATCCGAACTAAAATGCGAACAAACTGAAAAAAAATTCTAAGTGTCCTATTTTCAATGTACTGCGTCCACCGTCTTCGGAAAATCTGAAAAAAATTTACAAGACGGGCGAAGTTACCTAATTTCACTAATCTGACGTAGACATAATAATATAATTAGCTTAGTTAATTAATTATACCATTATTAATTTGAATTATTTAATTCATGCTATGATATGAAATGATGCGAGCGCACGGTATTGTACGACAAAAAGATTGAAATGTCAAGCGACAAGTGGGCAAGTCAGAATGTAGGTCGGGGCAAGTCGATGTATGGGCAAGATACCATGACCAATATTATTGGCCAACTGACTGGACGACACTAAACTTACCATCTTATGTTATCTGCGACTACTGAACATAACACAAAAACACCGAAGCAGAATGAAGAATATCGAACAACAACGCTGATGGAAAACAAGCTGAAACTACCATTTTCACAAATGCCAGCTTAAACACTACCGTGATGATGCAAAAATTATTTGCATCCAAAATGCCAACACAAATGATGCACTAAGTTAAGTATGCATCCACAGAAAGCGATTAAATTTACACAACCAGAAAACACGGAATGTTTGGAAAAATTCAAATATTTTCCAACAAGTCCGGCTTTGGAAAAATATCACTTAATCAGCAGTGTGATTCTGGCACATGAGAAATTTGACAAAGTGGCCTGACAAATTTTGTTGTCAATTTTGGATACTCAATCAAATACAACATTTTGAACATGCTATGAGCCTCAAAATAAATTACCAGTATATTAACTAGTCTATAGTTTGCATGAAAACAACTTACACTTACAAAAATACTGGCACTGATGAAAAACAATGACAAAATCGTCCGGATCTGCTCACGTTGAGATGTCAACAAAAAGCCATGTGTCAATGTTTACAACGCAAAACCGGAAGTTCTATTTATGTGTCGGGTTTACCAAACAGAGCACTTTATTGAGCGTTGAAGAAAACAGACACTGCTTTGAATAAGAAATAGAACGCTCTTTATACACGACACACGTTAGTTATAAGATTATACAGGCACATTTGACAGCATGACCGGGGTCACGTCACCAAAGTTGCATACACAAGCTCACAACCCTAAATAAACTAATTAAGCTATTGATGATGCATGGCTCAAATCAGAATGAACAGAAGTGCATATAAACAAAACAAGTGTGCATATAAATAAACAATGGGCATTTTGAGAATAATTGACATCAGATCCCAATTGAATGTGAATTGTTTACAATTTAGCACGTCACAGTTTGTGATTCTACACACTGTAGTATTTGTCTACGAATCTAGGTCATCACTCCATCGATGCGCGACTTGGTCAAGCGATAATTGAATAGCACAATAGTTTGCCTGCACACTGCACTGGATCAAACAATCACTGAACGAATAGATCACACGGGCGACACATTGTTGTTACTGCGTGCGCGTCCTCAGTTGACAGGTTGGGATTTCCCAGTTTCCAGCAACAGTTATCTTTGGGCTGGTTTACCAGTTTCACTTAAAGAAACACAACTTCTTCGAATTTCCAAGAGTTCTGGAAGCCACTGCCATTACCACGGTGAGCGCCAAATGTCATAGGGTTACTATGGGTCCATTTATATTATTAAATGTCCTTGAGCCTTTGACATTAAATTTATAAAGTTAGCCTTGGCAGTATGGGCTCCGTCAATGAATTCTCAGTGTTGGTGGGCAGGGTCTATGGAAAGTTCATATTACCTTTTGTAGTCTTCAATAGCATTTATTCATCTTAATAACACATCTTGATTATCATCATCATCACCACCAACACATACAATCAAACATCATCCACAGACTGGCATAGTCTGTTCACATAACACAGAGAGTGTTATCATACATCACTATAGGCATAGAATAGGCCCTGCAACCAAATGACATGTAGATGGGAACGAGTCATTTTGGGGTCATTCGGCCAAAAAACATGGCCGCCAGCAGGCATCTTTGATTTCACTCTTTGTATGACTAAATCCTTTAGCACGGGCTACAGGTCGTACCTTTAGTCCGATCATCATAAAATTTGTCATGGCTGTTGAAATTGGAATGTAGATGGGAACGAGTCATTTTGGGGTCATTCGGACAAAAAACATGGCCGCCAGCGGCCATCTTGGATTTCAAAATTCAATCCATTAGCACGGGCCACAGGTCGTACTGTTCGTCTGATCATCATGAAATTTGTCATGGATGTTAATATTGACATGTAGATGGGAACGAGTAATTTTGGGGTCATTCGGCCAAAAAACATGGCGGCCAGCAGCCTTCTTGGATTTTACTCTTTGTATGACTAAATTCTTTAGCACGGGCTACAGGTCGTACCTTTAGTCTGATCATCATCAAATTTGTCATGGATGTTAATATTGACATGTAGATGGGAACGAGTAATTTTGGGGTCATTCGGCCAAAAAACATGGCCGCCAGCAGCCATCTTGGATTTTACTCTTTGTATGACTAAATCCTTTAGCACGGGCTACAGGTCCTACTTTTAGTCTGATCATCATAAAATTTGTCAAGAATGTTAATAATGACATGTAGATGGGAACAAGTCATTTTGGGGTCAATCGGCCAAAAAACATGGCCGCCAGCAGCCATCTTGGATTTTACTCTTTGTATGACTAAATCCTTTAGCACGGGCTACAGGCCGTACCTTTAGTCTGATCATCATAAAATTTGTCATGGCTGTTGAAATTGGAATGTAGATGGGAACGAGTAATTTTGGGGTCATTCGGCCAATAAACATGGCCGCCAGTGGCCATCTTGGATTTCAAAATTTAATCCATTAGCACGGGCCACAGGTCGTACTGTTCGTCTGATCATCATAAAATTTGTCGTGGATGTTAACAATGACATGTAGATGGGAACGAGTAATTTTGGGGTCATTCGGCCAAAAAACATGGTCGCCAGCAGCCATCTTGGATTTTACTCTTTGTATGACTAAATCCTTTAGCACGGGCTACAGGTTGTACCTTTAGTCTGATCATCATAAAATTTGTCGTGAATGTTAATAATGACATGTAGATGGGAACGAGTAATTTTGGGGTCATTCGGCCAAAAAACATGGTCGCCAGCAGCCATCTTGGATTTTACTCTTTGTATGACTAAATTCTTTAGCATAGGCTACAGGTCGTACCTTTAGTCTGATCGTCATAAAATTTGTCATGGATGTTAACGATGACATGTAGATGGGATACAATCATTTTGGGGTCATTCGGCCGAAAACATGGCCGCCAGCAGCCATCTTGGATTTTACTTTTCTCTTCATGTCTATAAACTAGTATTAGGCATTCAACTTTCCACATTCCTAATCGCTCCATTGACTGTAATACATTAAATTATTCCCTTTCCAAGTTGAGCTACAGTGTCATTGACACTTTCATTTGTATCCGGAGTGGAAATTCATATGACTTTAATGTGTCTTTTAAACATTGTGTCTGAGAAACAGATAATTAACTTTGTGTAGCCTTGATACCTGGAATGGAACATAATCAAAGTGAGCTTCATTAGGTTAAATATTCAGCTTAATCCTTCCATGACGGGAGCTTCCTGAAATTTTGCAAAAACCCTGTGTCAATGCATTCTATTAAAACCCTGTGTGTCAATGCATTCTATTAAAACCCTGTGTCAATGCATTCTATTAAAACCCTGTGTCAATGCATTCTATTAAAACCCTGTGTCAATGCATTCTATTAAAACCCTGTGTCAATGCATTCTATTAAAACCCTGTGTCAATGCATTCTATTAAAACCCTGTGTCAATGCATTCTATTAAAACCCTGTGTCAATGCATTCTATTAAAACCCTGTGTCAATGCATTCTATTAAAACCCTGTGTCAATGCATTCTATTAAAACCCTGTGTCAATGCATTCTATTAAAACCCTGTGTCAATGCATTCTATTAAATATGCGAGTCTCCCTAAGAGTCCCTATAAGAGAATGCATTGGCTTAACAATTTAACAGTATTTACCTTGACCTTGTAAGCCAGTGCATTCTCTTATATATGTGAGGCTCCCTATGGGAGACTTGCATATATAAGAGAATGCACTAGCACATGATCTTTAATGCTGTACCAGTGCAGTTCCTGTTATGACCCTCATGAAAGGGTTAACCCTTTACCCAACAAACCGGCCAAAACCGGCCAAATAAAGCTTCAACCGCCTAAAATATCTTCGGTCTGTCTCAATAGAACCATACAAATATGGATATCATTGGAACCGGCTCCTTGACCACATTGTGATAGTTACAGTTATGCCCTGTGCCAATGCATTCTCTTATATATGCGAGTCGACCATAGGTCGCCTCGCATATATAAGAGAATGCATTGGCCTAAAACAAATCTTTTTTTAACACTTTTTACCATTTTTTCTTACATTCTTTAACAATTTTATAATTTTTAATGTGTTAAGCCAATGCATTCTCTTATATATGCGAGGGCCCTTCTGTTGGGTAAAGGGTTAAATGAACGATTCACATTAATTTTCAGGTTATTAATGGTGGTCCGCTGCCAAACGCTCCCTTAATTCAACCTTTATCAAGCTTCGATTCTTCTGGTACATTCATCGGGTTTAACCAACTTAAGGCTCTACTCCCAGGTATGTATATAGTGATTAAAGTCACAGTTAAGGCTCTACTCCCAGGTATGTATATAGTGATTAAAGTCACAGTTAAGGCTCTACTCCCAGGTATGTATATAGTGATTAAAGTCACAGTTAAGGCTCTACTCCCAGGTATGTATATAGTGATTAAAGTCACAGTTAAGGCTCTACTCCCAGGTATGTATATAGTGATTAAAGTCACAGTTAAGGCTCTACTCCCAGGTATGTATATAGTGATTAAAGTCACTGTTAAGGCTCTACTCCCAGGTATGTATATAGTGATTAAAGTCACAGTTAAGGCTCTACTCCCAGGTATGTATATAGTGATTAAAGTCACAGTTAAGGCTCTACTCCCAGGTATGTATATAGTGATTAAAGTCACAGTTAAGGCTCTACTCCCAGGTATGTATATAGTGATTAAAGTCACAGTTAGTGTTTAACCAACTTAAGGCTCTACTCCCAGGTATGTATATAGTGATTAAAGTCACAGTTAAGGCTCTACTCCCAGGTATGTATATAGTGATTAAAGTCACAGTTAAGGCTCTACTCCCAGGTATGTATATAGTGATTAAAGTCACAGTTAGTGTTTAACCAACTTAAGGCTCTACTCCCAGGTATGTATATAGTGATTAAAGTTACAGTTAAGGCTCTACTCCCAGGTATGTATATAGTGATTAAAGTCACAGTTAAGGCTCTACTCCCAGGTATGTATATAGTGATTAAAGTCACAGTTAAGGCTCTACTCCCAGGTATGTATATAGTGATTAAAGTCACAGTTAAGGCTCTACTCCCAGGTATGTATATAGTGATTAAAGTTACAGTTAAGGCTCTACTCCCAGGTATGTATATAGTGATTAAAGTTACAGTTAAGGCTCTACTCCCAGGTATGTATATAGTGATTAAAGTCACAGTTAAGGCTCTACTCCCAGGTATGTATATAGTGATTAAAGTCACAGTTAAGGCTCTACTCCCAGGTATGTATATAGTGATTAAAGTCACAGTTAAGGCTCTACTCCCAGGTATGTATATAGTGATTAAAGTCACAGTTAAGGCTCTACTCCCAGGTATGTATATAGTGATTAAAGTCACAGTTAAGGCTCTACTCCCAGGTATGTATATAGTGATTAAAGTCACAGTTAGTGTTTAACCAACTTAAGGCTCTACTCCCAGGTATGTATATAGTGATTAAAGTCACAGTTAAGGCTCTACTCCCAGGTATGTATATAGTGATTAAAGTCACAGTTAAGGCTCTACTCCCAGGTATGTATATAGTGATTAAAGTCACAGTTAGTGTTTAACCAACTTAAGGCTCTACTCCCAGGTATGTATATAGTGATTAAAGTCACAGTTAAGGCTCTACTCCCAGGTATGTATATAGTGATTAAAGTCACAGTTAAGGCTCTACTCCCAGGTATGTATATAGTGATTAAAGTCACAGTTAAGGCTCTACTCCCAGGTATGTATATAGTGATTAAAGTCACAGTTAAGGCTCTACTCCCAGGTATGTATATAGTGATTAAAGTCACAGTTAGTGTTTAACCAACTTAAGGCTCTACTCCCAGGTATGTATATAGTGATTAAAGTCACAGTTAAGGCTCTACTCCCAGGTATGTATATAGTGATTAAAGTCACAGTTAAGGCTCTACTCCCAGGTATGTATATAGTGATTAAAGTCACAGTTAAGGCTCTACTCCCAGGTATGTATATAGTGATTAAAGTCACAGTTAGTGTTTAACCAACTTAAGGCTCTACTCCCAGGTATGTATATAGTGATTAAAGTCACAGTTAAGGCTCTACTCCCAGGTATGTATATAGTGATTAAAGTCACAGTTAAGGCTCTACTCCCAGGTATGTATATAGTGATTAAAGTCACAGTTAAGGCTCTACTCCCAGGTATGTATATAGTGATTAAAGTCACAGTTAAGGCTCTACTCCCAGGTATGTATATAGTGATTAAAGTCACAGTTAAGGCTCTACTCCCAGGTATGTATATAGTGATTAAAGTCACAGTTAGTGTTTAACCAACTTAAGGCTCTACTCCCAGGTATGTATATAGTGATTAAAGTCACAGTTAAGGCTCTACTCCCAGGTATGTATATAGTGATTAAAGTCACAGTTAAGGCTCTACTCCCAGGTATGTATATAGTGATTAAAGTCACAGTTAAGGCTCTACTCCCAGGTATGTATATAGTGATTAAAGTCACAGTTAGTGTTTAACCAACTTAAGGCTCTACTCCCAGGTATGTATATAGTGATTAAAGTCACAGTTAAGGCTCTACTCCCAGGTATGTATATAGTGATTAAAGTCACAGTTAAGGCTCTACTCCCAGGTATGTATATAGTGATTAAAGTCACAGTTAGTGTTTAACCAACTTAAGGCTCTACTCCCAGGTATGTATATAGTGATTAAAGTCACAGTTAAGGCTCTACTCCCAGGTATGTATATAGTGATTAAAGTCACAGTTAAGGCTCTACTCCCAGGTATGTATATAGTGATTAAAGTCACAGTTAAGGCTCTACTCCCAGGTATGTATATAGTGATTAAAGTTACAGTTAGTGTTTAACCAACTTAAGGCTCTACTCCCAGGTATGTATATAGTGATTAAAGTCACAGTTAAGGCTCTACTCCCAGGTATGTATATAGTGATTAAAGTCACAGTTAAGGCTCTACTCCCAGGTATGTATATAGTGATTAAAGTCACAGTTAAGGCTCTACTCCCAGGTATGTATATAGTGATTAAAGTCACAGTTAGTGTTTAACCAACTTAAGGCTCTACTCCCAGGTATGTATATAGTGATTAAAGTCACAGTTAAGGCTCTACTCCCAGGTATGTATATAGTGATTAAAGTCACAGTTAAGGCTCTACTCCCAGGTATGTATATAGTGATTAAAGTCACAGTTAAGGCTCTACTCCCAGGTATGTATATAGTGATTAAAGTCACAGTTAAGGCTCTACTCCCAGGTATGTATATAGTGATTAAAGTCACAGTTAAGGCTCTACTCCCAGGTATGTATATAGTGATTAAAGTCACAGTTAAGGCTCTACTCCCAGGTATGTATATAGTGATTAAAGTCACAGTTAGTGTTTAACCAACTTAAGGCTCTACTCCCAGGTATGTATATAGTGATTAAAGTCACAGTTAAGGCTCTACTCCCAGGTATGTATATAGTGATTAAAGTCACAGTTAAGGCTCTACTCCCAGGTATGTATATAGTGATTAAAGTCACTGTTAAGGCTCTACTCCCAGGTATGTATATAGTGATTAAAGTCACAGTTAAGGCTCTACTCCCAGGTATGTATATAGTGATTAAAGTCACAGTTAAGGCTCTACTCCCAGGTATGTATATAGTGATTAAAGTCACAGTTAAGGCTCTACTCCCAGGTATGTATATAGTGATTAAAGTCACAGTTAGTGTTTAACCAACTTAAGGCTCTACTCCCAGGTATGTATATAGTGATTAAAGTCACAGTTAAGGCTCTACTCCCAGGTATGTATATAGTGATTAAAGTCACAGTTAAGGCTCTACTCCCAGGTATGTATATAGTGATTAAAGTCACTGTTAAGGCTCTACTCCCAGGTATGTATATAGTGATTAAAGTCACAGTTAAGGCTCTACTCCCAGGTATGTATATAGTGATTAAAGTCACAGTTAAGGCTCTACTCCCAGGTATGTATATAGTGATTAAAGTCACAGTTAAGGCTCTACTCCCAGGTATGTATATAGTGATTAAAGTCACAGTTAGTGTTTAACCAACTTAAGGCTCTACTCCCAGGTATGTATATAGTGATTAAAGTCACAGTTAAGGCTCTACTCCCAGGTATGTATATAGTGATTAAAGTCACAGTTAAGGCTCTACTCCCAGGTATGTATATAGTGATTAAAGTCACAGTTAGTGTTTAACCAACTTAAGGCTCTACTCCCAGGTATGTATATAGTGATTAAAGTTACAGTTAAGGCTCTACTCCCAGGTATGTATATAGTGATTAAAGTCACAGTTAAGGCTCTACTCCCAGGTATGTATATAGTGATTAAAGTCACAGTTAAGGCTCTACTCCCAGGTATGTATATAGTGATTAAAGTCACAGTTAAGGCTCTACTCCCAGGTATGTATATAGTGATTAAAGTCACAGTTAAGGCTCTACTCCCAGGTATGTATATAGTGATTAAAGTCACAGTTAGTGTTTAACCAACTTAAGGCTCTACTCCCAGGTATGTATATAGTGATTAAAGTCACAGTTAAGGCTCTACTCCCAGGTATGTATATAGTGATTAAAGTCACAGTTAAGGCTCTACTCCCAGG
The DNA here is from genome assembly GCA_032622095.1 of Siphonodentalium dalli. Taxonomy (NCBI): domain Eukaryota; kingdom Metazoa; phylum Mollusca; class Scaphopoda; order Gadilida; family Siphonodentaliidae; genus Siphonodentalium; species Siphonodentalium dalli. Next base: position 15,570,390 of record CP136061.1, read on the forward strand.
TATGTATATAGTGATTAAAGTCACAGTTAAGGCTCTACTCCCAGGTATGTATATAGTGATTAAAGTCACAGTTAAGGCTCTACTCCCAGGTATGTATATAGTGATTAAAGTCACAGTTAGTGTTTAACCAACTTAAGGCTCTACTCCCAGGTATGTATATAGTGATTAAAGTCACAGTTAAGGCTCTACTCCCAGGTATGTATATAGTGATTAAAGTCACAGTTAAGGCTCTACTCCCAGGTATGTATATAGTGATTAAAGTCACAGTTAGTGTTTAACCAACTTAAGGCTCTACTCCCAGGTATGTATATAGTGATTAAAGTTACAGTTAAGGCTCTACTCCCAGGTATGTATATAGTGATTAAAGTCACAGTTAAGGCTCTACTCCCAGGTATGTATATAGTGATTAAAGTCACAGTTAAGGCTCTACTCCCAGGTATGTATATAGTGATTAAAGTCACAGTTAAGGCTCTACTCCCAGGTATGTATATAGTGATTAAAGTCACAGTTAAGGCTCTACTCCCAGGTATGTATATAGTGATTAAAGTCACAGTTAAGGCTCTACTCCCAGGTATGTATATAGTGATTAAAGTCACAGTTAGTGTTTAACCAACTTAAGGCTCTACTCCCAGGTATGTATATAGTGATTAAAGTCACAGTTAAGGCTCTACTCCCAGGTATGTATATAGTGATTAAAGTCACAGTTAAGGCTCTACTCCCAGGTATGTATATAGTGATTAAAGTCACAGTTAAGGCTCTACTCCCAGGTATGTATATAGTGATTAAAGTCACAGTTAAGGCTCTACTCCCAGGTATGTATATAGTGATTAAAGTCACAGTTAAGGCTCTACTCCCAGGTATGTATATAGTGATTAAAGTCACAGTTAAGGCTCTACTCCCAGGTATGTATATAGTGATTAAAGTCACAGTTAAGGCTCTACTCCCAGGTATGTATATAGTGATTAAAGTCACAGTTAAGGCTCTACTCCCAGGTATGTATATAGTGATTAAAGTCACAGTTAGTGTTTTAAATTGAAAGGGGTACTGTACACTCAATCCGGCCATTTATGGGACCATCTCCTTTTTAGCTCACCTGAGACGAAGTCTCCGGTGGAGCTATAGTCATCACTCCTCGTCCGTCGTCCGTCCGTCCGTCTGTCTGTCTGTCTGTCCGTCTGTCCGTCTGTCCGTCCGTCAACTTTTTTAAAAACATCTTCTCCTCTGAAACCATCATACCAAATTGGTTCATATTTGGTGTGGATGTTCCCTAGGTGACTCTCATTCAGATTTGTTCAAATGAGGTCACTGGGTCAAATAGTTGCCAAACCAGGGTCATAACTCTATTCCTCCACAGTAATTCTTACAACAACTTCTTGTCCATAACCATTGTGCCGATTTAGCTAATATTTGGTATGGAGGGTCCTTGGGTGACTGGTGTTCAGATTTGTTCAAATGAGGTCACCCGGTCAATTAGTTGAGAAACCAGGGCCATAACTCATAGTAATTCTTACAATGACTTCATCTACAAAAATATTCGGCCGATTTAGCTTATATTTGGTACTGAGGGACCTTGGGTGACTGGGAATCAGATTTGTTCAAATTGGATCACTGGGTCATTAGGGGCAGAGCCAGGGACATAACTCTAAAAACCAAAAAATTACATTTTTGTATTTTGATCATATTTGGTGTGGATGTTCCCTAGGTGACTGTCATTCAGATTTGTTCAAATGAGGTCACTGTGTCAAACAGTTGCGAAACCAGGGCCATAACTATATTCCTCCTTGGTAATTCTTATAACGACTTCTTGTCTATAACCATTGTGCCGATTTAGTTTATATTTGGTATGTGGGGTCATTGAATGACTGGGGTTCAGATTTGTTCAAATGGGGTCACTGGGTCAAATTCGGGTGCAGGCAGGGCCATAATTCCCCAAAAAATAATAAAAAATTCAGGAACTCCTTGATCAATTTAACATACAAAAAAAATTATCACCCTCCCCCCACATGACCCAGAACCCCACCCTGCCCCCAACCAACAGCATTCCACCCTATCTCATTTCCTAACTCACAGGATCTCCCCCACCAGCATATTAAGTCAATTGTATTAGCTACAGACAGAGAGAGTTAATATAAATACACACACAGGCATCAATTGAGATGTTTATCAGGCTGACAGGTGTGAACTTAATGCACCAGACAGCACTCATGCCAATGTGTGTTATTAAAATAAAAACAAATTATTGTTCTCTAACCTGAATTTAGTGTGTCTGGCATTTGCAGAATGAGGTTCCCAGAGGGTGAATTTAGTTATGCTACCCTGCACAGCAGTCTAGCATCACCAAATACACTAGCCAGGGTCCTCATTCTGCTTAAGCCTCATCTTCTGGGAAGTATATAGGCACTTAAATTGACATTTTTACTTACTTTTTCCCTTCTATTTAGTTTCTATATCCCCTAATTTGTGAATATAAAATGCATAATTGAGGTGCCCAGTGGGTGCACATCACCAACTTTAACTGGAGAACTTCAATCTAATGCTATGTCTCCCATAGCAGTTGAGGCCTACACAGAATGAGGTCCTCAGAGGGTGAATTTGGTGATGCTAGCCCGCATTGCAGGATTGTGTCATTAAATTCACCCTTATGGGACCTCATTGTGCAAATGTCAGACACTATGTTCAGGCTTGGCTGTTCGAATATTATGTTCTTAACCACCAGTATCCAATTGAACTCATTATACCCTGAAAAGAAAACTTGGGGGGGGGGGGGGGGGTATATTGGATTGAATTTGTCAGTATCTATGTCAGACTGTTTTCCCATCCATCCATCTGTCATGTCTCTATCCGTCCATCAATTGTTTTCTTCTCCAGATACATATTAAAGACCAAATGGGTTTAAATATTTAGGTGTGGATGTAAATCCTTGTTTTGAACACAGCTGTAGGAGTAACACAATACATTGGTATCACTGGGCAAATGTTTGTGCCATCATTAATTATCTTCATGTCAACAGGTCTCCCAGACATTCTTGTTGCTGATAGTGGCTTTATGAATGGAATTTTATCCCATGTTTATCTCAGATACAAATTGCCTGTTTGAAAGATAAAGTTTATTTTTACTATTAATATTAACCATTTCATGACCAGAGTTGTGCTGGTGAGACCCTGTGCTTGTGCATTCTCTTATATATGCTCCCATGGGAAGCCTCCCATATAAAAGAGAATGCACTGGCTTTCCAGGTCATGGTAATTTTGTTAAGGCAATAGGCATCCAAATAAATGATGTATGTCATATTCTTGCAGGGATGTCGCCACTGTGTTGGGGGGGGGGGGGTGATTTACAGATTTGTTCAATGAAATGTAATTTTTGAGCTCACATCTTCTCTAGACTGAATGGGTTCATATTTGGTGTAGATGTTCCCTAGGTGACTTACATTCATATTTGTTTAAATGAGGTCACTCTATCAAATGGTTATGAAGGCAGGGCCATAACTCTTGCTCTCCATAGTAATTCTTAAAAACTACCTCTTCTGCTGTACCATCAGGTTGAACGGGTTCATATTTGGTATGAACAGTCCTTGGGTGACCTGGAGTTCAGATTTTTTTTTCAAATGGGATCATTGGTTTTAAATGGGGTCAACTTGTCAACTAGGGGTCAAGCAAAGGAAAGTTTTCCTCTTAATATGCTTCCTTCACACAGACCATCAGGTCTATTTTATTGATATTTAGTATGAAGGGTTCTTTGGTATCTGGGATTCAAATTTATTCAGATGGGGTCACCAGATTAAATAGACTGGGGCCAGGGACATAACTGTATGTCTCTATAGTAATACTTAAAAATGTCTTCTCAAGAGAGGTTTGACTATTTAGCTTACATATAGTATGGAGGATCCTTTAGTGACTGAGATTCAGATTTTTTAACATGAGGTCAACCTGTCAAGAAATGAAGGGGCTATGGGGACTTCACTTAAAACATCTACCTTGGAACTACCTGACTGATTAATCTTGACATATATATGTTGTTTTCGGGTTCATGGATAATTGGGCTTCAAACATGTCTAAATAGTTTATAAAACGGTGCTTGTGAGATTGGAAATTTCGAACAATTGAGAAAGTTTGAGACGTCAGTTGTGAAATTCTAACCTAAGACTTGGGAATCTGGAGCCCGGTCTGGAGGGGATATGTTTAGCTGGAGGGGGATCTGTAGTGTTCCATTGGTAATTTAAAGGTAGATATTCGCTGATCGACATGAAGCCTCTCTAGCCACATATCCTGTGTAGATCCGCTTCTTTTAAAGTGATTATGAAAAGTTCTGACTGTTATGGTCTCAAGAGTCCCAGTCTTATCAGTCTTTGCAGTCTGGTGAGCGACCCCACAGGTTTTGACTGTCTTGTATACTCAACAGAATATATGCAACAATTAATTTGAGCCATGGATTAGTGCAAAATAAACTCATGTGATCTATGAACAATGCAAACAATTGTATGAACATGAATAAATGGCTGGAGTCCTAAATGCATTTTCATTATAATTACACATCGTTCAAAAAGTAAATGCGTGTATTTTACACTCATCCATGGCTCAAATTCATTCAATTGTTGCATATATTCTGTTGAGTATAAAAGGAGATGGTCCCATAAATGGTCAGATTTAGGATGCATTTCCTGTTTAAAATTTTCAAGATATGAACAGTATCAGATCAACAGGTAAAGTTTGACTCTTTCAGTTTGATACAATTGATTTTGTCAGTTTGTCTGTTTTGATTTGATTTATTTTGTCAGTTTGTCTGTTTCAAATCCCCAAGTATTATGGTTTCCCGATCAGAACTTGTGTTTTCTAGACCAGATCAAATTTGTACATAAACGTTTAAGATGAATGTAAAGGTAAATCTGGACTAATTCCCTTTTTAGAGTTGTTCCCCCTTTCAACTCAGATTTTACAATTGATTTTGGTTTCCATATCATGATTTTTTATCCATATTTGTTTCTATAAACGCCGTTTGGTTTATATTTTTTCTGAAAACATTCCAGAAATGGACGCAACAAACAATGCGAACCAGCAGCGACAAGCTACACCAGAGCTTCCGCAGACGATATCAACTATTATTACCACAGGAATCGTCCCAGCATCAGACTCAGAATCACCGCCCACGTCGTCAGAAGAGCGTCTACCGAAACCCAGACCAGTATATTCGGGAGAGGTATGTCTCAGTCAGTCCTTTGATTTTAAAATATGTAAGTGCTTTGTTTTACTTTTTGTGGCTGGTAAATAACATAAAGAGGGACTGTACACTAAATCCGGCCCTTTATGGGACCATCTCCTTTTATACTCAACAGAATATATGGAACAAATGAATGAATTTGAGTCATGGATTATTGCAAAATATACTCATGTGCTCTATGAACGATGCAAACATGGTAACTATAAACTCATTTTCATTATAATTACCATGTTGTTGCATCGTTCATAGAGCACACACGTGTATTTTGCTCTGAGCCATGGCTCAAATACATTCATTTGGAGGGACTGGAGCAGATGGCACTCCACAGTTCATGCTTCCATCTGTGTGGGGCTCCCTGTGGGTTACCTATATTTTGCACTGATAATGAAGTGCAGAAGATATTCCCGTCAAAGATACGTTACACACTGAACTACATGTTATCTTCATTTTTATTCACAAAGAGAGGATCTATGAGATCCGTTTAAAATTTATTATTTTGGTATGAAATAACTTAAGTACCTTTTTGAATCATTATTATGACGTAGCAGGTCACAGGTCACGTGTCCACTAGCAGTAAGGCCAAAAAAAAAAAAGGTTTTGGTTCTCAGGCACCGCCGCATTGAATAAAAAGGGCCGCATTAGGCCTTTTTATTGCAATGCCCGATGTTACGACAAAAAAACTTACGAAAATTTTTTTTTTTTTTGGGGGGATTTAATCAACATGTCCATAGCAGATATGTGTTGAATATTAGTGTTCATTGAGCTCTAACATGTAATGTGTTAAAAAGTGACTTGCAGGCTTACAACATAAAGTAGATGACTACAATTAAGAAAATGATTAGCTGATCCTCATGCTCCTCTTACAATTAGTCATTGTGAACAACTTACACTAATTGTAACTTTATACAATTGAAAGGCACAGGACTAAATTCAGGATCACATATTAGAATGGGGAGTTATCAGTTTTTAGACAACAATAACAGTAGTTAATGTCAGGGGCATTATATATTGTTAGGTAATCCCAGTCATACACTGGTAGTACAATGTCATTTTTATGTTTACCCATACCATAGTATGGTAAACATAATGTCGACGTCCGGATTGACCACTCGTCGTGCGTCCGTCCGTCTGTCTGTCTGTCTGTCTGTCTGTCTGTCTGTCTGTCCGTGGACACTTTACGCATGGTGCGATAACTCAAATATTTTCTATCCGATCGGAACTAAATTTTGTATATGAGCTTCTCAGACCGTAATACAGATCGAGTTTTTTTTGACGGAGTTATGGCCCTTTTTCAACTTCGAATTCACGCATGCTGTCATAACTCAAACAATTTTTATCTGATCGGAACCAAATTTGGTATGCGAGTTTCAGAGCCCAAAATACAGATCGAGTTCGAATATGGGTTTGATCCGAGTTTTTTTTACGGAGTTATTGCCCTTTTTCGACTTAGAATTCATGGATGCTACAATAACTAAAAAAAATATTATCTCATGAGAAACAAATTTGGTATGTGAGTTTCTCTATCTAAAATACAATTCGAGTTCGAATATGGGTTTGATCAGATTATTTTTAATGGAGTTATGGCCCTTTGATATAGAATTCATCCATGCTTCGATAGCTCAACCAGTTATCGTCTGATAGGAACCAAATTTGGTATGTGAGTTTCTCAACTCAAAATACAGATCAAGTTTGAATATGGGTTAGAACCTGTTTTTTATACCAGAGTTATGGCCCTTTTTAACTAAGGATTGAACAGATTCGATATTTTTATGCTTATCATGTAGAACCATAGCAGATATATAACCCCTGTGATATCAGTTAGCACTGAGAGAGAGAATAGATTAACTTGTATTATTGGAAATTAGAGTTATTTTTAGCCATCATATTGTCAGGGCACTGTGGAAGCTGTAATTGGACAGAGAACCATCTGTTGTTTATTGTATTTCCATACAGCTCTCTGGTTTAGGATATCAATGCAGTGTTCCAGTGACATACCTGTACCTAATTTTATTGAGTTAAAATTGTTAACCCTTGTCATCAATTTTATGCTTTTGTATATTTTTCATGTAATCATTCTCCTATTATATCCCTTTCACTTGTATGGATTTTTGTGGTTAAAATGAACCCTTAATTCTCAACATTCCTTATACTTAGCAGAAATACCTTTCATCGGATATATCTCATTTTATTGAGATGTATGTAAATTTTGTATGTGAATTTCTCAGCCCAAAATACAGATAGATTTCGAATTTGGGTTTGATCCATTTTTTTATATTTTAAACAGAGTTATGGCTTTTGGATATTCGTGTCAGAACTGAAAATAGCTGATCACTATCGCCAAGGTATGGGTTAAACATCTGCCGATCGTGATCGGCCTCTCGTTATATAAGACTAAATGAGTTTATATGCATAACAGTTCCCTCTACCTTTCTGGTTATTACAAGACAGAGGAAGGTATCTTTGTCCATGCTTACTATGCGCAGAAAAAAATAAAAAATAAAAATAAAACCCTCCCTCCCTCATTGATTTGAAAAAAAAATTGCCCGAGAACCAAAACACTTTTTTTTTTTGGCCTAATATAAGCGAGAGGACACACAGGTAACGTTCTCTTTTCATCTTTGTGCGACAAGATCGAGGGAAGTAAAACGCTATGAGGAAATGAACCACATTACTGTCGGGTTCATTTTTTAGTTTAACCTAATCCGTTCTATATTTTTAACTTGTTGTGACTACGTTTCAATTTGAGAAACGACACAATACTTGTTAAATTAATATCAGAGTGACAATTTCATACTTGAATTTATTTGTCTTACGTAAATAAAATTGAAAAATATCTTTGTTCTGTTGAGAATTGTGGGAAATTTCCCAACTTCCGGTAACGGCGCACGTGGTTTACATTTCCGAATTGAATTCGTCTTTTCCGGTTCGCGTGTTGAACTCTCTTCTGGAACAATGTGTTATCTCTGTTCATTTGGTTTTAGAATGTAAGTATTATTTCGAACCTTCGATCAGCGAGACAACATTGGATTTGTAGCTTTGTTTATGTTGAAATTGTAACGTGACAACAGTCAACATTGGTTTTGTTTACGTTGAAATTGTCACTCACAAATATGTTTCATGTTGACAAATGTATAGAATGCGTAGGGAGCAAATTAACTGGCATTGCATCGCAATTTGCTACCCACATTTGTATGGATTATAGCTATGTAATTTGTCATGACTTTGCTATGAGTTTAGCACAATGATATCTAATTAACTTATTTGCTAATCCAAATTTTAACAGTGATTTGCTCCCTGCATAATTAGGGATCAGGTTTGGGTCCATTTTCGTTTATCTATGAATTAACTCACTTTGTGTGGTTTTGCTTGGTTCATAGTTTACTATGAATTAGTTTACTATACACACTGAGGTTGTTTGCCAACAAAATAACTTGGTGTCCAATGATAAGATCGCTCTGACACAAGTCATAACGTGACTCATCAGTCACCTAATTTCATGGTAAATTTTGAGGTCCCTTTCCTGATCCTTATCAATGGTCAAAAAACAGGCTAATTTTCTTCCTCGTGTGGCCTCGGCTTCAGTAACCCCATTGTCCAGCAGGCTCAGGCTAATCCAATTATCCTCATTCCATGCTGACCTTGAGGTGGCCCCGCCGCATACTTCACCAATGTCACTAGGCAAAAGGCGCCATACTGTTCCGAGGGTAGGTTCCAGTGTTCACGGATCCAACCATGCTTGACCGCTCCTGCTGGATCCTACCTCAGATTTTCGTCCTCCCACATCCCTTTCACTAGCATGTGCGATGTACCAAGATCTGTCCGCCCCCCAGGGAACATCACAATTTGCCATCCAAATTTGGATAATAGCCATGCAATTTGGTATGAATTTGATGTGATTTGAGATTGAGAACAATGCTCCAGTCCATCCCACGAGGACAGCGAGAGCATTTATTTGCTCCCGTAATTCGGACGACGGGTGTAATATTGCACCCATACTTTTTCTCAAACAAAAAGGCATTGTGGAATAGGCCTATGTCTAGTTACACTTTAATATGCCGTAGTTGAACTGAGCTGGTAAAGGATTTAAATAAACCTTCAAATAGTTCACTGTTGACCCAACAATTATAGTCTCCATTAGTATTTAATGAGATGAGGGTCGGGTGCGAAATTTAGCACCTGTGATTTGAAAATTACGAGTGTGTACGGGTGCGCGAGCAATCACTCCCGTCTCCTGGGAAGGACTGTTGCTCTCTAATCATGTCAATGAGAGGCTATTTGATAATCAAAATTTCCAAAGTAATTTGCTCCCTGGAGTCCACCCTCGGGTGGAATTGCTGATAAGACCACTTCCCGGGACTCTGCATGACCTTAAGATGCTTGATATTAGGCGGAAGGCAATTATCGCAAGTGTAGCAGCTGGGGCTGTAGCTATTCATCGTAAATTTCATTGGAGTGATACTTGTATAGCGATACACGATTCAAGTAATATCTGCATATCTATGGGCTAGTGTAAACCAACGTTTCGGTTTATTCTATGTAAACTGTTTGACTGATCTGCCCCATAACCATGTAGTTCAATGCAAATAGTGTTCATTTAGAAACACTAGTGGAGTGTATCGTTATCTGTATCGTTTCATTGGTCGGTTATCTGGATTTGTATCGTGTAATGACCTAGTGTGTCGCACTAATGGCTGCACAGCATGATTCTGCTTCTCGTCCGATTTTAAGCTGGCTCCGGGTTAGGGGGAAACAGTCTGTACATTAATCATACCTCGATGCCTCTTTCCAGGTTTTACTCAGCCCTGTTTATTCAGTTTAGTACTATACAGAAAAAAAACCATTGGTTGGGTATGATGATCTGACATTTAGTTACAATTCTAATTAGCAGGGCTGATTGCCATCTGATGTGCATTATGTTTCTCACTTGGGATTTCGGAAAACACTTGCTGATACATGTATTTCTGGTGTCTGTATGGAAAAAAAAAAGAAATCGAGACAATTGCAGGGCATCGAGGAAAATCAGACGCAGTTTCTCTCCTCCGGTATGTGTCCTGGGGGGTTCGAGGGGGAACCGAGCGTTGGGCCATCAGACAGCGCGCCGTCTCATACCGGGTTTTCTCGGGTGCTGTACGTAACAGTTAACATAGCGCAGTCATCGGCCTGGGCAGAGACTTTTAACAGACGCTCAATTTGTTGTTTAAACCATGGAGTTACCAGGGCTCAAACTTATTACCTTTCACTTGTCCCTGATTGGCATCTACTTTGTTTATGGGTAACCAATCGATTCTTCTGAATGTAAATTCTCCTCTTTACACAGATCATCTTTCACCCTTACTAAAGGTTCCGTGTGGCGGAACTCCAAGCCTTGGAATCCTTCCAACAAATTTGCGAAGGTCAATCTGGTTTTCTACAGCGATCAGCTGCTTTTCCGCAAACCAAGCTGCGAATCACATTTCTAATTGCGTAGAGCATTCATTCTTTCAACCAGTTTATTACCTCAGACCCGAGGAAATTGTTTTAATTTACAAAAACACCATTCATCGACGGATGTCGGGCAGTATTTCTTCACCAATCGCGTGGCAGAAATGTGGAATAAACTTCCAGAATATATTGTGATCGCAGAGACAGGTGCATTTCAGAATTTTGAGCCCTGCGTCATGCCAACGACATACCGTGATGCCCTGAATGATTGAGTCCTTCGCCGCCGGGGGGTTGTGGATCATTTAGGGCATTGCTGTACTCAGTGCTCCTTTTTGACATGCTGTCTTGAATAACTCAAACAGGCGGGCACTCCGTCTAACGGCGCACATGAGGCAATCACCGTTGGCGACAGATGAGTCTCTGCCCACGGGGAGGAACTAGGGTCCGGGTCCTCGCTGTATGATAGACAGACAGCCGTCAGACCATACGCACATGTGACTGGTCTTCCGTACCATGACATCTCTCGTACAACTGTCGAACGAGATTATGCCTTCACCTTAGTGGCTACGGTGGGTTGGAAACACGAACAGCTCATGGACCCGGGCCCTTCGTCTGTTAAGAACAATCAGTGAATAACAAGAAGACACTTTCTTCTTGTTATCAACATTCTGGTTGTTTTTAGACCTTCATCCTCCACAGCCTGTTCATCCTTTCCGACCGTTTGAAGTTGTTCCATCTCGATGGGCTTCCTCCTTCCAAACATTTTCTAATATATTACATTCAGGCCTCCAAGTGTCCCTTTCCTTCAAGGTAACTGAATACACTCGATTGAATCGACAGGCTGTGGAGGCAGTTTACAACTCGGGACTCTCCGGACTTATTTTCTTCTCGATTGTTTCGATACCAGAAAACATTTTAGGAATTTCAAACTCCTATCACGCTAGGGGTTTTTTTCCAACCAGTTTCACGGCTCATAGTAAATGCTGGTCATGTCATTGTCCGATGGAGATGGTTTATCTCCGGTGTATTTCGTACTCGAAGTAAAGTTTTTGAAAACAATAACATGGGTTTTCCTGGGCAGCAATTGGACGCTCACTACACTTTGAAGCCTCATGGACTACTAATACGTCGATTGGACATTTAACTACTGTCATTTTGACAGTCAGTTACAAAATAATTATTTTGAGCCTTGACCGGTTGTTAACAAAATTGGGTTTGTACCTGACAGTATGTCGTAAAAACTCACAATCATGGTTATGCAGCTATTGAAATCTGGGTTTCTTCGCCTGAAATGAGGTTTGGTCTGTTTCTAATCGTATTTACATTCACCTCTTCCTCATTTTACATCCAGATTGTCTATTCAGGTAGCAATAGATTTCCTTCCTCTGGTGTCAAAACGTCGGGATATCTTGGTTTGTTCAGTCACAAGCATGGATCAGAGTGGTCTATGCTTTCTGCATATGACCAGCTTGCTCCATGGAGGAGGCGGCACCTGCATGTACATGCATATGACCTTTGGGCGATTTCTACCAAATGAGTTTTCAAAATTACTGGTTACCTGACTTCAGGAATAAAAGGGGGGGGGGGCTAAGATTCAGCCATTGGGCTCATTCATCTACTTTCTCCACTTTACCGTGTATCATAAATCAAATCTGCGAATCGGTACCTTTTGGATTCATTTGTTGCTACTCAGCAGGTTCAAAAGAATTGCTCTTAATCAAAATACAATAGTATCTCATTCCTCGCAGCCTCCTCCTATGAGTTGATTCTAACATGTAGTTCAGTGTGTAACGTATCTTTGACGGGAATATAACATTTTCAATAGAAAATACATATTCCCTAATAAGATACTTATACACTGAACTCACATGGCCCTCCCAAATTGGGATTTCCCCTCCCCGCTGCTCGGTCACACCCCTCGAATCTTGTAAGAGGATGAAAAGAGAACGTTACCTGTGTGTCCTCTCGCTTATATTACTGCTAGTGGACACGTGACCTGTGACCTGCTACGTCATAATAATGATTCAAAAAGGTACTTAAGCTATTTCGTACCAAAATAATAAATTTTAAACGGATCTCATAGATCCTCTCTTTGTGAATAAAAATGAAGATAACATGTAGTTCAGTGTGTAACGTATCTTATTAGGGAATATGTATTTTCTATTGAAAATGTTATTTCATATTCATTGATGGAAATGTATAGATAGTAAGTTAAACAAACGGAACTTATTATCTGAACAATATTTAGTATAGAATGGTTTAACCCTTTACCCAACAGAACGGCCCTGTGCCAATGCATTCTCATATATAAGAGAATGCATTGGCTTAACACATTAAAAATTATAAAATTGTTAAAGAATGTAAGAAAAAATGGTAAAAAGTGTTAAAAAAGTGTTTTTTTTAGGCCAATGCATTCTCTTATATATGCGAGGCGACCTATGGTTGACTCGCATATATAAGAGAATGCATTGGCACAGGGTATAACTGTAACTATCACAATGTGATCAAGGAGCCGGTTCCAATGATATCCATATTTGTATGGTTCTATTGAGACAGACCGAAGATATTTTAGGCTGTTGAAGCTTTACTTGGCCGGTTTTGGCCGGTTTGTTGGGTAAAGGGTTAATAAGGGAACTACTCGTCAATGAGTATTTAGTATAGAATGGGTTAATAAGGGAACTACTCATCAATGAGTATTTAGTATAGAATGGGTTAATAAGGGAACTACTCATCAATGAGTATTTAGTATAGAATGGGTTAATAAGGGAACTACTCATCAATGAGTATTTAGTATAGAATGGGTTAATAAGGGAACTACTCATCAATGAGTATTTAGTATAGAATGGGTTAATAAGGGAACTACTCGTCAATGAGTATTTAGTATAGAATGGGTTAATAAGGGAACTACTCGTCAATGAGTATTTAGTATAGAATGGGTTAATAAGGGAACTACTCATCAATGAGTATTTAGTATAGAATGGGTTAATAAGGGAACTACTCATCAATGAGTATTTAGTATAGAATGGGTTAATAAGGGAACTACTCATCAATGAGTATTTAGTATAGAATGGGTTAATAAGGAACTACTCATCAATGAGTATTTAGTATAGAATGGGTTAATAAGGAACTACTCGTCAATGAGTATTTAGTATAGAATGGTTTAATAAGGAACTACTCATCAATGAGTATTTAGTATAGAATGGGTTAATAAGGGAACTACTAATCAATGAGTATTTAGTATAGAATGGGTTAATAAGGGAACTACTCGTCAATGAGTATTTAGTATAGAATGGGTTAATAAGGGAACTACTCGTCAATGAGTATTAAGTATAGAATGGGTTAATAAGGGAACTACTCGTCAATGAGTATTTAGTATAGAATGGGTTAATAAGGGAACTACTCGTCAATGAGTATTTAGTATAGAATGGGTTAATAAGGGAACTACTCGTCAATGAGTATTTAGTATAGAATGGGTTAATAAGGGAACTACTCTTCAATGAGTATTTAGTATAGAATGGGTTAATAAGGGAACTACTCGTCAATGAGTATTTAGTATAGAATGGGTTAATAAGGGAACTACTCGTCAATGAGTATTTAGTATAGAATGGGTTAATAAGGGAACTACTCGTCAATGAGTATTTAGTATAGAATGGGTTAATAAGGGAACTACTCGTCAATGAGTGTTTAGTATAGAATGGGTTAATAAGGGAACTACTCGTCAATGAGTATTTAGTATAGAATGGGTTAATAAGGGAACTACTCGTCAATGAGTATTTAGTATAGAATGGGTTAATAATGGAACTACTCGTCCATGAGTATTTAGTATAGAATGGGTTAATAAGGGAACTACTCGTCAATGAGTATTTAGTATAGAATGGGTTAATAAGGGAACTACTCATCAATGAGTATTTAGTATAGAATGGGTTAATAAGGGAACTACTCATCAATGAGTATTTAGTATAGAATGGGTTAATAAGGGAACTACTCATCAATGAGTATTTAGTATAGAATGGGTTAATAAGGGAACTACTCGTCAATGAGTATTTAGTATAGAATGGGTTAATAAGGGAACTACTCGTCAATGAGTATTTAGTATAGAATGGGTTAATAAGGGAACTACTCGTCAATGAGTATTTAGTATAGAATGGTTTAATAAGGAACTACTCATCAATGAGTATTTAGTATAGAATGGGTTCATAAGGGAACTACTCGTCAATGAGTATTTAGTATAGAATGGGTTAATAAGGGAACTACTCGTCAATGAGTATTTAGTATAGAATGGGTTAATAAGGGAACTACTCGTCAATGAGTATTTAGTATAGAATGGGTTAATAAGGAACTACTCATCAATGAGAATTTAGTATAGAATGGGTTAATAAGGGAACTACTCGTCAATGAGTATTTAGTATAGAATGGGTTAATAAGGGAACTACTCGTCAATGAGTATTTAGTATAGAATGGGTTAATAAGGGAACTACTCGTCAATGAGTATTTAGTATAGAATGGGTTAATAAGGGAACTACTCGTCAATGAGTATTTAGTATAGAATGGGTTAATAAGGGAACTACTCGTCAATGAGTATTTAGTATAGAATGGGTTAATAAGGGAACTACTCGTCAATGAGTATTTAGTATAGAATGGGTTAATAATGGAACTACTCATCAATGAGTATTTAGTATAGAATGGTTTAATAAGGAACTACTCATCAATGAGTATTTAGTATAGAATGGGTTAATAAGGGAACTACTCGTCAATGAGTATTTAGTATAGAATGGGTTAATAAGGGAACTACTCGTCAATGAGTATTTAGTATAGAATGGGTTAATAAGGGAACTACTCGTCAATGAGTATTTAGTATAGAATGGGTTAATAAGGGAACTACTCGTCAATGAGTATTTAGTATAGAATGGGTTAATAAGGGAACTACTCGTCAATGAGAATTTAGTATAGAATGGGTTAATAAGGGAACTACTCGTCAATGAGAATTTAGTATAGAATGGGTTAATAAGGGAACTACTCGTCAATGAGTATTTAGTATAGAATGGGTTAATAAGGAACTACTCGTCAATGAGTATTTAGTATAGAATGGGTTAATAAGGGAACTACTCATCAATGAGTATTTAGTATAAAATGGTTTAATAAGGGAACTACTCATCAATGAGTATTTAGTATAGAATGGGTTAATAAGGGAACTACTCATCAATGAGTATTTAGTATAGAATGGGTTAATAAGGGAACTACTCGTCAATGAGTATTTAGTATAGAATGGGTTAATAAGGGAACTACTCGTCAATGAGTATTTAATATAGAATGGGTTAATAAGGGAACTACTCGTCAATGAGTATTTAGTATAGAAAGGGTTAAACTTATTATTATAGTATAGAAAGGGTTTAATAAGGGAACTACTCGTTAGAGATGGGCGGTACTCGGTATTTACCGTGCGGTATCGGTATCAGCGTAATACCGATTTACCGTACCGAATCAAAACTAAAAATACCGAATTTCGGTACTGAAATTATTCATGTGTTGCCCAACTTGTGTGTCTTCGTATTGAGTAAAGGTTCTCAGTAAACAGTTTTGATTCGGTACTTTAATTAAAATTAATCTCAGAATTATACAAATCCATTAGACCATCAGTTTGACAGGCCTTGAGCGAGCAAAAGGAATAAACACTCACAGATGGCTGACCTAGTTACGGGCCTAACAATCAATGCAGTTGTTAGAATAGATACACACTACACAGTGTATCAAAGAAGCAGTGCTGTGACTTATTGCTACATTGTAACGTGGACAATACCACATTGACTGTCACTGTGTAATACTCAGGTGGTGGCAGTCTGTATAGCACGTGGCTTTGGTGACTTCAAAGACACCGACAATGCAAGCGGCATAAACAGAAATAAGGTCTGATTTCATTTATACAGTGAATCAAATCTACTTTCACTTTCTAAAAATAGAACAGATCCATCAATTGATTAAATTCTAAGATTTATTTCGGCGTTGCGGCTATTGATTGGGATTTGTGAATTGTGATCACTGATTACTACTCACAATTCTATCCACTCGCGAAAATGTGACGAAATTGACACGTATATATATTGTAGCCGTGCAATGATGCAATCTCTTATTCTTTTCAAAAGCGGTGCGACGGCCTGCGTGTACATGTAAATGATCAAAGAGATGTGTGATTATTGTGAATATCACTTAATTGAATAATTGTGTAGGTCATTGTGTTCCTCATTTAGCTGTTGTCGCGAATGTTGTAAATCCATGGGCATATTTTCATGTATATTGGTCAGTTAAAAACTTGAGTTACCGCAATTTACCGGGAATTTCTGCTCTGGTTTTGTAATTTAATAGCAATACCGATTACCGTACCGATACCGCGGTAAATCGACGAAAATTTACCGATACCGATACCGAGCTTAAAATTTCAATACCGCCCATCTCTACTACTCGTCAATGAGTATTTAGTATAGAATGGGTTAATAAGGGAACTACTCGTCAATGAGTATTTAGCATAGACTGGGTTAATAAAAATATATATGTGTCTAATTTAGTAGCGAACTAGAAATTGATGCTCATGTTTCACAAATTTCATGTCTGGTAACTTGTTGTTATGGTACACCATTCGAGGGCATATGTTCGACTCTCAGTACTGATCACACCAAGAATTCACTTCTACAAATAATGTTCAGGAGTGAATTTTAAGGCTGATTTCATAATGAGGGATGTAAATAATATTTTTAAAAGCCGGACTCGGTCGAATCAGATGAAAATTAATAATTGTCCTCTAATGTGTACCATTTCGTTGATCGTTCTCTCATGTTTGAAGTTTCTCAAGAAAAATATAATCGTATTTTCAGGCAATTAAGGATATCGCTCGATCCATGTTCCTCGATGTTATTAGCGGGATTGCACGGAATGTGGCTGTGGAATGCAAGCATGCTGTGGACACTATTCTCGATACCCAGACTGCATTGATGGATAGCATAGTTAGAGACACTACAGACAGCATGTTAAGGTTAGTGATCCATACCTCTCAAGGTCTATATAAGCATGCAGTCCAAGCCATTCTCATTACCCAGAATGCAATAGTGAATAGCATGTTAAGGTTAGTGGTCCATACTTCTCGAGGTCTATATAAGCATGCAGTCCAAGCCATTCTCGATACCCAGAATGCAATAGTGGATAGCATGTTACGGTTGGTGGTCCAATTCGGCTGGTTAAACAACACATGTGGCGGCCCACGTCCGGAATTTTCCCGGTCTTCCGATCGGCCATGAAGTCCGCCTCTGCCCTCATGAATTTATGTGAGAAGAGTACCATCTTATTGGATACACGGCTGGTTAAACAACACATGTGGCGGCCCACGTCGGTTTCATTTGCGGCCCAAGTTGTGGTTGGGCGGCCCAACCACATATACCCCCCCCCCCCCCCCCCCCCCCCCCAACCGTAAAAAAAAAACCCTCGGATTTTCGCTTGATAGAAAATCACGTGGAATCAGAATTTTTCCGGCCTCCGGCCCATCGGGTAATTTCCCGGTCTCCCGATCGGCCAGTCCGCCTCTGCTCCTGGGACCTCATTCTGCAAATAACAGACACACAATTTGATCAAAATAGACTGATTTATGGATCATTGAAATGTAATTTGATGATTAAACATTCCATGACTGGAGCTTCCTGATATTTTGCGAAAACCCTGAGCCCAAAGGGCACCTCGCATATTTAAGAGAATGCATTGGCTTAACAATATTTACCTTGATCTTGTAAGCCAGTGCATTCTCTAAAATATGCGAGGCTCGAATATATAAGAGAATGCACTGGCATAGGGTCTTTAATGCTGCACCAGCACAGTACAGCTCCTGTCATGATATGAAAGAGTTAAGGCATGAGAAAAACAATTGCATAAAAGATATGCAAATAAAAAAAAGATTATATTTGAAAGATATCTGCATTTGTTTCTATTATAGATCTGTCTGCAAAGATGTTTGGTTAGGTGAAATGAAGCATGCTGAGAGAAAAGCACTGGAGCGTGAGAGAGAATATACTCTCAACAGACTATCTATCGAGTTAATGGACGATATACTGAAAACCAGCGTCGACAAACAGATAGATATCATAGTAAAGGATGAGAATCGGTGAGTTAATATACCATGGGTAAACAGATAGATATCATAGCAAAGGAATAGAATCGGTGAGTTAATATACCATGAGTAAACAGATAGATATCATAGCAAAGGAATAGAATCGGTGAGTTAATATACCATGAGTAAACAGATAGATATCATAGCAAAGGAATAGAATCGGTGAGTTTAAAGGTGCCTTTGTATTAGATTATATTCTATAAAAAAAGTTACCGAATTATTCAAATTTTCCTCAAGAGTATACTAATATAGTAGTATAATGTTAGTATGAATGCGATATCCACAAAACACGCTTTGTTTGAGAGAAAATTTAGTTTGATTATGTTATCTTTTTGTGAAATAGAACAATGTTACTTTATCATCAGAGAGTCATGAAGTTAGCCGTAGATTTCCCAAAATCTTCGGCTATTGTCGCGAATCTTCTCTCATAAACAACAACCACGTGTTCACCAAACACAAGGCTCATACCTCCATCAAGCTGGTTTGGGGGCAAACAATTTCTCCTTCACAGGATTTTTCATAAACTCAAAAGGTAATCACTACGTAGAGCTACAAAAATGTACGATAAACATAATTAAACAAGAACGAAATGATAAAATGATAAACTCGCTATCTCTTATGCATGTGCTATTGAAATGACATACTGTTGCATCATCTCCTTATTTTGACATGAGCATGTGTAAATATTCCTTATTTGGTGTGTGACCTAATTATATATGTTATATAGAACATACAATTGACAATGCTATCATTGTTAATTCCTTAGTTTGTGTAAGATAAGATAAGATAGATAAAGATAAACTTTATTTAAAAGTCGGAGGTATTTAAACATAATTTGACATAATTATAATATATGAGGAGAAAACACAAACTGGATTAACACAATTTGATCTCTTTGCAAAAACAATTCTATTAGGTACAAGCTTTCTGTCTGATCATTCCCCAATCATGAAGTAAGTTCCATCCAAGTAACATACTAGTACATTAGCTGGATTTTTAACTGACATCAACTTAAAATGTGCCGCTTCTCCCCATTTTTGACCTCTCTCATATAACAGTATGCATATGTTCCATCAGAATATTTAACCCTTTGAGTGCCAGGTCGATTTTTGTATCAACCCATATACCCTGTGCCAATGCATTCTCTTATATATGCGAGTCGACCATAGGTCGCCTCGCATATATAAGAGAATGCATAGGCCTAACAATTTTTATTTTATTTTTTTACAATGTTTTATTTATTTATTTTTTTTACAATTTTTTACAATTTTAATAATTTATTCTTATATTCTTTAGCAGACTTATTTTGTAGGTTTAGGGCCGATGAGATCGGCCCCTGGCACTCAAAGGGTTAAATTGTATTTCTGTTTATAATGGAGTCCTTAATCATTATAATCTTATGATTTTCTGTTTTCCAGTTATGTCCAGGGAGAGCTGAAGAAGCAGTGCATAGAGAAAGCTAGCGTTGATTTGAGTGAGGATTATGTGACTCAGTGCGTCGCTTGCATAGCTCTCGAAGTGGGCGTCGACGTCCACCAAACCGATGTACTCAATAGACTCGAGGAACTTGAAGAATGTGAGAAATGTATCATGCTCTACAGGAAACATAAATTCTTCTCACACTGGAAATCACTGTTCTCAAAACGGACTAAAATCAAACGATTCATGCAGACCTTCCCACAAGCACCCTCCAGAGCGAGCCTCGGTGAAATCAGTTCGGCCATGTTTAATGGACAAGCGACTCTCAACCTTTCCGAGAGCATGTGGTATGTGGATGAGAAGGCTGTCATGTCGATAGGTTCGCTTTCATTGGCCGTGAAGAACAGATGGTGCGATATAGCATTGAATGCATATAGTATATACCGGAGGAAGCGGGAAGAGAAGGCATGGCAACCATTAGACATCCCTAAAGTCATAGGATCTTGTATAAACAAGTCCAAACCAGGTTAGTCTCACGTAACATTTATATATCTGACATTTGTGACCCGCCATATCAAAACCAGTCGTAAGTCAGGATTTTTTTACCCTGTGCCAATGCATTCTCTTATATATGCGAGTCGACCATAGGTCACCTCGCATATATAAGAGAATGCATTGGCCTAATACAATTTTAATAATTTTTTCTTGTATTCTTTAAAGGATTACAATGCTCATGAAACAACAAAACTCTATCGGAAAGCCACCCCTATTGTTATCACAATAATCCAAGTCCCATAAAAATCGCGTAATAAATAAGCCGAGAAATAAATAAATAATACCGGCACCGGTTGTCGGCTATCTCCGTCGCAAAACCTCGCATGACGTCAAGCGAGGTAAACTAATTAAAAACACGGAATCCGAGTCGGATTTAATTGTGTCTACCTATATGACGATGGAAAATCCGGAATAGACATCAGCGCGTGAGAGTGATGGAATTACTGCGGGGCATATCAATAGCATTGTGTACTCATGCATGGTTAATTGTCATCGCGCGGTGAGTTATATTCACTTGTGATTTGTCTTAAGCGCTGTTTGGAAAGTTATTGTTTTGACAAAAAAAAACGAGTGTCCCGTATTTACAATCATTCATTCGTAACAATGCCATATAAATGCAGTGTTTTCGGCTGTGGCTGGTCTTGTGACTTTCAGTTAGGTATAATGCTGTATTCATTTCCAAACGATGTTCGTTTACGTGCCATTTGGCAGGATTTCTGTGGGAAACCCGTTGCGCAAAATCAGAAACCGATTACATATACCAAATAAAGAGCGTTTAATTTGACAAGTCAGTCATGGTTACGAATACATACAATTGCAGTTAAAGTGGAGAGTATGTTGAATAATTCACGATAACAACTATTCTAAGTTGATTACACATTTCCTTCACCATGGCTCAATAAAGAGCGTTCCATGTTAAGAGTTTTCCTAATATGGTACGAATAAAAAGAGTTTAATAAAGTGGAAATTGCTATGACTTGGAAGGGTATATAAAGCATGCATATCGGAAGTTCGTGTACATGTATTGACCTGTATTGGTGTCATCAGTAAAACAATCACGATGACAACTTTACCTTTACCTTGACGCAATAAAGAGCGTTCACTATTACGATATATTGCGAATAAAGAACGCTTGTATATGTGCTTACATATTAAACTGGATTATTATCCCTCCTTCAAAAAGTGTTATATATGATTGGATGTTTAAACGAACCACAGCGAACGTTGATATATTTTATAATCCTATTGTTATGCGTAATTGACACATAGAGGTCGAGTTATGACCTGCATATTGAATAGACCGCATCGCTAGAGTATTAATTTTATAGGCCAATAACCACGCATACACGCAGTTATTTCATCAGTGACAGTCGGCAAGATAGTTTGGGGGTAGGGGAAGCAATATTCCGAAATATATATAAACACCATATTGCCCTAATATATACATGATTCATAACCAAGAAAAATAAACTTATCATATCATATTGGTAATGAATGACTTGATTATAATTGATTAAATCCGACAGCAATAAACCGATTTTGTTTTGTTTTACCGCGTTACGATAAATTAAAACGAAACGCTCTTTATTGACACAAGGTCATCTGGAAATTGGAATGTTTACAAGATGATAATTGCCTAATAACTGTGCAAGTCTTCGCATATATATGCAATCTTTATATGAATATATAATATATAATATAACTTGGACTATTCCGGTAACGAAAAAAAATATATAAACACGAGCACGTGTTTATATAGATAAATGAGCGCAAAACTGAATAATATACGGGCATTGCTTTATAGTAACAACACATCGCGATACATATAATAATAATAACACGATAAAGACATTTAATTACGAGAACGTCGATGTTTTCGGCAAAGTTTTGCATTCGTAGTGTGATAACGCGACAATCTTCAAAGGCCGCGATCGACTACATGCAAACTTAAAATACTGCCGTAGCGTATATATGCGTTGTCGATGGGTTACCACGTGATCGATCACGTGCTATGCTTCTGTTTACATGTGACAATCACGTGATCGGGCCGATGATCACGTGACTTCGTCTACAACAAAATCTTCGGCTAACTTCGGAATTTTTTTATAATCGTTATAAAAATAACGAATGGCGGCCGAATATTAGATTATATGCACCCAATGGACATTATATATATATATTATCGGTATATTGAAAGAAAATATTATTGTTTTTTTTCAGCACCCTATTCCTTTAACAATTTTATAATTTCACCCATACAGAGCCCCAGACAAACATGAGCAGATGACACTCTTCTATATGCTTCTATATATGTGTGGGGCTCCCTGCAGGGTAATGGATGTTTTTTATTTTATGTCCTAAAAATTGTAAGAAACATTTTTTGTTTTTAAATGATAAAAAATTGTTAGGCCAATGCATTCTCTTATTTATGCGAGGCGACCTATGGTCGACTCGCATATATAATAGAATGCATTGGCACAGGGTAAAAAAATCCCAACTTAGGACTGGATTTGATATGGCGGGTCACATTTAATATCTAATAACAGTTGTGATAATCACTTTAAAGAGAGATGTACCTAAATCGAGCCATTGTATAAACCATCTCCTACTCTATTCAACAGAACTTAAGCAAGAAATGAATGAATTTGAGTCAGGGATGAGTACAATATACATAGGGACCTACGAATATACGAGATTTGATTCGATATCGACATAGGCCATTGCTTTGAGATCGACAGGGAATTGGTCCACTGATTCTGATATTTCTAATCAGCATGATTTATTGCCGTCTCGATTTGCATCTAGATAAAATTTCACCAAGTGCATGCAATCACAAAAATTGAAGCACAACATTGCCAACGTGGGCAATTTTTTTGTATTGGCAATTTATGGTTTATTTACAAAGTGTGTGATCGCTAGATGCTGAACTCAATTAATTATATATAGATATCCAATTCTCATTTTGTCATATTAGGTATTCATGCTCATGTTCAAGAATCGAATAAATAACAACCTGTGAGGCATGCCTGACCAAGGCTCAAAATAAGTGGTCTGACACGGACAATTGTCAGATGCCAAATTTGAATTTGTATAGGTTGTCAGGCTCTGCTTTGAAACTGTCTGACATAATGTCAGGTTGAAATATTGATATATTTTAAAGAAAAATATCGCTGGTAATGTGATATTTTGCAAAATAAATTAGTTTTTAATTATTTGTTTTGCCAAAATCTGGGGTTTTCAGATGTATGATTATTAGAACTTGAATGTCTACAAAATATTGGAATTGGAAAATTTATGGAACAACTTTTTCCTCCCGGTCAAATTATAACATACTCCTGTCCTGCGTTCCATACAGTCATATGTTCATAATGATAGGCATACCCTTAGATGGTACTAGTAATAGCGATGGGATCAGAGCAATTAAAGCATGTTTGATGTTGTGGCCAGGGTGAGCAGATTTGCATTATTTATAGTAAAAAAGTGACAATTGAGAGGAGGAACATAATTGAGGGATAATACATCATTATTAGTTTCACTTAGTATTATATTTTGGGTGATAAAAAAGACATGTCAGGCCTCATTTTGAAATGTCATACCATGTCTGTTTGGTGCCTGACAAAATGTCAGGCAGTCAAATAAAAATTATTTTAAGGTTTGCGCCTGACACTTCTGAATTACCCAAGGTCTATCTAATGGACCTCCGAGGATTCCAATCTTAATTATAAACAAATTGTGCCCCATTCCATCAATGTTATCTGACACTTGATACTCAATTGTTTTACAATGGTGAATTATCAGAACATGATGATATTTTCACCAGATTTTACAGATGGATAAATGTCTAATCACATACAGTATTAAACGATAGAGTTATCTCCCTTGGAACATCATATACTTTTTATAATGATGGTGTGAACTGCACAATATTTTCTGGTAAACAATGAACATTGTAATATTTGTTAACAATTCTTGTTTAGTTGATGGTTGGGTAATAATTAATGTTTGTCTTATTATAATATTACCTTTATTAAATTCATTTCTGACATATATTTTATTGAATAAATTCTGAATATAGTAATGCGTGTAGTGATTATACATAAAATGGGGGTTACCGTTCCTGGTCAGTGATTATACATAAAATGGGGGTTACCGTTCCTGGTGAGAAAATAGTTTTATTCTTGAACATTATTCCATTGCAGTAGATATAATATGAAATTAAATTAAATTACTAATTAATACACATTGGGCTCTTTATCGACATTATACAGTTATCGCATTGTTTCGAGGTTGACACGAGGAATTGTCAACCCGAGGAAGTCAAAATTCACCAAGGCCGTAGGCCGAGGTGAATATTGACTTCCAAGGGCTGACAATTCCTTGTGTCAACCAAGAAACAATGCGATAACTGTTTTATTATATGAAACGCGCTTTGATTGGACAAGACGTTGTGACGTTGAACGTCGCTGGGAAAATCCTATCTATTTTCAGGTCTGATAATAAGTTATGTTAACCCCTGAAGTATCTGACGTCACTCAGAACTGTTATTAACCTCTTATTTGATTAATGAGGTGAACATCATTAGATATCTCAATTTTTTCATTACGTTTTAACATAGGAATTGGGAAAGAAACTTGTGATCATATAATAAAATTATTAAGTGATCTCTGTAGTTTCAATTGGTGCAAAATCCATGATTCGCAGGACACCAATACACTAATATACTCTATGAACGATGTAAACAAAATGGTAATTATAATGAAAATGAGTAAATAAAGACTTCAGCCTTTCACTCATTTTTGTTATACATGTACATGGTTCATTTTTATTTAACTCTCATTCTTGACTCATAATAATTATGTTATTGGATATCTATTATAGGACACGAGTTCTTGAATTCGACCGATATAGTCCTTCAATTAGTCCTTCAATAGTCCTTAAATCAAATCATGAAAATCCTGTACAAACCTTGGACTATATTTTTTGACAGTTTATCATATGAATGGTTTGTGACAGCCTTGACTATATTTTTCTACAGGTTATCATATGAATGGTTTGTGACAGCCTTGGACTATATTTTTTGACAGGTTATCATATGAATGGTTTGTGACAGCCTTGGACTATATTTTTTGACAGGTTATCATATGAATGGTTTGTGACAGCCTTGGACTATATTTTTCTACAGGTTATCATATGAATGGTTTGTGACAGCCTTGGACTATATTTTTTGACAGGTTATCATATGAATGGTTTGTGACAGCCTTGACTATATTTTTCTACAGGTTATCATATGAATGGTTTGTGACAGCCTTGGACTATATTTTTCTACAGGTTATCATATGAATGGTTTGTGACAGCCTTGACTATATTTTTCTACAGGTTATCATATGAATGGTTTGTGACAGCCTTGGACTATATTTTTCTACAGGTTATCATATGAATGGTTTGTGACAGCCTTGGACTATATATTTCTACAGGTTATCATATGAATGGTTTGTGACAGCCTTGGACTATATTTTTCTACAGGTTATCATATGAATGGTTTGTGACAGCCTTGGACTATATTTTTCTACAGGTTATCATATGAATGGTTTGTGACAGCCTTGGACTATATTTTTCTACAGGTTATCATATGAATGGTTTGTGACAGCCTTGGACTATATTTTTCTACAGGTTATCATATGAATGGTTTGTGACAGCCTTGGACTATATTTTTCTACAGGTTATCATATGAATGGTTTGTGACAGCCTTGGACTATATTTTTCTACAGGTTATCATATGAATGGTTTGTGACAGCCTTGGACTATATTTTTCTACATGTTATCATATGAATGGTTTGTGACAGCCTTGGACTATATTTTTCTACAGGTTATCATATGAATGGTTTGTGACAGCCTTGGACTATATTTTTCTACAGGTTCTTCAATGACAACTTACTGGAAGCTACTGTTGGCACTACCTGAGTCTGGAGGCAAAGATAAAACAAACAACTTGTTATGTAAATGGTTAAGGTCAAAGTTCAGCAAAGGAAATCCCAAAGACTACACAGACATTTACAAGGTTGGTATTACAATAATTCATTTGGCCCACCTGGATTTGTGGCGCTGCCAGTGGCTCAGTCAGTAGCATGCATAACACATAAGATACATTGGCTGTTATGTGCCATCCAGAAATTCAATAGGCAATTACTTTTATCAGATTTCTTTTCTTATAATTTGCGAGTGAATTTCTGGAGCAGACGACACTCCGTAGTGCATGCTTCCATCTGAGGCTCCCTGCGGGTAACCTATAAAACATTCATGAGTTATTTCACTTATCCGAGTAGGAGGAAGGCTGGATATAGTGTGTCTTGACATCTGCAGAATGAGGTCCCCAGAGGGCGAATTTAATGACACTATCCCACACAGTGGGCTAGTATCACCAAATTCATCCCTCTGGAACCTCACTATATAGTCCAAGCCTTGAAATAGTGTGTCTGTCATTTGCTGAATGAGGTCCCCAGAGGATGAATTTAGTGCAGGCTGGCATCACTAAATTCACCCTCTGGGAACCTCATTCTGCTTTGGCCTCAACTGCTATGGGAGACCTAGGATCAGATTGAAGTTCCCCAGTTGAAGTTGGTTATGTTCACCATCAGTCACCTCGATTATGCATTTTATCTTCTGCAAATAGGGGATATAGAAACTGAACAGAAGGGAAAAAGTAACATAAAAACAATGTTAATTTGAGACTATAGATACTTCCAGAAGATGAGGCCTAAGCAAAATGAGGTCCCCGGAGCGTGAATTTTGTGATTCTAGCACCATGTGCGGGATAGTGTCACTAAATTCACCCTTTGTGGAGCTCATTCTGCGAATGTCAGACACATTATTTTAACCCTTTACCCAACAGAACGGCCCTGTGCCAATGCATTCTCTTATATATGCGTCGACCATAGGTCGCCTCGCATATATAAGAGAATGCATTGGCTTAACACATTAAAAATTATAAAAATTGTTAAAGAATGTAAGAAAAAATGGTAAAAAGTGTTAAAAAAAGTTTTTTTTTAGGCCAATGCATTCTCTTATATATGCGAGGCGACCTATGGTCGACTCGCATATATAAGAGAATGCATTGGCACAGGGCATAACTGTAATGTGATCAAGGAGCCGGTTCCAATGATATCCATATTTGTATGGTTCTATTGAGACAGACCGAAGATATTTTAGGCTGTTGAAGCTTTATTTGGCCGGTTTGTTGGGTAAAGGGTTAAGGGAAGTATCTATAGCCTCAAATATGTGGTTTGCTAACACCTTATTATTTGTTCTTGTTATTATAGAGCGATCTCTTGAGCCATTATCGAGTGGAGATTGATGAAGGTAGTAAGCGACAGTTAGCTGTATGCGTACGTAGCGTGTACGGAATGCTGGATGAGCAGGATACACTAGAGATCGAGGATTTCCGAGCTTTCTCAGGCACCAGTGCTATTCTGTTTGTAATGAAACCAATACCAGACGATGACGAAACACTACTCGTGAGTACAAATAACATGTATGACGTCAAAGGCCTCTGAAAGTTCTAACCATATATTTAGTGCTTACTTTCATCATGTTTCATATAGAATATTACAGGATATTCTCTAATTATCACACATCCTCTGCATTCACACAATTAAAATCAGTCCAAATCGCGATATTGTTACACGAACATTTCTGACATTCATCAGGCAATAACTGACGTTGCCATTTCGCCACTTCATAAAAAGCGATGAACCATGGATGCCTCTATAATCCATATACCTGATTGTTGTGTGTTATTAAATTGGGCACACTTAGGCCAAAACAAATTAATTAATTGATTCTCAGGCACCGCCGCTCTCATAAAATAGGGGCCGCCTAACTCTTTTTATTTTAAATCCAAACAACCAACGATCAAATAATTCAAATCGAAGCCGATTCGCGTTCAAGTGGCGAGTTCTCCGTTTGCGGAAGTGCCGGAATTCGCTATTTCCTGTTTACAATTTTAGCACGTGGTAATGTAATAATTACGACAGGAATACCACTTCGAAACGAACTACGGCGAGTTATGGCAGTGCGCTGCTGGGGAGATGATAGGCCTCGGTATTTACGCAAAAAACATGATTAAATAAAGCGAACTAATGTCATTCATTAAAGCAGGTTGCATTATTTACAGTTATTTATAAGTTCCCAAACAAACGAGTCGTGCCGTTTCTTCACCGGCAAATTCCGTGATTTGTGAGGGTGTATGTTCGACAGAACTTTAAATGCTCTGACCAAATCGAAATTCCATATTTCAGCTGTAAATCCTTCCCAGACATCTGCATAAAATGTGGTGGAATGGAAGATTTGGACAAGGTTGATGGTTGCCATCCACAGTGTAAGACGTGTCTTGAAAAATTTCAGACAGTGCTATCTCGTAAGCGCAACTTCTCTAGTGAGAAACAGGAGAAGTTGAAAGCTAAACGAAACAAGGCAAAATGAGCATGTCTGCAATTTCCCAAGATGCATTTAAACAGTGTGAATGGCAAACATCAGTTTAATACCTCACTATATTTAATATAATCATTCCATTTTCCGTCCTTTCATTTGCTTAGCTTTAAGAGGAACAACCTCGATGTTATTTTAGAAGTAGGATACTTCAATGCATATATTTTATTTTATACACTTTTCCAATTTTATTTCACTACTAGTCTGTTGTTTTGTTTTGTTTATTGGTTCGCAGTTTCAATTATAATGATTCCACAATTAATTGAGCCTTCTGGTCTTGATTTCGGGGATCCCAGATGTATGTCTGAACTGGCCGCTGGAAATAAAAAATAAAAATAAAAACCGCCCTCCCTCATTCATTTGAAAATAAAATTGCCTGAGAATCAATTCAATAATTTTGTTTGGCCTTACAATTCCAGTTGTTGAAATTTTCCAGTCAGCTGTTATGACCCCGGTTTGTTTATCTTTGTGCTTTTCGTGTTTTGTGCTCATTTGTGTTGCGATATGAATTAACTCTGTTGATGCTGGCAAAAATCATAGAGAATATTTCAGAAAATGTCCAGTTTTATTTGCAATGATGCTGGTGAATATACCAGTATATGATTATAAGAAATGACTGGCAGATCCATTGGGGTTATGACCGGGACAGTAATTAAACAAAGTTTGTGGGAACCTTGCATATTAAGAGAATGCACTGGCTTAAAAGTCAAGGCATATATTGTTAGGCCAATGTATTCTCTTATATATGTGAGGCTCCCTATGGGAGACTGGCATATATAAGAGATTACATTGGCACAGGGTTTTCGCAAAATTTCAAGAAGCTCCAGTCATGGAAGGGATAAAGTCGACAGTTATAATCTCAAACTGAACCTGGTAATACTTGCCTTTGTATCATTCCATACATCATATGACAAGATACTCCTTATTATGTTTGTTATGAAACCAATACCAGATGGCAATGAAACACCACAATAAGTACAGTAATGCTCTAAGTAATCGACTTCTTAACCACAGCAGAATTATGGGTAACTTTTCAGGATAAATCCTGAAAAGTTACCCATAATTCTGCTATGGTTAAGAAGTCATTTACTTATAGCATTACTGTATGACTTCAAAGAGTTCATTTATTAGGATGAGAAAAACCAGAATTCTCTCATTTATCCCTTTCTATACCAAATGGATTCTCCCAGTCAGTTAAAAAGTGTTCATCGGAATGGTCTATTATTCACTTGCAGGGCTGTACATGTAATATAAACAGATGACAGGTAAATAAAATTAAGAAGGAGTGCTATATATTGAGGAAATGTTGGATAATTTTCAAGTTCAACAAATGACCGATATTTTTTATCTGAACATTTCCTAAGGGATAACTACTCATCAATGATGCTTTAGTATAGAAAGGATTAAACTTATTATCTGAACATTTCCTATGGGATAACTACTCATCAATGATGCTTTAGTATAGAAAGGATTAAACTTATTATCTGAACATTTCCTATGGGATAACTACTCATCAATGATGCTTTAGTATAGAAAGGATTAAACTTATTATCTGAACATTTCCTATGGGATAACTACTCATCAATGATGCTTTAGTATAGAAAGGATTAAACTTATTATCTGAACATATTCCTATGGGATAACTACTCATCATTGATGCTTTAGTATAGAAAGGGTTAAACTTATTATCTGAACATTTCCTATGGGATAACTCTCATCAATGATGCTTTAGTATAGAAAGGGTTAAACTTATTATCTGAACATTTCCTATGGGATAACTACTCATCAATGATGCTTTAGTATAGAAAGGATTAAACTTATTATCTGAACATATTCCTATGGGATAACTACTCATCTATGATGCTTTAGTATAGAAAGGGTTAAACTTATCATCTGAACATTTCCTATGGGATAACTACTCATCAATTATGCTTTAGAATAGAAAGGGTTAAACTTATTATCTGAACATTTCCTATGGGATAACTACTCATCAATTATGCTTTAGTGTAGAAAGGGTTAAACTTATCATCTGAACATTTCCTATGGGATAACTACTCATCAATGATGCTTTAGTGTAGAAAGGGTTAAACTTATCATCTGAACATTTCCTATGGGATAACTACTCATCAATGATGCTTTAGTGTAGAAAGGGTTACACTTATTATCTGAACAAATCCTATGGGATAACTACTCATCAATTATGCTTTAGTGTAGAAAGGGTTACACTTATTATCTGAACAAATCCTATGGGATAACTACTCATCAATTATGCTTTAGTATAGAAAGGGTTAAACTTATTATCTGAACATATTCCTATGGGATAACTACACATCAATTATGCTTTAGTATAGAAAGGGTTACACTTATCATCTGAACATATTCCTATGGGATAACTACACATCAATTATGCTTTAGTGTAGAAAGGGATAAACTTATTATCGAAGCATTTTCTATGGGATAACTACTCATCAATCATGCTTTAGTATAGAAAGGGATAAACTTATTATCTGAACATGTCCTATATCATATCTACACATCAATTATGCTCTAGTATAGAAAGGGATAAACTTATTATTGAAACATTTCCTATAGCATTTAAGAGTTACCTTAACCCTTTACCCAACAGAACGGCCCTGTGCCAATGCATTCTGTTATATATGCGTGTCGACCATAGGTCGCCTCGCATATATAAGAGAATGCATTGGCTTAACACATATTAAAAATGATAAAATTGTCAAAGAATGCTGAAGAATGTAGAACAATATTATAAAAATTGTTTAAAAATGTAAGAAAAAATTATAAAATTGTTAAAGAATGTAAGAAAAAATGGTAAAAAGTGTTAAAATGCATTCTCTTATATATGCGAGGCGACCTATGGTCGACTCGCATATATAAGAGAATGCATTGGTACAGGGCATAACTGTATCCATCACAATGTGGTCAATGAACCGGTTCCAATGATATCCATATATGTATGGTGTTATTGAGACAGACCAAAGATATTTTAGGCCGTTGAAGCTTTATTTGGGCGTTTTTGGCCGTTTTGTTGGTACGTACAAAAACTGTAGATATTCAGCCCCCTTAACTCGAAGTTTCTCAATTTAATTTCAGGAATATTGGTTGGAAGAACAAGACCGACTCCTTACCATTCTTAATTCCAAACCAACTAACCCGGTCGTACCGCTCGTTGTTTTGGTTCCGATCCAGCGTGAGCAATACAGCTTACTTGAGTCGATGCAAGACTACCTTGACCTTGAGCAGTGCGTCCAGCAGGGGCTCTTAGATAACGTACAGATTATCCCCCTTGATCTGAGCGACACTCATCCAGATGGCATCAATGTTGTGGCTGCTGACGCCAACGACAAGGTATATATTAAATCTATAATCATAACCCAGTTTATAAATAGCTGCAGTTTATTGTAAGGACCAGCCTGGTGGGCGTCTTATGAGAAGACTCCTTAAAATGTGTCACTCCCTAATTTGTCATTGGCAAGTCTTAACAAATTTTGTGTACATAAACTTTTTTCCATACGTGCAAAAAAGAAAAAAAAATTTATGCCTGGATAAACAAAATAGATTGTTTCTCAGGGATCGCAGCATCAGCAAAAAAAAACGTGTGACCTTCCATAAATAAATATATAAATACCACCATCCCCCCAATTGATTGGAATGAAGACTCGACCTAGAATGTTGTCACATGCAAATTGCAAATCTTGTGATATAGACCAGCTGTTACATTCACCCGGCCAAAGGGAGATAATTTGGCAAACCTCCCTGAACTTCCTGTTGTTTTTCGAACTCAGAACTGACGGTGCCAAATGTTTTATAATTTTTTTAATTTTTTCTTACATTTTTTAACAATTATAAGAAATAATATAAAATTTGTTGGGCCAATGCATTCTCTAATATATGTGAGGCGACCTATGATCAACTTGCATATATAAAGAGAATGCATTGGCACAGGGTTAAAACCTTAAAATATATAATATATCTATAAATCCTATAGTTACCTGACAATACTGTAATGTATTTGTGGTGTTGACGTTTTTTGAGCTATAGAGAAATAAACTTTTCTAGTTAAGGTGCTAAAGGTCTTCCAAATGATTTCATGAATAACGTTATAAAAAGTATGTAAAACAACTCTCATCAACAAGTACATGACAAAATAGATTTTGGGTGTATATAGTGTTTGTCTTTTCTGTCTGTCTGTCTGTCCATATGTAAGATTGTTTGTATTTCTGCATAACATCGGGTTGCTTTATTGGATTCTGTTAAAACTTGCCATAGTTGTTCCTAATGAGACGATGTGTCGCCCACAACAGTTTTTTACAATTGTTGAAGATCAAGGTCACAGAGTAAGGTCGTTCTCTCGATTAAGGCTCCAGATACTACCTTCATGTCCACTCCATAACTACTTGAGGGTAAATTTGGAAAAGGTCAAAGCATTGAAAAATATTCTGAAAATTATATTCAGATTAAAATATTTTAAATTAATATACATTTAACGATATTTGTTGACAAATCACTGTAACAGTTTTGTTTAGATAACAATGGTTTCAACATGAAAACTTTTGTTATTGGAGAATTATCAATAATGAATATAAGAACAGTTTATCTATTTCTCCATTAACAGAGTTTAATCATTGACCCACTACGAGTGCCTCGAGTCTTGGTGGTGATGTCTTAACCCTTTGAGTGCCACGGGCCGATCTCATCGGCCCTAATTTACGGTGTGTAAAATCGGCCCTTAAAAAACATTTAAATTTGTTTGTTTTTTTTGGGTTTGAATTTTTTTTTTTTGGGTTGAATTTTTTTTGGGTATGCTTAAGCATGCTATAGCGAATTTAAAAACAAACTGGATAACACCTTAGGGGCATGTTATAACTCAAAACTATCACCAAGTATTCATATTAATAATTTTGATGCCCATGAAAAAGTGAGATTCCCTGGCACTAAACCTACAAAATAAGTCTGTTAAAGAATATAAGAACAAATTATTAAAATTGTAAAAAATTGTAAAAAATAATAACAAATGATGAAAAATTGTTAGGCCAATGCATTCTCTTATATATGCGAGGCGACCTGTGGTCGACTTGCATATATAAGAGAATGCATTGGCACAGAGTATATGGGTTGATACAAAAATCGGACCTGGCACACAAAGGGTTAACAGATTTTTAAATTTGTGCACATTTACCCACTGAGTGCCTTGTGTTCCATTAACCACACATTTCTATTATCAATAGCAACATGCCATTTACTTTCTAATTTAAGCTGTGTGATGCTATCCAGTGGTTGGCAAGATTTAAACCATCAGAGCTACATTTAGAAGCAAAATATGTGCAGGACGTCCTCAACAACTTCCTTCAAGATTCTTTCTTCACTCTCGTTCTACAAAATCTCAAGGAACGGAGACAAAAAGGATACCTTCATCATGTGAGTATCTTTATTTAAAGGATATCTTCATCATGTGAGTCTCTTATTAACACGTTGAGTGCCAACTATGAGTTATCTCGTACTTTTTGCATATAATTGAATGGGAGCTGGCACTCAACGTGTTAAACAAAAACACAATCTTTGAATTTAGTAAAATTGTAAATATTTATCCCTTCATTGAGACCAAATTAACCCTTCCATGACTGGACCTTCCTGAAATTTTGCGTAAACACTGTGCCAAGGCATTCTCTTATATATGCAAGTCTCACATAGGGAGTGTCTCATATATAAGATGATACATTGGCCTAACAATATTTACCTTGACTTTGTAAGCCAGTGCATTCTCTATGTCCCTATGGGAGACTCGCATATATAAGAGAATGCACTGGCACAGGATCTTTAATGCTGCACCAGCGCAGCTCTCATCATGAAAGGGTTAATCCATGAGAAGCACGTGAATTGATTCGATCAAGTATGTTTTTGGCATTCCACAAATATTGTAGTGGAAAATTTGTAGCAGAAAACGATTTTCAGTCTGCATTATTATGTTTAATAATTTTTATTAATGAAAATTAGAGTTGAAATAAATATTGTTTAATCCAAACACTTTATGTATAGCTAATCTTGCTAATCTATAAAATATTTGTAGAAATAACCATGTTGAATAATATTATTGGCTTTGGACATATGAACACTCCCGTGGAGTTTCTTCACAAATTTCATCAACTTGTGTTCAATCTCCTCCGTTACGTTCTATTGATAGGATCCGAATTTGCTGATTAACTTCTACAATCACTGTGTTGAATTCCTGATTAACCTGCTTAGCGATCACCACCTGAAGGATTATTCCTGGCCGGTCTCAGAATACTGTAACAGCCATGCTCCAGGTACAGTTCTATTTATAAAGGATTATTCCTGGCCGGTCTCAGAATACTGTAACAGTCATGCTCCAGGTACAGTTCTATTTATAAAGGATTATTCCTGGCCGGTCTCAGAATACTGTAACAGTCATGCTCCAGGTACAGTTCTATTTATAAAGGATTATTCCTGGCCGGTCTCAGAATACTGTAACAGCCATGCTCCAGGTACACTTCTATTTATATAGACAATAGTTTACTCAGTGGCAATTAGAACCAGGTTAACGGGTTCTGTATAGTATAAACCCTGAATCTGACATGGTATGGCAACAGGAGTCTTACCACTAATTAGGTCACTAGATCACTGAATCTGACATGGTATGGCAACAGGAGTCTTACCACTAATTAGGTCACTAGATCACACCAGTTCTTCATTCAAAATGATTTTCAAAATGATATATACACACAATTCACAAAAAGATAATAATGTAAGTCACAACGCTGGTCCATTTGTGGAATGGGGATGATTGGGCTTTGCTTCTTGCTGCAGTGGGTGCATGCCACTGCAGCAAGAAGCAAAGCACAGTAGTCAAACACCTATTGTGTATGGGTAGATATGAATTTATTTACAAATTATACATATGCTCTTCAGCGGCAATATAACCAAAGTGGGTTGGGCTGACAGCCCTATCAAATCCTTCCGGGAGTGGTGATATGATTTATATTTTGACTGAAAAAGTTAATGAAAATATAATAAGCTAGCTTTGGGAGCCTTTATTCAGCATCGGAGAGGCCTATGAACCCTGCACAAAGAGGCCTGCTGCGCATTTCACACACGTTTTGACCTTAGACAGAGGCGATTTGGTGACTCGAATATATAAGAAAATGCACTGGCACAGGATCTTAAATGCTGCATCACTGTAGCTCCTGTCATGGAAGGGTTAAGAATTAATATAATTTACATTTCAGAATTACCACCACATTACTGGAATCATGACGACCAGCTTCAGAATATCGCAGAGCGTCTGGGTACACTCGGACTACCAGCGTTTATCTTCGGCAAGGAGTCGGAACAATGGACAAATGTGACCGAAGATATCAATAAATTTATGAGTGCCGTGACTGGCAACGACACTTCATCATCAAGTGTCTTCCTAAAATCAAGGTGAATATCATCCCAAATCTTTTGACAAGTGAATCATACAGCAATGCTAATTCAAAATATATCAACCAATCTAAGAGTAACATCCATGATTTGTGGAGATATATGGCCTGTTAAAGACCCAATTAATTTTTGATTGCCCAGTTCACATTATACACGACATATTTCATATTATATACACCCCCCAGATCACATTATACACGACAATATATAGAGGATCTACAATGAGTCTCCAGTTTTTGTGGAATTTACAGACGAGTCCAGTAAATTAGGTCTGGACCAAGCCTTTGGTGAGGCCCAGACCTAATTTCCTGGAAGAGTTTTGTAAATTCCACTATAAACTGGGGACGAGTTGTAGATTCTATTTATTACATGATCCAGAACCTCGACAAAACAAATTTAAATCAACAAATGGGACATAAAACTGACATCGGGTTCCATAAGACATGCAATGACGTTTCACGTAACTATGCATTGTTTGCCCATGTAAAGAAATAGTCCCAGATAAAGACTCTGACATATTTAATGGCATATATTTAATTACAGAACTTTTCAAACTCTTCATTCATTATAGTTTGTTGGAAAAATATAGGAAACCATAGTATTTTGAGACATAGCATATGGATTGTAAAACAACATATTGGAAGTCAACGGTCACCAGGAACTATTTCCTGTTATTAAACGTACGTTTAATATCACAATTTATAGAATGTGTTTATTGAATGGAATAAATATAAATTAATTATTAAACCAGAATACAGAACAGCTGTGGTCTAGGAGTGTCCCCCAAGTGATAGAGATTCTCAGATTCACCCCAAGACTTCCCCTGTTAGTTACCCAAGATGCATCGTAATTCACAACTAAGAGATAGAGTTATTCCCCTTCCATTGAGAATAATAAACTATCTGTAAAGACCAGATCGAAAAAATGCACACAACACATGTCGGTACCTTGACAAAAACAAAATGTTCACAGTTTAATCGAATAGATCAGTGATAATATAATGTTTTGGAGCTCCTCTTTCAAATGGTATATTATAAGGATATCTGGATCTGGGGATTCGAAGATTAAGTGGGTCTTTATGGTCTATTGGATGTGGTGACAAGAACAAAACACAGCCAGGTCAGGTAAAATTATAATTTAATGCCTCAAGTTCATTTACATACCTGTTCTATACCCTAGAAGAAGCATGTAAATTAACCCTCACATGACTGGAGCTTCCTGAATTTTTTTTAAAACCCTTTGCCAATGCATTATCTTATATATGCGAGGCTCCCTATGTGGGACTCGCATATATAAGAGAATGCACTGGCACATGGTATTTAAGCTGCACCAGCTCAGGTCCCATCATGAAAGTACATGGTCGACTTTCAAACAGGAAATGGATAGTTTTCGAGAAATTCGCTGGAATTTTTGGTGTGTTTCCATTAGTTCTAAAACTACTCCACATTTATGTGCCATCAGGTTGTAATCATTCAATTGGATCGAGCCATCAGGATTTAATCATTCGCTTGGATTGAGGCATGTTTTTATATCACGAAAACAAAGATTGTACCAAATTAGTGTGAAACTGATTTTGAATTATTTTTGTGAAACTGATTTTGAATTATTTTTGTGAAATATGATTTTGGGTTATCCCTCTTATATTAAACTAGAAGGTGACCCGACTTCGTCCTGGCTTTGACCTTGAATTGTCCATTTTGAAGGTCAAGGTCAAGTGGGGTCACGATTTGACCAGTCCAAAAACACTGCCCGGACAAAAGTACCCGACAAACGTGCCCGTCGAAATCCATCCGGTTTTACCCGATTTGACCTTGCATTGATAATTTTGAAGGTCAAGGTCTGGTCGGGGTCACGATTGGACCCGTCCAAAACAATCAGTGGACAAAAGTAACCCCACGTATCAAATTTCGTCGAAATCCCATCAAAATTGGCGATTTGACCTTGAAGTTACCCGATTTCAAGGTCAAGGTCACGTCGCACGGGCAAATGAATATGCTTATGAGACTCGCCATAAGAAAGTACCCCCACATACCAAGTTTCATCGAAATCCTGTGATATTCTGGCGTTTGACCTTGAAATGACCCGATTTCAAGGTCAAGGTGACGTCGCACGGACAAATTAATATGCCTATGTTCGTCCCCGGCCGAAAATACCCCCACATACCAAGTTTCATCGAAATCGGGTGTGCCGTTTTCGAGTTCATCGCGAACAGACAGACAGACACACAGACAGATCTTCCAAAATATATAATAGAAGATTTGTAAAACGGCAAAAATAAAAATAACTCAATCAACGAAAAAGTGAGAACAGTATCATTCTCCGTTATTCCAGGGTGAACAGGCTGTTGGTAAAAGCTTGTGAAGACTTTGAAGACTCATGTTATCTGATTTCTATGTCTTATTAATTCCAGGGTAAACAGGCTGTTGGTTAAAGCTTGTGAAGACTTTGAAGACTCAAGTTATAATTATCTGATTTCTATGTCTTATTAATTCCAGGGTAAACAGGCTGTTGGTTAAAGCTTGTGAAGACTTTGAAGACTCATGCTATCTTATGGAGAAGGAAGAAGGTTGCCAGCCGATGTACGTCAACGCTCCATGGACCGATGTCATCATGTCATGTATAGACTACAAAATCAAAATGGTTGACTTCTCCGACCCAAATATAGAATCCGAGGTACGCCTTCATTGATGAGTAGTTATCCCTCATGAAATGTTCAGATAATAAGTTCATCAAATGTCCATAGGACGAAGTTATTATCTAAACATTTTCCTCAATAAAAAGGGCTCCTTCTGTACTTTTATTTATCTGTTGTCTGCTTTTATTACCATAACATCCCTCCAAATCAATAATAAACTGAATAAATAATGTGATGTACACAGTCAAATTGGAACACACCTCTAATTATACCCCCACTCTAGAAGATAATGGGGGGTATACTGGATTGACTGTCTCTGTCCGTTTGTCCGTCCGTCTGGCTTGATAACACGGAACAAATATGAACCAATTAAAAAAAAAAATTGTTTACAAGTTGCTTGTCACAGTATCTCAAATCAGTGAGTAAACGATGTTTGTCCCAAATTTTTTGCCTGAGTTATGGACCTTAGAGTGTCATTTTTTTGTGATTTTTGTCCATTCAGCTTTCAAACAGATATGAACTGATCTCAATAATTTTTGGTACACAAGTTGCTTGCCACACTCTCTCAAATTATTGCGAAAATAAAGTTTATCCCAATTGTTTTGTCTGTGTTGTGACCCTTAGTTTATAAATTTTTGGCAATTTTTTTTGGTCAAATCAGTATTTAGGTTTGCAAACTCTTGTTCAGCCTAACCCTTTGTATATTAAATACTCATTGATGAGTAGTTCCCTTATTAACCCTTTCTATATTAAATACTCATTGATGAGTAGTTCCCTTATTAACCCTTTCTATATTAAATACTCATTGATGAGTAGTTCCCTCATGATCCCTTTTTTTTGGTCAAATCAGTATTTAGGTTTGCAACCTCTTGTTCAGCCTAACCCTTTGTATATTAAATACTCATTGATGAGTAGTTCCCTTATTAACCCTTTGTATATTAAATACTCATTGATGAGTAGTTCCCTTATTAACCCTTTCTATATTAAATACTCATCGATGAGTAGTTCCCTCATGAACCCTTTCTATACTAAATACTCATTAATGAGTAGTTCCCTTATTAACCCTTTCTATATTAAATACTCATTGATGAGTAGTTCCCTTATTAACCCTTTCTATACTAAATATTCATTGAGGAGTAGTTCCCTTGTTAACACTTTCTATATTAAATATTCATTGATGAGTAGTTCCCTCATGAACCCTTTCTATATTAAATACTCATCGATGAGTAGTTCCCTCATGAACCCTTTGTATATTAAATACTCATTGATGAGTAGTTCCCTTATTAACCCTTTCTATATTAAATACTCATCGATGAGTAGTTCCCTCATGAACCCTTTCTATACTAAATACTCATTAATGAGTAGTTCCCTTATTAACCCTTTCTATATTAAATACTCATTGATGAGTAGTTCCCTTATTAACCCTTTCTATACTAAATATTCATTGAGGAGTAGTTCCCTTGTTAACACTTTCTATATTAAATATTCATTGATGAGTAGTTCCCTCATGAACCCTTTCTATATTAAATACTCATCGATGAGTAGTTCCCTCATGAACCCTTTCTATATTAAATACTCATTGATGAGTAGTTCCCTTAGGAAATGTTCAGAATAATATGTTCAACATCTTATTATCTGAACTTTTCCCCACAAAAGAATATGAATCCTTCTGCATTTGTATCTTCTTTTTGTTTGTTTGTTGTCTGGTCCTATTACCTGAACATCCCTCCAAATTAATAATAGACCATTCCGATGTATACTATTATAGTTGAATGGAAGAATCCATTTAGTACAGAAAAGGTTAATATGCCGTCTGAATTTACATAATTTTATTGACAGGATGTTATGGATGACATGGTTGTTGTGTACAGTGAAGACAATATGAAGAGATTTACTGTGACGCAAGAATGGAAGAATGCTGTCAGGGACGCTCAGTTACAAAGTGAGTTCCATCATTGCAAAATGGCATCAGAACATGGCTCACATGGTCATGTGACATCAGGAGGCCAGGCTTAAAATTAAGAGGACGAAACCCACCATCACGTTAGGCTGGTTCCCTTCAATCCATTCTAATTAACAAATCCCACCATCATGTTAGACTGGTTCTCTGCCATCCATTATAATTAAAATCTGGTCCATAAAACTGTAAGGTAGAATGAAATCAAGAACGTCGAGATCGAGTTGAGGAATAAGTTATATTGTTCTATTTATTGGAAATGTTCAGATAATAAATTCAAAAGACAGTCATTTGTTGAACTTATTATTTAAACATTTCCCTGAATAAATAGGGCTCCTTCTGCACACTTATTTATCTGTCGTCTGTCCATATTTCTTAGACCTAATTGTGTAAAAATCAACCAATATTAACATTATTTAGGTCAATTATAAGTGTCATATATTAACCAGTTCTGTACAAAAGCATCATGAGTAGTTATCCCTTAGGAAATGTTCAGATAATATGTTCAACAAAGGACAGTCTGAATATTTCCCTCTATAAATAGGGCTCCTTCTGTACTTTTATTAATGTGTTGTCTGCTTTTATCAGCTTAACATCCCTACAAATTAAGCATAGACCATTCTGATGTACACTTTTTAACTGAATGGGAGAATCAATTTAATATAGAAAGGGATATTTGAGGATTTGCCTGACCTGTTTATCTACTGCATGGTTTATTTACAGTAACGTCAACATACAGATTATTCATTGTTGGTGATCTTCCCTGGAGATTCACATCTCACCTCTCTTTATATATATTTACAGGAACGTCAACATACAGATTATTCGTTGTTGGTGATCTTCCCTGGAGATTCATATCTCACCTCTCTTTATATATATTTACATTAACGTCAACATACAGATTATTCATTGTTGGTGATCTTCCCTGGAGATTCACATCTCACCTCTCTTTATATATATTTACAGGAACGTCAACATACAGATTATTCGTTGTTGGTGATCTTCCCTGGAGATTCATATCTCACCTCTCTTTATATATATTTACATTAACGTCAACATACAGATTATTCATTGTTGGTGATCTTCCCTGGAGATTCACATCTCACCTCTCTTTATATATATTTACAGGAACGTCAACATACAGATTATTCGTTGTTGGTGATCTTCCCTGGAGATTCATATCTCACCTCTCTTTATATATATTTACATTAACGTCAACATACAGATTATTCATTGTTGGTGATCTTCCTTGGAGATTCATATCTCACCTCTCTTTATATATATATTTACATTAACGTCAACATACTGATTATTCATTGTTGGTGATCTTCCTTGGAGATTCATATCTCACCTCTCTTTATATATATTTACAGTAACGTCAACATACAGATTATTCGTTGTTGGTGATCTTCCCTGGAGATTCACATCTCACCTCTCTTTATATATATTTACAGGAGCGTACAGATTATTCATTGTTGGTGATCTTCCCTGGAGATTCACATCTCACCTCTCTTTATATATATTTACATTAACGTCAACATACAGATTATTCATTGTTGGTGATCTTCCCTGGAGATTCATATCTCACCTCTCTTTATATATATTTACAGGAACGTCAACATACAGATTATTCATTGTTGGTGATCTTCCCTGGAGATTCATATCTCACCTCTCTTTATATATATTTACATTAACGTCAACATACAGATTATTCATTGTTGGTGATCTTCCCTGGAGATTCATATCTCACCTCTCTTTATATATATTTACGGGAACGTCAACATACAGATTATTCATTGTTGGTGATCTTCCCTGGAGATTCATATCTCACCTCTCTTTATATATATTTACATTAACGTCAACATACAGATTATTCGTTGTTGGTGATCTTCCCTGGAGATTCATATCTCACCTCTCTTTATATATATTTACGGGAACGTCAACATACAGATTATTCATTGTTGGTGATCTTCCCTGGAGATTCATATCTCACCTCTCTTTATATATATTTACAGGAACGTCAACATACAGATTATTCATTGTTGGTGATCTTCCCTGGAGATTCATATCTCACCTCTCTTTATATATATTTACATTAACGTCAACATACAGATTATTCGTTGTTGGTGATCTTCCCTGGAGATTCATATCTCACCTCTCTTTATATATATTTACGGGAACG
Source organism: Siphonodentalium dalli (assembly GCA_032622095.1). NCBI lineage: Eukaryota > Metazoa > Mollusca > Scaphopoda > Gadilida > Siphonodentaliidae > Siphonodentalium > Siphonodentalium dalli. The sequence continues at coordinate 15,613,864 of CP136061.1, forward strand.
TCAACATACAGATTATTCATTGTTGGTGATCTTCCCTGGAGATTCATATCTCACCTCTCTTTATATATATTTACAGGAACGTCAACATACAGATTATTCATTGTTGGTGATCTTCCCTGGAGATTCATATCTCACCTCTCTTTATATATATTTACAGGAACGTCAACATACAGATTATTCGTTGTTGGTGATCTTCCTTGGAGATTCATATCTCACCTCTCTTTATATATATTTACATTAACGTCAACATACAGATTATTCATTGTTGGTGATCTTCCCTGGAGATTCATATCTCACCTCTCTTTATATATATTTACAGGAACGTCAACATACAGATTATTCATTGTTGGTGATCTTCCTTGGAGATTCATATCTCACCTCTCTTTATATATATTTACAGTAACGTCAACATACAGATTATTCATTGTTGGTGATCTTCCTTGGAGATTCATATCTCACCTCTCTTTATATATATTTACATTAACGTCAACATACAGATTATTCATTGTTGGTGATCTTCCTTGGAGATTCATATCTCACCTCTCTTTATATATATTTACAGGAACGTCAACATACAGATTATTCGTTGTTGGTGATCTTCCCTGGAGATTCATATCTCACCTCTCTTTATATATATTTACATTAACGTCAACATACAGATTATTCGTTGTTGGTGATCTTCCCTGGAGATTCATATCTCACCTCTCTTTATATATATTTACGGGAACGTCAACATACAGATTATTCATTGTTGGTGATCTTCCCTGGAGATTCATATCTCACCTCTCTTTATATATATTTACAGGAACGTCAACATACAGATTATTCATTGTTGGTGATCTTCCCTGGAGATTCATATCTCACCTCTCTTTATATATATTTACAGTAACGTCAACATACAGATTATTCATTGTTGGTGATCTTCCTTGGAGATTCATATCTCACCTCTCTTTATATATATTTACAGGAGCGTCAACATACAGATTATTCATTGTTGGTGATCTTCCCTGGAGATTCATATCTCACCTCTCTTTATATATATTTACATTAACGTCAACATACAGATTATTCGTTGTTGGTGATCTTCCCTGGAGATTCATATCTCACCTCTCTTTATATATATTTACAGGAGCGTCAACATACAGATTATTCATTGTTGGTGATCTTCCCTGGAGATTCATATCTCACCTCTCTTTATATATATTTACAGGAACGTCAACATACAGATTATTCATTGTTGGTGATCTTCCTTGGAGATTCATATCTCACCTCTCTTTATATATATTTACAGGAACGTCAACATACAGATTATTCATTGTTGGTGATCTTCCCTGGAGATTCATATCTCACCTCTCTTTATATATATTTACATTAACGTCAACATACAGATTATTCATTGTTGGTGATCTTCCCTGGAGATTCACATCTCACCTCTCTTTATATATATTTACATTAACGTCAACATACAGATTATTCATTGTTGGTGATCTTCCCTGGAGATTCATATCTCACCTCTCTTTATATATATTTACAGGAACGTCAACATACAGATTATTCATTGTTGGTGATCTTCCCTGGAGATTCATATCTCACCTCTCTTTATATATATTTACATTAACGTCAACATACAGATTATTCATTGTTGGTGATCTTCCCTGGAGATTCATATCTCACCTCTCTTTATATATATTTACATTAACGTCAACATACAGATTATTCATTGTTGGTGATCTTCCCTGGAGATTCATATCTCACCTCTCTTTATATATATTTACATTAACGTCAACATACAGATTATTCATTGTTGGTGATCTTCCCTGGAGATTCACATCTCACCTCTCTTTATATATATTTACATTAACGTCAACATACAGATTATTCATTGTTGGTGATCTTCCCTGGAGATTCATATCTCACCTCTCTTTATATATATTTACAGGAACGTCAACATACAGATTATTCATTGTTGGTGATCTTCCCTGGAGATTCATATCTCACCTCTCTTTATATATATTTACATTAACGTCAACATACAGATTATTCATTGTTGGTGATCTTCCCTGGAGATTCATATCTCACCTCTCTTTATATATATTTACGGGAACGTCAACATACAGATTATTCATTGTTGGTGATCTTCCCTGGAGATTCATATCTCACCTCTCTTTATATATATTTACATTAACGTCAACATACAGATTATTCGTTGTTGGTGATCTTCCCTGGAGATTCATATCTCACCTCTCTTTATATATATTTACGGGAACGTCAACATACAGATTATTCATTGTTGGTGATCTTCCCTGGAGATTCATATCTCACCTCTCTTTATATATATTTACAGGAACGTCAACATACAGATTATTCATTGTTGGTGATCTTCCCTGGAGATTCATATCTCACCTCTCTTTATATATATTTACATTAACGTCAACATACAGATTATTCGTTGTTGGTGATCTTCCCTGGAGATTCATATCTCACCTCTCTTTATATATATTTACGGGAACGTCAACATACAGATTATTCATTGTTGGTGATCTTCCCTGGAGATTCATATCTCACCTCTCTTTATATATATTTACAGTAACGTCAACATACAGATTATTCATTGTTGGTGATCTTCCCTGGAGATTCATATCTCACCTCTCTTTATATATATTTACAGGAGTGTCAACATACAGATTATTCATTGTTGGTGATCTTCCCTGGAGATTCATATCTCACCTCTCTTTATATATATTTACAGGAACGTCAACATACAGATTATTCATTGTTGGTGATCTTCCCTGGAGATTCATATCTCACCTCTCTTTATATATATTTACATTAACGTCAACATACAGATTATTCGTTGTTGGTGATCTTCCCTGGAGATTCATATCTCACCTCTCTTTATATATATTTACGGGAACGTCAACATACAGATTATTCATTGTTGGTGATCTTCCCTGGAGATTCATATCTCACCTCTCTTTATATATATTTACAGGAACGTCAACATACAGATTATTCATTGTTGGTGATCTTCCCTGGAGATTCATATCTCACCTCTCTTTATATATATTTACAGGAACGTCAACATACAGATTATTCGTTGTTGGTGATCTTCCTTGGAGATTCATATCTCACCTCTCTTTATATATATTTACATTAACGTCAACATACAGATTATTCATTGTTGGTGATCTTCCCTGGAGATTCATATCTCACCTCTCTTTATATATATTTACAGGAACGTCAACATACAGATTATTCATTGTTGGTGATCTTCCTTGGAGATTCATATCTCACCTCTCTTTATATATATTTACAGTAACGTCAACATACAGATTATTCATTGTTGGTGATCTTCCTTGGAGATTCATATCTCACCTCTCTTTATATATATTTACAGGAACGTCAACATACAGATTATTCGTTGTTGGTGATCTTCCCTGGAGATTCATATCTCACCTCTCTTTATATATATTTACATTAACGTCAACATACAGATTATTCGTTGTTGGTGATCTTCCCTGGAGATTCATATCTCACCTCTCTTTATATATATTTACGGGAACGTCAACATACAGATTATTCATTGTTGGTGATCTTCCCTGGAGATTCATATCTCACCTCTCTTTATATATATTTACAGGAACGTCAACATACAGATTATTCATTGTTGGTGATCTTCCCTGGAGATTCATATCTCACCTCTCTTTATATATATTTACAGTAACGTCAACATACAGATTATTCATTGTTGGTGATCTTCCTTGGAGATTCATATCTCACCTCTCTTTATATATATTTACAGGAGCGTCAACATACAGATTATTCATTGTTGGTGATCTTCCCTGGAGATTCATATCTCACCTCTCTTTATATATATTTACATTAACGTCAACATACAGATTATTCGTTGTTGGTGATCTTCCCTGGAGATTCATATCTCACCTCTCTTTATATATATTTACAGGAGCGTCAACATACAGATTATTCATTGTTGGTGATCTTCCCTGGAGATTCATATCTCACCTCTCTTTATATATATTTACAGGAACGTCAACATACAGATTATTCATTGTTGGTGATCTTCCTTGGAGATTCATATCTCACCTCTCTTTATATATATTTACAGGAACGTCAACATACAGATTATTCATTGTTGGTGATCTTCCCTGGAGATTCATATCTCACCTCTCTTTATATATATTTACATTAACGTCAACATACAGATTATTCATTGTTGGTGATCTTCCCTGGAGATTCATATCTCACCTCTCCTTATATATATTTACAGGAACGTCAACATACAGATTATTCATTGTTGGTGATCTTCCTTGGAGATTCATATCTCACCTCTCTTTATATATATTTACAGGAACGTCAACATACAGATTATTCATTGTTGGTGATCTTCCCTGGAGATTCATATCTCACCTCTCTTTATATATATTTACAGGAACGTCAACATACAGATTATTCGTTGTTGGTGATCTTCCCTGGAGATTCATATCTCACCTATCCTTATATATATTTACAGTAACGTCAACATACAGATTATTCATTGTTGGTGATCTTCCCTGGAGATTCATATCTCACCTCTCTTTATATATATTTACAGGAACGTCAACATACAGATTATTCGTTGTTGGTGATCTTCCCTGGAGATTCATATCTCACCTCTCTTTATATATATTTACATTAACGTCAACATACAGATTATTCGTTGTTGGTGATCTTCCCTGGAGATTCATATCTCACCTCTCTTTATATATATTTACATTAACGTCAACATACAGATTATTCATTGTTGGTGATCTTCCCTGGAGATTCATATCTCACCTCTCTTTATATATATTTACATTAACGTCAACATACAGATTATTCATTGTTGGTGATCTTCCCTGGAGATTCATATCTCACCTCTCTTTATATATATTTACAGGAGTGTCAACATACAGATTATTCATTGTTGGTGATCTTCCCTGGAGATTCATATCTCACCTCTCTTTATATATATTTACAGGAACGTCAACATACAGATTATTCATTGTTGGTGATCTTCCCTGGAGATTCACATCTCACCTCTCCTCATATATATATTTACAGGAACGTCAACATACAGAAGCACGCTGGATAAAGCTTTAGAAAATAATAAGAAAAAGAATGAGGAAAATAAGGAGAATATACCGTTAAAATCTCTGTTAGAGTCGACCAAGGTGAAGGTCATAGAACTCAAAACCCCGACCAAAGCTCTCACATCTGCTCTCCAGGCTGAGAAACAGAAGGCGCAGGAATTTGATGACTATTTACAGAGAGTTCTGAATGAGGACGTCTGCTACAGTGCGCAGCCAGTACCTATGATGGAGGCGGAGTTAGATTCCTCTGATTCAACAGATGTTCCACATTCTAATGGAGTTCATGATGATGGCTCACTGAGTGATAGATTGTCGAGTTTTAAATCTGACATGGACAGAATTCGGAGGTCTGATGAGATGTTCGAGAAGCGATTGAGGAATCTTATGAACTCTTTGTGATTGTGTGATTTTTGTCTGTTGCCATGCCTGGATATAGTATGTCTGAAATTTGCAGAATGAGGGTGAATTTAATGATGCTATCCCACACGGGGAGCTAGCATCACCATATAATTCACCCTCTGGGAACCTCATTTTACTTAGGCCTCAACTGTTGTGGCAGACCTAGGATCAGATTGAAGTTCCCCAGTTTAAGTTGGTGATGTTCACCCATTAGTCATTATGCATTTTATCTTCTGCAAATTAGGGGATATAGAAACTGAACAGGAGGGAAAAAGTAACTAAAAACAATGTTAATTTGAGACTATAGATACTTCCCAGAAGAGGAGGCCTAAGAAGAACGAGGTCCCCCAGAGGGTGAATTTAGTGATGCTAACCAACTGCGATGTAGCATAATTAAATTAACCCTCTGGGGACCTCATTCTGCAAATGTCAGACATACTATTGAGGAATCGTATAAACTCATTGTGATGTTGTCTGTTGCTAGCTATAAACTTTAAAAGGTATGTAGTTAGTGATAATTTGTGCCAGAGGGTGAATTTAGCAACGCTACCTTGCATAGTGGGCTAGCATCACTGAATTCAACCTCTGGGAACCTCATTCTGCATGGCGTCATCTACTATAGGAGACATAGTCTCAGATTACAAGATGGTAAATATTGTGATGTACACCCATTGGGCACCTCGATTTGCAATGTGTCATTGTATATTTGGGGATATAGAGAAACTAAAAAGTAATCTTCGTGAAGAAGTTTCTAAAGAAACTCAAGAACTTTTTAATTTGATAATAAAGATACTTTCTGTAGAGAAGATGAGGTCTAACCAGAATGAGGTACCCAGAGGGCGAATTTGGTGGTGGTAGCCCATTGTGGGTGATAGCGTCACTAAATTCACCCTCTATGGACCTCGTTCCGGTCCGGCACCTTATTCTCAGGCCTGAACTAATTGGGTCACTCTGAGTATTGTACGCTGTCTTATTGACTACTTATGGCCACTTTAACTCTGCCAAGAAACCATGCGTAGGATAAAAAAAATAAAGCAACTTTCCTGGTAAGCAAATGCCTGTTCAATGTAATTACTTTTTAATTACTTTCATGGTACTTTCAATGTTCTTGTAGTTTTCATTGTGAATGGCTCTGTAAACAAAAATCTTGTCACAGAGAACGTACCAGAACTTACTATAATATGTGTGTCATAAGAATTTTGACTTTCAGACTTCAATTTGAGACATGGATGGATTTGAATCATGATATTCTCACTTACTGTTGACACCCATCATTAAGCCTGGGGACCCATCATTAAGCATGGGGACCCATCGTTAAGCCTGGGGGACCCATCGTTAAACCTGGGGGAGCCCGTCAATCTTTTGACACAAAAACTTGGGACTAGTCTTTCCTTCGACCCCCGACTAGCAAGATATCAGTTTGCCTTCATTGTGCTAATCTAATGTCATGTTTTATATGATATGAATCATGATGTATATAGAGGATCTCACATGAGTTTCTATTTTATACGGAATTTATCAACCGAGTTCACTAAATTCGATTTGAGCCGAGGTTTACCGAGGCTCAAATAGAATTTAGAGGACGAGGTTGATAAATTACGTATAAAATAGGACGAGTGTGAGATACCCTTTATCACATGATCAAATAAACCCGAAGCAACGCGAAATATTCATCGAAAACAACAATCATAAACTACAGCGATCGCAAGTTATTTGAAGAACGCTGTGACGTCATCGCACGCGCTGATATTAAACATGTCTATTACCGATAATTATGAAACTGCTTTTATGGCCAAATTATGTGATAAATTATTGTATTTAATGCAAATAATTTGTTTTGTGTTTTATTTATATGTTTGATAAATATTGAAATAAGACACAAAGATTATTTTATATGCTGTAATACAGCATTTTATGAAACACAGGTAGTATTGGGGAAGGTAGTATTAACCCTTCTATGGCTGGAATTTTGAGAAAACCCTGTGACAATGCATTCTCTTATATATGCGAGTCTGCCATAGGGAGCTTCGCATATATAAGAGATAATACATTGGCCTAACTATATTTACCTTGACTTTGTAAGCCAGTGAATTTTCTTATAAAAGCCAGGCTCTCTATGGCAGACTCTCATATATAAGAGAATGCACTGGCACAGCTTCCATCATGAAAGGATTAATGAGTTTGCAATGGAAATTAGCTGGAGTAATGCTATTTTTGTTCCTGAATTTTGTCATCTTCATTCATAGTTAACCTGACATCAATGTATACTCGCCCACTAATGGGGGTGGGCTTATCTTCGAGGACTACCCCATGATCCGGGCTTATCTTCGAGGACCACCCCATGATCCGGGCTTATCTTCGAGGACCACCCCATGATCCGGGCTTATCTTCGAGGACTACCCCATGAATTTTTGGGAGCAAACACAGAGTTATCCTCAGGGATGGGCTTACTGATGGGTGTATACAGTATAACATAGACTGGGCTTATCCTCAGGGATGGGCTTACTGATGGGTGTATACAGTATAACATAGACTGGGCTTATCCTCAGGGATGGGCTTACTGATGGGTGTATACAGTATAACATAGACTGGGCTTATCCTCAGGGATGGGCTTACTGATGGGTGTATACAGTATAACATAGACTGGGCTTATCCTCAGGGATGGGCTTACTGATGGGTGTATACAGTATAACATAGACTGGGCTTATCCTCAGGGATGGGCTTACTGATGGGTGTATACAGTATAACATAGACTGGGCTTATCCTCAGGGATGGGCTGACTAAGGCTGAATAGGTCACTCTCATCGGTTTTCTGTGATAAAGTTACCCAGGTTCCTGAAATTGTGATAAAGTTACCCAGGTTGGAGAGAATTGTGATAAAGTTACCCAGGTTAAGCAAATCTCACAATAAGAACTTGATTTAAAAGTGACTGAGGGAAATACTGTTCAGTTTTTGGCAAGTAAAAGCCCATATTAAGCACACATTAAGACATATTATAGCAAAAATGAATAATTTGTTGCTAAACATGAAATATTCTTAACCTGGGTAACTTTATCACAAACCTCTCCAACCTGGGTAACTTTATCACAATTTCAGGAACCTGGGTAACTTTATCACAGAAAACCGGTGAGAGTGACCTATTCAGCCTTACTAACCGGTGTACACAGCAGTGCCATGAATTATGTGCTAAGTTAAGTGCTTTCAATTGTACATGTATTTTTCTGTATATGGATATTTTTCGCCTAAAATTAAATGATTATTTTTGCAAATACAGTGACCTTATTTATTAGCCACACAAAGCCAAGAGGTTGGATGCTCAGACACCCGCTCTCATCACGTGATAGGTGAATATAGCGAGAAAAATAGGTGGTGAAGCTACATAGAGGGAGCCATTACTTCAAACGATATCCCCCACAAGTATTATGGACATATGTTGATAATACAGGTTGGATGAGTTTTATTGTTTTAGCTGCCAAGATTCGGTATGTAAAGAGTACAGTAAAACCTGTCTTGAGAGACCACCCATTTTTTCGGACAAAAATGGTCTTTCAGGACAGGTGGTCTTCCAATAGAGTGGTATACCAAAAAAGCTTAAATTATGTACAGTAAGATTGTTGATTATATAGAACATGGATCAGCTATTCAAAAAGCACAAAGATATAATCTCATTTTAAACAATTTTATTGGTCAAACATAAGATATATAAATTAATGTACATGTCTAAGGTATGTAACGCCACATAAATAGTTCACATTAATAATCCTTCAGGTAGCTGTCCATTCTGAATTGCTTCTTTTTCTTGTCATCAAGTCTGTTTATGTTTATATTTGCCTCAAATTGACTACACATGAGAAGCATGTCAGGAATTTGCTCCTGCATGGTGTATCCCCTTAGATATTCCAAACACTCTAGTGCCTTGTCGTGTGTATACATGACTGCTTGAATGATTGGCACACTCTCATCTTCATCGCTGTCACTGTCTGTAGCTTCTTTGATTATATCAACTGTGTCATTGTTCACATCTCCTGATTCACCTGAGGGAATTTTCCAGCTGATGTTATATCGTTTACTAAAAGTCTCTAACCACCCATTGTTCACATCTCCTGATTCACCTGAGGGAATTTTCCAGCTGATGTTATATCGTTTACTAAAACTCTCTAACCACCCGTTGGAAACAGAAACCAGAAACAGGGACATTTTTAGATCGCGCAACACAGAACCATTGCCACATTCTCTCGTTCAAATCGCCATACAAAGTACGTCGTGCTGTAACATACTTTCTTGACGAATTGTGTCCATTCTCCCACTCTTTTCGGATGGAATCTTTATTCTGAATAATTTTTTGAATTTGCGTCTTGCCAACAGATAGTTCAAACGATATTTTTCGTGCACTTAGACCTTTTTCAGACTTGTCGATCACGTTGATTCTTTCCTCAAGAGTGAGAATTTTACGTTTTTTCTGTGGCGTTGCATATTTAGAAAAACGATCCATGATTTGAAGTTTAAGAACTTACAAACTGCCAGCCACAAACTATCAAATGCTTGTATACGACAACACGAGTACATTTACATTAAGTAAGCCACGGGACAGGCATCCACTAAAACCATTTTCACAGTTTGGGCATCCCTCATAATCCCTTATTATATTAATTAATTGTTCTCCAACGGGCTGATTGAATCATTTGTCAAAACAAATATACAACCGTGTCTACTTTAACAAAGGACCAATTTGTTAATGGCCTCCAGTCTGAAGCCAATTAAATATATCAGAAAATAGCACCATACATTGAATAATATTGAGTCGCACTATGCACGCGCACAGAACGTGTCCATTTATGTATGAGGTAAACGTTAAGACGAGTCCATTTGTCATATCCACTGGGGGGAAAACTGTTTCACCAGGATCGATTCTATCGCCCGTTTGTTCCGTCTCAATCCGCGGCGTTGAGATCCGACTCCATTTTCACTTTTTAACTTTTTCTAGAAAGATTTGGGCGCCATTTTCACAAAAAGATGACACAAAGGTAAGTTTTAAACTATTAGTATTGATGTACGAAAGGTTTATAGCAATTCAGGAACAATATTTATGAAATCGATGTTCCGTTACGTGCATATATCCACACATTTAGACCATACAACTCGAGCGTGTGCATTTCCCATCTAAATTTAGTCTATTCGCCTGTAAATCCAGTCGGAAATGATCAGGATGGTGACAGAGTGTAATGAAACCATCTCCCAAGATTCCAGCAGCAGAATAACAATCTAAATGAACCGTCAAAAATAGTGAAAAATGTTCCGACTCATTTGTGACTTTCATGTTCTAGATCGATTCTATCGTCCCTTCTAAAGAGCCGGTTCTATTCGATCGACGCTTGTTTTCTCAGGCTGCCCAGCTTCATTTTTCCAGTTATGACACACCATGACAGCAAGGAACGGGTAACCTAAATGGCCACTAATATTTATTGAATAGCGCGATGAGATTATGGTCCTTTTGCAGTCTAATGTACCAGTTTTGGATATCTATGGCTTTGGAATTCATATCGTTATAAAGATTGCCTCTAAAACTTTTGAATTTGTTTTTCTTCAGAATGTATAATGGAATTAATCGGTGGCGCGATGTTGAGCCTGGAGGACTCGCTGTTCTTACTTGATTTATCCGTCGATCTGGTGACACAGGCCGATGCAGCGCCCCCCCCCCCCCCCCCCCCAATGATGATGTGATGGAGGTCGGCGATGAACTTAATTCAGTAAACACCTTCACCACACCGGCTGCAACCAGCACGCCCGCCAAAGCTGCCCGAATAAAACAAAGTTTATACGAGACGTCGTTTGTGGCTGCACTTTTAAAATGTTCTATATTTTGACCAATGATTCCTGGTTTGTTGCATTCACTCTCTGGATAATTTAATTTTGTCCTAAGTGTTTTTAAACTGGGGCACACAAAGTTAATTCGGGCATCTTTGTAGCAACACTTTCCCAATCCTGGAACCCTGCACATTTCGTCCCTCCCATAAACCGAATGAATTCAGAATGAAATAGTCTGCAGCCAACGGCCCAGAACTGTTTTACCTCCGGAGTATATCGCATTCTTTTGCACCCTCGGATTCAAGAAATCGTACAGCATCTAGAAATAGCTGAACATAGACATTATTTATAGCGAATGTGCCCGAGGTTAATTGTTGAAGAAAAGACATCCAGTCTGGACCTGTCTGCGTCTTTTAATTGGTGTATTATTTCTGGCCAGTTATCTCGTCCAATATCACAGATATCTCGTTAACTGGATCGCAGCAATCTACATCAATATTGGAGTCGATCGTGTCGGTAAATAATGACCTCCTGGAATGAACATCCTTCATTGGTGTGTTATTTTTTGAAACTTTGGCATATGGACTTACTAATAGATGACATTCTGCCGAAGACACAACTTCAAGCGACATTGTTTCTTTGTTCAGCACGAATTCTACATCGCCCTGTCTCAGTTCCTTCCCTTGCACCCCAAAACGAACGATTCTGTATCTATGGTTTCCACCCAATTTTTTTTTAAATACATTTTTATTCATTAACTCATGAATGAAATTGGACCCAAAACTCAGGCACAGCCTATTTTATTGGGTCCAAACAGAAAAATACAAAAAGTTGACAAACAAGGACACATGACAATTTCCACCCAATGACTCAACGTCATCTTCTCCCACTAGAATAACAAGTTAATCATCAGGATGTGAATCTACAAAATGTCTAACGTGATTGTCAATTGTCTTGCAATAATATCATCTGATTCTCGGGAAATAGAGATATATAAGTGTGTGACTATAAGCTATCTGCAAATGATGATCTTACGATTGAAATTTAACTGTATAAATGTTTGATGCAAATAGTCAAGAAACATACATAAGCTTCGGTGGATCCAAAATAAGTTTTGAAGCTCCATGTCCATTTTTATTGCATTACTCTGTCTTAAAATCAGAGTCATTTCGTGTCGATTGAACCGGCAATCGAACCGGAACATATCAATTTGGGGTGAGAAAGAGTCGGAACCAAAAATTATAGAGTCGGAACACACGTGTTACTTTGTAATTACGCGTTTTTACTGATTGTTTTTTACATTTTCAAATAGTTTGATGTGTCAAGATTGAGCTTATATGACCAAATATAAATCGTGTTGAAACTTACGGGATCCTCTCTTGTTTCATACATACTATTTCGAAGGTTAACATGAAGTTTTGCAAAATTATCAACACAATACGACTGATCATCACATAAAATTAACATTAATATGTGATATCGAGAGTGTTTCCATTCTGGAAGATTGACATTTTCCTGGATCTAGATCCACTGAAGTATGTGTGGAGAACTATTTTAAAACTATATACTTACCATTTTTCTAAATGATGTACATATTTTGTCATTCAAAATGGTTGAAAATTCAGTAAATGTAACAATAGGGTCGGAACGGAAATAGCGATAGAATCGATTCTGGTGAAACAGTTTCGTGTGATATCGGAAATTCCGTAATTTTTACAATCGGTTTCGCTTACTAATATTACGTGACACTGGCTTGTTCAAACTTCAAACTCTTAACTCAACGACTTTCATATTTTTATATTTGTGCATGCGACATTTGGGTCCATCAGAGAGGATTTCGTGTCTATTTCAGGGGGGGGGGGGGGGGGTGAAAAAAAAAATTCCGGCACGTATGCCGGGGTGGGTGGGAGGTCAAAGCCACCAACAAGCAATTTTTTCCGTAACTAAAAAAAACAATTCTGCTTGTTTTTTTAGTGTTTTGGCAATGAGTTTGGGCTTCAAAACCACTTTGAATGAGAGAAATAATGTAATTCTAACTGGTAAACTGACTGCAGGCAGTTATCGTAATGTATTTTGTTGCAAATTTTGAAATCCAAGATGGCCGCTGGCAGCCATGTTTTTTTGGCCGATTGACCTCAAAATGACTCATTCCTATTTACATGTCCATGTTAACATCCATGATAAATAGTATGCACAGAAATATTCATATACAGCTGTTTACAGTGAATTTCCCCCCGCAAATCTGTTTTAGTGTTAAAAGTGGGGGGTGGGTGTCAAAAAATGGTCGGAAAAAACTGCCGAAAACGGAAAATAAATTGGCGGTGGGGGTGGGTGGGTACAAAAAATGATCGAAAGGGAAAAAATGCCATACGTGCCTGAATTTTTTTTCCGACCCCCCCCCCCCCTGTCTATTTAGCATTTAATGTTTAAATGTATACACATATTTGTATAGTGTGGTTGCTCTACCAGAGCGGTCAGATAAATTGATGAAGAAAACCATCACTCATATCCGGTTGTATCAAGTGTCTTTTGGTTACAATACACCAACTGATTTGCATAGGCCTCAGTGTTAACAAATCCCGCTGGCCTGTATTCGCAGGAAAGCTTTGACTCTGCACGAGTATCAAACATTGAAGAACGTACGAAAATGGGCCCAAAAGTACTTGTAAACGTGCTGCGTCACACTGCAGTTTTGACAAACGTCACACTACCCTTAAAATGGAGAGAAAATGACATCGAAAAAAAAACACCAACCCCTCCCCTAAATTATTTGCCAATTTGACAGCCGTAACCGTTCACCATGTGGCTATATTTGATGTTTCTCGTCGGGAAACACGTTTGTGCATTTTTTCGTGCACTTTTCATCCATGTGTCATTGACCATTCAGCTGCCAGAATTTTGTTATGCTGATCCTAGCTTGGGGGTCCCAGAGGCGTTATTTCGCTAAAATCCTAATTCAGAATCTGGATTCAGATTACAGATTGGTCCCCGTACGACTTGGTTCGGCAAAAGAACAGACCAGAAATTGACAGAATCAGCAAACGAACAGACCGTAATTTCAATTTCGTGGTAATCTGGATTCGGATTCCGATTACGGACTCAACTTGAATGTTCGTAATGTAAACAAACCGAGATTTCGCCACCTCGGAGTTTAAAAACACAATAAAACATAAGAATCCGTCTCTTGTGTACAAATTATTGCAGAACATAAACGATCTATATCAAAGAATTTTAAATGCGGAGACAAATTTGTTTTATTGAATGTAAACTGGGAGAATATTACTGAAATTAGCCAAATAATAACGCTATTGATAGTAACGCTGGGGGAGCAATTCGGTTGATGGCAAATCATTGTTGATTGTCACTTTCATATGTCCATTTCATAATTCCATCCATAAAATACCGCCCGAACGCATGTCAATTTCGAATTCGGCGGATACGTCACCATTGACCGAATTTATATGAACCTGCATGCATATGTCTTCTGCTGTGTTCGTTATATTATAATGTTTCTTCTTATTCAAGAAATAGTAGGATTATATGGTATCGATGGATTATCAGATACACGTATGTACTATCATCTAGTCTTATAGCAATTTCATGTTTAAAATGTTTTGTTTCGTTAAATGCAGTCGTTTTGCACAATAGTCTCTGTATAGACAACAGACACATGTTCTAGGGACGTGATTTATTACTGTTTTGTCCCCCACTAACACCAAACGCCGTGTGGTCAAACATGCATATATACATACAGGATATATTTACACACATGCAGGTCTATGCGTAATCTACTATGGACACTTAAATGCTAGTGTTATATAATGAATGGGGCTGATGAGTACCTGTACACAGCCATATCGCATAACAACCAACAGAGAGCTTGGATCGCCACCTCTCAGCACAGGGGAGTGTTGGGGGGGGGGGGGCTACCCCGGGATGGTCGAATTGACCGAATGGTCTATTCCTTCACCCCTCATGTTAAACGCCTTTAATTGAGAAATCAGAAAAAAGAGCATTTTTTGGTCTATCTTTTTTGTTCTTTTTCTTCTTGGGCCACTTCGCAGGTGGTGGTGCAGACGAAGAGGCATGACACATGGTCATATACAGGTATACATGGTCATATACAGGTATACAAGGTGTAGCTCGTACTGCTGGTGTTGGTCTTTACTGACTTCCCTCTCCGGAACTCCATCTCCCCATCCACTATCCGGTATTCGAGGTCAGCCGGGTCACCAGAGTCTACTGCTGTGTATATTATCTCATTACACAACAGCTCGCTGTCGGCCTTGGTCATGATGTATCTGTGTTGTTGAGCTTTCGCAGCGTGTACTCGGCTTTCCAAGGCTTCTCTTAACTGATGGAGCTGTTCTTCTCTGTCAGGTGGTTCGCTCTCCCTGGTGGTAGTCCGGTGGTAGTCCGGCCCGGCACAGCCCTTTTCAGGGCTCCCTACCGGGAGTGGACCGGATAATACCAGATCAACACGGAAACTTCGACAAAAGATAAAGAAGAAGACGAAATCACCATCAAGAAAAAAAAGAGATGCCGAGAGACTAGCCGCATGGAAAGAGAAGAAGGCGACGGACATTACACCAGCCAGCTCCTCCCATGCAGTCGAGATCCCGACCCAGTCTGTCCAGGAGATGGAATCACCACCACCATCGCCTCCACGGCCAGACATGGACTTCATCCCGAAGACTCCGGAATACATTGAGCCGGAGCCTTCAACTGCCAATCCTACAACACCGGCCACCGAACAAGCAACAGATGCCACCAGCCTATGGATTGAAAACGACAGAAAAGAAACTGCTAAATTAATCGCCGACTCAGAAGTAGAAAGGAAGAGAGCAGAAGAGACCAGAATGAAAGTAATGTCAGCCTTAGATGAATTATATCCACCAAACAAATTTATCCTGTTTCAAGTCTGAAATTTCTCTGTATAACCGCGAGTCATTGGAAGACCAAGAATATTGGGTGGATGAGAGGAAAATGTGGAGAAAAGCACAAGTAAAAAGTGTTTAAAGCCACTTGGTGTGTGAAGGTCCAAATTATTCTCGCTTTTGTTATATAACGGCCAAGCCTGAATATAGTGTGTCTGACATTTTGCACAATGAGGTCCCCAGAGGGTGAATTTACTGACGCTAAGTGGGCTAGCATCACCAAATTCAACCTCTGTGGACCTCATTCTGATTAGGCCTCAACTGCCATGGGAGACTTGGGATCTGACTGAAGTTCCCCAGTTGAGGTTCACCCAAATTAGTCACCTCGATTATGCCTTTTATCTTCTGCAAATTATGGGATGTAGAAATTTTCCAGTAGGGAAAAAGTAACTAAAAACAATGTTAATTTTTGAGTCTATAACGTTACAAGAGGTCTAAACAGAATGAGGTCCCAAGAGGGTGAATTTGGTGATGCTAGCCCGCCATGTGGGGGAGCATCACAAAATTCACCCTCTGGGTACAGTAATGCTCTAAGTAATCGACTTCTTAACCACAGCAGAATTATGGGTAAATTTTCAGGATTTAGTCGGAAATATGGCTTGTTGTCATTCATCGGAAAGCTCTCATCGAGAGCTTTCCGATGAATGGCAACAAGCCATATTTCCGACTAAATCCTGAAAAGTTACCCATAATTCTGCCGTGGTTAAGAAATCGATTACTTAGAGCATTACTGTACTTCATTCTGCAAATATCAGACACACAAAATTCAGACTTGATAACAATCCAGCTCCATGGACCAACATAGGTTGCCAGATATTCTTGTATGGACTATTCTTGTATGGACTAGTCTAATTCAAGTGATTGAATTAAGATTCGGACCAGAAAATTCTTCGGCATGATTCAAAAAGAGCTTCCCTTGTTAGTCTATTCCTAATATGGTAGAAATAAAGAGCATTTGTTTGTCTTCTGTGCGAAAATTTGAAAACAGCTTGGAAAATTGCTGTGATCTTGGCAAGTATTGCCAGAGAATATGAATATTTTTTTGTTTTTAAATAATTTTTATTCGAATCAAAAACATGAACATGGATTTACAAACTGTGGCAATAAGGTAATACAATGTTACAATATCTGTTGACAAATAATTGTTTATTTTTATTTTTGGTTGGAATGTGTTGCACATGCAATCTCAGAGTAAAGAATAGGCTACATCTCACCGAGACCCGGTTGACATTGATTTGTCAGCAGAGTCTCGGTGACACCCAGCCCATTCCACTCCTATAAGATTGCAGGCTCCACATACCCATATGCGTGCTAACAGTTAATGCTACTGAGTAGTAAATGATGCATTATAGAGTGTAAAGGGTTAAATTTCAAGAGTAATGATCTAACTCTGTAAATTCATTTATGAAAGTTGGATGCTTTTTTATGTGTAATTCAGAAGCGAAGTAACTGACATAGAAGACACATAGCAACTCTAAAGTCTAATTATCATGATGTCTTCTTCTGAATTATGCATCTATAACGCATTTTCGCATTATTACTAATGGCCATTTAAATATATATTAAATAACATAAATAACTGTTAGTTGAAATTTGTGCGATTGTCATGAGCTCATATACCAGCTGATTTTGTTCAGGTTACCTAAACCAAAAGAAAATGGATCAGCAATGTGACAAATAATTTTTGAATAGGTTTTCTATTAATTTCCACCTATCTTGGAACAAATTTTCTTTTTTGGAGGCGAAGTTTTTCAGGGGAGCAGTTTCAATATTTTTATAAAATTTGAGCCATTCTAGTAAACCAACAAGTGAGGGCAATGATTCTCTCGTCTTACATGAGTATATGTAACGTTTGAATAAAAGTATACATATGTTGATTATTTGTGTATTACAGTCATTTGACCTGTATAGTCCAAATATCACATTTTACAGTGATATAACCAAGTTTATTCCACAAACTTCTAGTTTTTGCTTCAGCTGTAACAACACTGATTTTGATATCGAGCAGTCATATAAAAGATGCAAGATTGTTTCTCTTCCTGACTGACAGAAGGTACACATTTCAGTCTCTGATAGATTACACTGGAAAGTTTGGCATTAGTATAAAGGATATTTTGGTTTATTTTGTATTGGAATGAGATAAGACTAGTATCATTGGTGAGTGTATATATGGTTAAATAAATAGCTTTCCAGTCTGGGGGAATTGTTGTTTTTAACTTTCATTTCCATTTCTGCTGTGTAACTTTACTTGTGGTAGAAGAGTTCTCTAAAAATTGTGGATAAAATGTATGGCAAGCTTTGTCACATTTTATCAGTTTTTCTATGTTATGATTGGTCTAAAAGTATTTAATGCAGTGTTAATAGATTTTTGATCATCTTGGAGGAAGAGGGTTAGGTCATCTGCATATTGCGTAAAGATATATTCAGAGTTATTAAATTGTATTCCTATTATATCAGGGTTAAATTTTAAACAGGCACTAAGAATTTCTACGCACAAAATAAATAAGTAAGGAGACAGTGGGTCACCTTGTCTAGCCCCTCTAAAAATATCTATTTTATTTGATAAGTTACCATTATTTATAACGTAGCTATAGATATTGGTGTAGAATGTTTTTATCCATGTTTTTGATGGGCCAAAATTGAAGAAGTCAATACATTTTTGTATAAAATACCATTCCAGAGAATCAAAGGCTTTTTCAAAATCTAAAATCATTAGTATTCCAGGTATATCATTTTTTTCACATTTATCAATCAGATCGAATATCAGTCTTGTTGATTCGCCTATGTATCGTCCTGACATGAATCCAAATTGTGTACCACTAATTAGCTTTGGTAAGTACTTTTTCATTCTATTTGCTATAACAGCCGAAGCTATTTTTGTATCAACATTAAGAAGAGAAATGGGTCTCCAATTTTTCAGATAGTGTTTACATTTGTTTGGCTTTGGAATACAGGTGATTACTCCACAGCGTTGAGTGATTGACAGTTCTTGGTTTGAGTAACCATAATTGAGAAAGTTTATAACAAATTGACCAAGATCTTTCCAAACATATTTATAAAAGCTAGCAGTATAACCATCGCTTCCAGGTGAGCGGTCATTTTTCATCCCTTTTAATGCATTGGCACATTCGAAGTTGGATAATGGACCTTCTAAATATTCTGATTCCATATCATCTAGGGTATTTAGGAATGGATTATCAGTGTCCCAGAAATCAAAGGGCTTTTTGTTTTCGGTTTCTTTGTTTAATTTTGATGTATAAAGATTTTTATAAAAAAAATCCTGCTCTTTGTGAATTTCAGAAAAATCTTCTGTTTCTGATCCATCTGATCTAATAAGTTTTGGAATATGATTTTCTGTGTAATATAATGTCTCTTTTCCAAATTGCAAAAGTATTTTGAAGGTTTTTCCCCTTCGGTTTTCCATTTAGCTTTTGTTCTAAGCATAATTCCTTTCACTTTTTTATATCTGATAGATTTAATTTCAGCATTAAGTTTATCTATCTCTATTTCAACTGTGTGATCCCCTCCGTCTAGTAAACTTCCAAAAACCCCTTCCTCTTGGATGACCAATGAACTTAAAACTTAGGCTAATTGGGTTGTGATCAGATTTGTAACTATTCAGTATATCCGAACTATTGACAGAAGGCAGTAGGTCGGCCGATACAAAAAAATAGTTCAGTCTAGCCATTTTTTAACCTGAACCCCTCCATGTGTATCTCTTTTTGTTTTTATTTTCAAGTCTCCAAACATCAATCAGATCCAATCTCTGCATTGCTCTTAAAATAGCTTAATTTGATTTTGTATTATTTTTGTATTTGTAATTAATTGTGTCTACATCATATTCTTGTGGTACATTCCAATCACCACCTATCACAATAGTTGAGTTTTCTAATTCTTCTAATTTTGTAAATATTTCTTCAAAGAATGTCGGTCTATCTTCGTTTGGCCCTCTACTTGACCTAGAGTAAGAACTAAAATATGCTTCATATCCCCATTCTGCTTTCCATTTTTGTTCCACATTTTTGAAGATTGTGTATCAATTAACATTGTTATGTCAAATCTGTTTCGATTTATTTGAAAAAAATCTCGGCGTTTCACCTGGTCGGAGGAGAGCCCAGGACCATTCAAAGAACCTATATTGAGATTAGTCATTATTATATAAACTAATTACCATGTAATGCAACAGACTGCAGATACAAGTTCGTGTGCTGAAATTTGTGTATTTATTAATATATCTTATACCTCATTCCAAATTGAATGAGCCATGTCAGTTTAAATTTGTGGTCATCTTTGAGGCCACCCAGGATATTCATTCACCAATATAAATTAATGAGGCCACCCAGGATATTCATTCACCAATATAAATTAAGTTTCGCAAATTAACAATTAATCATTATCATTTCAGTTAGGACAGTACATCACCGAGTTACACTAATGCTCTAATTAATCTACCCCTTAACTACAGCAGAATTATGGATAACCTTTCAGGACTAAATCCTGAAAAGTTACCCATAATTCTGCTTTGGTTAAGGGGTCGATTAATTAGAGCATGAGTGTATGCGCACATGCTGCTAGATCGAGCAGATCAAAAATCTCAATGCACATGCGTTATCAAATTCAATAAACCTACTCACTGTCATCATTTTTGCGAAACAATGTTTTGGTCCGACATAAATTATGACGAGTAAGATCTAAACTTAACTGCTAACCTTGAGTTTGCTTAACTACTTTCTTTATTATAATTTGACATTAAAAATGCAGGAGGCAACATCCTACTACCCCCCCCCCCCCCCTCCCCCAACAAGAACCCTCTAGGCACATCCATGTCTGTCATGATCCGAGGCTATTTTTGTTTTGTTGTTAATATATAGTAGTATACCGCATGGGGTCAACCCACATATACACGGGTACTAGGATAATATCCTGGGGGGGGGGGTCGGAAAACTTTTCCATGCACATATGCTGATTTTTTCCTTTCATTCCTTGTTGGGACCCACCCACCCCCCGCGTCCAAAATATTGTCCGTTTTCGGCAGTTTTTCCCGACCATTTTTGAACACCCACCCCCCCCCCCTTAACACTAAACAGAGATTTGCAGGGGAAATTCACTGTAAACAGCTGTATATGAATTTCTGTGCATACTACTTGTCATGAATGTTAACATTGACATGTAAATAGGAACGAGTCATTTTGGGGTCATTCGGCCAAAAAAACATGGCTGCCAGCGGCCATCTGGGATTTCAAAATTCAACACATTAGCATGGGCTACATGGTATGCTGTTTGTCTGATCATCATGAAATTTTTCACTTATGTTAATATTGACATTCTAAGGTGTTTTAAGCCAAACTCATTGCAAAAAACAGTCAAAAAACTTTTGAGTTGCGGATAAAATTGTTTGTTGGTCCCATCAACCACCCACCCTCCCCGGCATATGTGCCAGGAAAATCCCGCCCATGTTATGCTGGGAAAGTACCCGGGTTAAATCCTAGTATAGAGATCAGTACCCACGTACTTTTCCGAATGGGCCAGGTTTGTCCAAACCTCCAGTCACACTCCTGTCTGTTTTGATAGATTGACGACGAGGATATCCCTAATGTTGGTAAAGCAGTTTGTTATTTAATTAGAGACTTCACATACAGTCCCTTTGTTGTCAGGTTTGTCCAAACATAATTATGGGATTCCAATGTATTTACTGTATAATGTGTCGGGAGTGTGTGGTACTTCTTAAGTGTACTTCACTTTGGTCTATATGTGTACCAATAACGGTATAATAACGCCAAAGATTCTCTCCTTATATTTACTCTGTTATTAGATATAGACTGCCAGGGACATTCATGGCTATAGAGTGTTTGTTTGTTGAGGAGGGGTGCTATGGCTATATATTGTTTGTTTGTTGAGGAGGGGTGCTACTTTGAGTATCCAACTGCACCTATCCCAGCTGTGGCAACCATCATCTCCCCCATAATTTGGAATCTTTCAATTGCATGAATTGAACAGTTCAGCTCATAGAAAATTCCAACCTAGCATCAACCTATTGCTCGAAGTTTTCCACTGATGCCAATTTCTGTTTAAAATATCGGAATATTCGACTCTTGGTCTACATAATTCACACTATTGGTTTTGAAAATGTAACTACCACAACAATATAAACTTGAAATTGCAAAGCCAAATGGAGGGGCTAATGGATTGACTTCCAACAGCAACTTCTCGGATTATCGTTCTGGCGAAATAATTCCTTCGTCCGCATGTCTGTCCACCCGGAGCAAACGACTCACTTGAACTTATATAGGTTGCCAGGAATGCGGGTTTCTTGATCGAGATATAGCAACTATAGATCCACAAAATAACTCACTCAGTATATCGAGGCACCAATTACAAACAAAAAATAGCACAAGAGTTGCATGAACCACTCTCACTATTTACGTACTGTATATAGTCAAACGCTCGGCTCAAACAAAGTTTGTTTTGTGGATAATATCGCATTCATATGATCATATATAACCTATAACGAAGGCCATGTCCGTGCCTTTAACGGTCATTGTGACAAAAGTGGTTAAACGCCACAGTAGGTATAAAGGCACGTTGTAGGTATATATATATTATCACAACAGTGTGTTGATCCGTGTCGTAGCATCACGTCTAGCATTGAGGTGGGCAGATTACCGGATCAAACGAGATGCCAGTCAGCGAGTTTGATCCGATAATCTGCCTACCTCAACGAGACGTGATGCGATGACACGGATCAACTCACTGCTGTGATAAAAGATTTATTCTATGACGCCCAGTTTACAATAATAACTATTTAATTACAGATTTTTTTCACTTCAGCCAGGGGGAGGGGTGGGACAAAAGTTTTTTTCCGGGCACGTATGCCGTGGTGGGTTGTCCATAGGACCAACAAACTATTTTTTCCGTAACTCAAAAATATTTTTCCTGCAAGTATTTTTGACTGTTTTTGCAATGAGTTTGGCTTAAAGCACATCTATATGTCAATATTAACATAAATGACAAATTTCATGATGATCAGACAAACAGTATAGCCTGTAGCCCATGCTAATGGACTGAATTTTGAAATCCAAGATGGCTGCTGGCATCCATGTTTCTTTTTTGACCGAATGACCCCAAAATGACTTGTTCCTATTTACATGTCAATGTTAACATCCATGACTATTAGTATGCACATAAATTCATATACAGCTGTGATCCGACGATTTGGATTAGATCGTTTCAAAATTGCGTTATACAGTAACACCGAGTTTTAGTTCCGAGTTGACACATTAATAAACAAAACGTTAGTTATACTTTCATAAACCGATGATAGTATGTGACATCTGTAATATTATGTGACCAAAAACATGTTATCATAAATTTAAATATCTATTTTAACCACTTTCACAATTATTCCCTCAGGTTTCATGCGCCATGCAGGGAACAGTACTAATGCACTGAAGTGCCGTGGGGTTCACGAATGGTTGACTTGACAGATTTCTTCGATATTTTATGTTCTAACTTAATAAACACATAATGTTTCTGAATACCAAATTTACACCACTCGTGGGATTGATGATTTACCACACTCGCTAAAACATCAATCCCACTCGTGGTGTAAATTTGTTATTCAGAAACACTATTCTACCGGTATACATACATGTCATATACCCTAGTTGCGTGAATCTTTAAGCACCCCACGATTTTAACAATCGAATTCCCGATACAAACAACTCATTTGAACTTCTATTTGTGAACCATGCATGGTTACACCACAGGCCCCTGGGGAAATTACTAAAATACCAATACAGACTTTTCCACTGGCATAGTCCACTTGAACTTATGTCGCCAGGAATGCGGATTGTGAGTTTGAAGTTCGCCTGACAGCGACATTAATATTTCGGAACAAGTTTTAAATATATCATATGTCATATATCCTGTACGTGTGTTCACATAGTAAAGCCCGGCCCGAGTCGATTTTAATAAATTTATCTCATTTCCGGTGCAAAAGACTGACAACGACATTTGTAACAAGTTTTAAATATATACACGTGATATGAAGGTTTGTTCACATATAGTTTGGATCCTTAAATCCTTAAAGGTACTCAATCCGATTCGACGGTCCACATACCATCATATTCCAACAACAACAACATTTTTTGAAATGCCGCTTCAGTTATCAGAATCGATTAATTGCCCAAAAATAATGCCAATCACAGTCAACTATAGTATAAAATTGCCTAAAACCTGTTATTTATCAACGTTTTGTTCAACGAAATTTTGCCGGTTGTCAAATATCTGACACAAAAAAGCCACTGGATTTTAGAGTTATCGATCTTCATCCGCTATCTGGTCAGATAAGTTCTTCTCGTCGACAGTTTACTGGGCCACTTGAAATTAAAATAACAGATTTCAAACATCGATATCTGATCATTCCTAGCGGTGGGTTGTTCGACTCGAATCAAATATTGTTTACCCCCGAAGCCAAGGAAGTAGTAATTTGAGAGCGTTAATTCGGATTGAGTACATTTAAAAAATCTGTCGAGACGATTGTAATAATATTAGCCAATCGACTGACCAGGAATGGGGAATTTGAGTTTGAAAGTTCGCCTGATAGTGACATTTGTAACATGTTTTAAATATACACGTTATGATACTTACATAATTAAAAACTCATCAAACGATTTTAATAATCTCATTCCAGGTGCAATCGACTAACTTGAACTGAGGTCGCCATGAATGCGAATGTTAAGCGACGGGTTTACTTGGTATTAGTCCTTTTATAATTGTTCATCTGCAAACATCATGATTACCTCGACCACATACAGTATATCACATTGATAGCAGAACGAAAGATTTCTTTGTGTTATATAACTCATTCTAAGTCCTTTTTAATATATAACTCAGCATGAAGTGTAGCGATCAGCAGGTTCGATTGGTTTTAGATTACTTCGCGTGTGTGCTTTAATGCTTAAAACATGCTCGCCCCACAATAAACTAGTCGAGAGATCGGTAAATATCAAATGACACACCCGTTAGAAAGATTTATCTCTTTAAAGTTAAGAGTGAATACAAAGATGTATTGAGTCGTGGCAAAGATCAATCTGTACCACTTCTTGGCCCCACACACATTGGCAACGATTTATGGACATCAATGATAATTACATCGCGACCAGGAACAAGCAGCCAGCAGTGCGGTACTAAACACAGCATACATCAAGCAAGCGCACAGGATCACGCAGCCAGTGGTACGGTACTAAACATAGCAGACATCAAGCAAGTGCACAGGATCACCGAGCCAGCAGTGCGGTACTAACCACAGCAGACATCAAGCACCAGATCACACATCCAGCAGTACAAAAGACAGCATATATCAAGCACCGGATCACACATCCAGCAGTACAAAAGACAGCATATATCAAGCACCGGATCACGCAGCCAGCAGTATTAAGACAGTATACATGTACATCAAGCACCGGATCACACAGCCAGCAGTATTAAGACAGTATACATGTACATCAAGCACCGGATCACACAGCCAGCAGTATTAAGACAGTATACATGTACATCAAGCACCGAATCACACAGCCAGCAGTATTAAGACAGTATACATGTACATCAAGCACCGAATCACACAGCCAGCAGTACTAAAAACAGCAGACATCGAGCACAGGGAATTAACTTATATCTTGCATGATAAACAGTGGTCCCCACAAAACGGAAATGGAATTTCCTCCCAATTTCATCATTTGGATACGACGGGACTTTTACACGATTTGTGTGTTTGCAGTTATAATTCTAGTGAGACCTAGTATGAGCCAATGTCCGCTGATGTCGTGTCAAGTGTGCCAGGAGTTGAATGGCGAAGTTGTTGTGGCTAAATGTCAAGGAATCGCTATCTACGGTGCGCCTGCGACTGTACGAAATCTAACTCTTCAGACGAACTGTGTCCCTGGTGGGACGCTATCACAACTACACCTCATGCGGCTTCCGCATCTAATTTCACTGACGATGATTGGTTGTGGGATCACGTCCATCCTTCAGAATTCTTTCATGTTCCAAACAAATCTTGAGGATCTGAACATAGATTCGAATAATTTCGCTATCCTTCCTGGTGAGTTCCGCCCTCTGCCGTCGCTGATATCACTGAAGCTGGAGAACAATAATATAGAAACAATACCACCAGACGTGTTCTCTGATTTAGGTCGGCTGCAGATTCTTTCTCTCAAGGGCAACCACATCACTGCTTTAAATTCTTCAATATTCAGTGGACTCGGACAACTTACCGCCCTTGACCTTTCTAAAAATAGAATCGGTTTCATATCGGTGCAGACGTTTGCTCACGCGCCTCTTTTAATGGAATTGAACTTGGCACGCAACCAGATTATTTCCATCGATTCGTGTTTACAGAATCTGACGAATCTAGTTGTTCTTGATCTAGATAGCAACCAAATCCACGAAATAGTTGACTCAGCATTCCGAGGCACCAACTTGAGGGATATTGATATTTCATACAATAATCTTAATTCGGTTCCTGCTGAAGCATTCAAAGATTGCCGCTCAACCATCAGAAAGATCAAACTCAATCAAAATCCGATCGCACGTTTACAGAATGGTGACTTCGAAGGATTCATTCTCACAGAGTTAGATTTATCACGATGTCAAATTACGGAAGTCGAAGAAGACGCTTTCAAGTCCGCGCAAGTGTTTGGTACCAATTTGGAGCACAACAGTATAAGATTGCTTCCAGAATCAATGTTACAGCTTTTCCTGGATTCTGATCATGTTTTTATACGCAATAATTCGTGGCATTGCGACTGTGACTTAAAATGGCTCGGAGATTTTATTATGAGCGTTGGGACCAATACCGGGAAATACAAAAAGTGGGACTATTACTCTGATCCAACATGTACGACTCCGACAGGACAAATTGGGATTTCTTTGCAACAGTTTGCTCGTTCTGTTAACGGTACCTGTGTGTCGACGACAACGCCGATGACGACGACGACAGCGACAACAACAACAACAACGACGACGGCAACAACGACGATGACAACAACAACAACAACAACAACGGTACCGACTACGACAAAAACCACGACGATGACGACAAAAAAAACAACAACAAGCACTACTACAACTACAACAATAATAACAACAACAGCGATACAGACGACGATACCAGCAACGACAACAACACAAGTAATGGTGAATAGTGCCGAACGGAGTGAGGAGCGTGATTCTAACATTTCCTTCGTAGAAAAGAATCCGATAGATGAGAGTTATATATGGTATATTGTTGGTTCGATCGCTGGTGTGATCATTGTGGCAGTCGTGATCGGGTTAATTGTTTTCAAAAACAAAACGGCGAAAATCACACCAGTGCAGACCAATGGCAGCTCGAGATTGTTCGTCAAACAGAAACCAACCTACCACTAACCACCACAATGCTGGACATTCTGTTAGTCACCAATTCATGCTGGACATTCTGTTAGTCACCAATTCATGCTGGACATTCTGTTAGTCACCAGTTCATGCTGGACATTCTGTTAGTCACCAATTCCATGGTGAACATTCTGTTAGTCACCAGTTCCATGGTGAACATTCTGTTAGTCACCAATTCCATGGTGGACAGTCTGTTAGTCACCAATTCCATGGTGGACATTCTGTTAGTCACCAATTCATGCTGGACAGTCTGTTAGTCACCAATTCCATGGTGAACATTCTGTTAGTCACCAGTTCCATGGTGAACATTCTGTTAGTCACCAATTCCATGGTGGACAGTCTGTTAGTCACCAATTCCATGGTGGACATTCTGTTAGTCACCAATTCCATGTTGGACATTCTGTTAGTCACCAGTCCCACGGTGGACAGTCTGTTAGTCACCAATTCCATGCATGGTGGATATTCGAAGAGTCAATTACCGCCCGAAGACTGATCGGATTTTATCTTTGTTTGTGTGAAGTATGTACCTTTAGTCCACACATGTTGCATGGTATGACGACCATTGAACGTTGTCTGCTTATTGTTGTATACCAAAAGTCGAAAACAAGCCGGTACAAGAAAACCATAGCCTGAAATGGTAACGCCCTCAAGATCATATTATTAGGCATAAATTAAGATAAATATAAATTATAATATAAAATATATTGGTTACATGAATGCACCGCCTCAGAATTCCGTTAAAAAAACTAATCCTTCAAATTATTACAAAAAAACTATGGCTTATTACTGCAGGTTTCTCATTCACCACACCAGAAAGCCTCTAAATGCGGATAAAAAATCGGAGGCATTGTGTTCCCGCCATAAAATCTTCAAGAGTGGTCAAGCCATTGTTCATACCTAAACATCGAAAACAATTAACGCAGTCAAAATAGTTACATATTGCAACTATCAGATAGCCAGCGAATACACACCCCACGAAAACCCGAAATGTGTTGTCCTGCGAGATATCCAATCGCTATAGCGCAATGTGACACGGCCAGATTAGGCTTCATACAATATCCTAAACAATATCCTAAACAATAAAGTTCTCAAATCATGGGCATAGTCGATATAACTTTCACGAACTTGGACATCGACACTTTCCGATCGTTAGAAAAAAATACAAAGAAAAGCAACGAAACTAGTCCGTCAAATCAAAACTCTATGCTACCGGCACCGAATGATAAGATTAGTATACACCCGAGGGCGTAATAATACACTACTTCGTGTTAACGTCGCCAAGAACCAAATTGACAGAACACGACGTATCATTAATGAATGAGTTGAGGATGGCGCAAGTTTGTATTTCAAAAAGTGGAGCTTGAGTAAAATGTGACTAAAAATGGGCCGCCCACAAGAGACGTCTGGATGTATACAATTAAAATGTGACTAAATGGGCCGCCCACAAGAGACGTCTAGATGTATACAATTAAATGGGCCGCCCACAAGAGACGTCTGGATGTATACAATTAAATGGGCCGCCCACAAGAGACGTCTGGATGTATACAATTAGAAAAAAATTAAAAATAAGCGAAACTTTGGTGAAAATTATCGAGACTTTACTTCGGTCTGTAATAATCGTTCCGAAGGATTTCCGAAGCAATTTTTCGTGATATATTCGCATATATATATATAATCAATCAGTATTGCCATCAAAATATGTTTTATTTGGCGCTTCTAATCTAAAACCGCTGGGCTTTCGTGGTGTCCCCGTCCGTAACGAGTTCGATAACATGGTTTAGATTATGATGAAGTTGTGTTCTGTGTTGATTCCATATACCATTCTATATATCGGATAAGATTATTACATGGCTGTGACTACCATTGATACTAACTTTATTATGATTTAAGTATGATATACCCTTCTGTCGGATAAGATTATTACATGGCTGTGACTACCATTGATACTAACTTTATTATGATTTAAGTATGATATACCCTTCTGTCGGATAAGATTATTACATGGCTGTGACTACCATTGATACTAACTTTATTATGATTTAAGTATGATATACCCTTCTGTCGGATAAGATTATTACATGGCTGTGACTACCATTGGTACTAACTTTATTATGATTTAAGTATGATATACCCTTCTGTCGGATAAGATAATTAACATGGCTGTGACTACCATTGGCACTAACTTTATTATGATTTAAGTATGATATACCCTTCTGTCGGATAAGATTATTACATGGCTGTGACTACCATTGGTACTAACTTTATTATGATTTAAGTATGATATACCCTTCTGTCGGATAAGATTATTACATGGCTGTGACTACCATTGGTACTAACTTTATTATGATTTAAGTATGATATACCCTTCTGTCGGATAAGATTATTACATGGCTGTGACTACCATTGGTACTAACTTTATTATGATTTAAGTATGATATACCCTTCTGTCGGATAAGATTATTACATGGCTGTGACTACCATTGATACTAACTTTATTATGATTTAAGTATGATATACCCTTCTGTCGGATAAGATTATTACATGGCTGTGACTACCATTGGTACTAACTTTATTATGATTTAAGTATGATATACCCTTCTGTCGGATAAGATTATTACATGGCTGTGACTACCATTGGTACTAACTTTATTATGATTTAAGTATGATATACCCTTCTGTCGGATAAGATTATTACATGGCTGTGACTACCATTGGTACTAACTTTATTATGATTTAAGTATGATATACCCTTCTGTCGGATAAGATTATTACATGGCTGTGACTACCATTGGTACTAACTTTATTATGATTTAAGTATGATATACCCTTCTGTCGGATAAGATTATTACATGGCTGTGACTACCATTGTTACTAACTTTATTATGATTTAAGTATGATATACCCTTCTGTCGGATAAGATTATTACATGGCTGTGACTACCATTGTTACTAACTTTATTATGATTTAAGTATGATATACCCTTCTGTCGGATAAGATTATTACATGGCTGTGACTACCATTGGTACTAACTTTATTATGATTTAAGTATGATATACCCTTCTGTCGGATAATATTATTACATGGCTGTGACTACAATTGGTACTAACTTTATTATGATTTAAGTATGATATACCCTTCTGTCGGATAAGATTATTACATGGCTGTGACTACCATTGGTACTAACTTTATTATGATTTAAGTATGATATACCCTTCTGTCGGATAAGATTATTACATGGCTGTGACTACCATTGGTACTAACTTTATTATGATTTAAGTATGATATACCCTTCT
Source organism: Siphonodentalium dalli (assembly GCA_032622095.1). Classification (NCBI taxonomy): domain Eukaryota; kingdom Metazoa; phylum Mollusca; class Scaphopoda; order Gadilida; family Siphonodentaliidae; genus Siphonodentalium; species Siphonodentalium dalli. Next base: position 15,644,861 of record CP136061.1, read on the forward strand.
GTCGGATAATATTATTACATGGCTGTGACTACAATTGGTACTAACTTTATTATGATTTAAGTATGATATACCCTTCTGTCGGATAAGATTATTACATGGCTGTGACTACCATTGGTACTAACTTTATTATGATTTAAGTATGATATACCCTTCTGTCGGATAAGATTATTACATGGCTGTGACTACCATTGTTACTAACTTTATTATGATTTAAGTATGATATACCCTTCTGTCGGATAAGATTATTACATGGCTGTGACTACCATTGATACTAACTTTATTATGATTTAAGTATGATATACCCTTCTGTCGGATAAGATTATTACATGGCTGTGACTACCATTGGTACTAACTTTATTATGATTTAAGTATGATATACCCTTCTGTCGGATAATATTATTACATGGCTGTGACTACCATTGATACTAACTTTATTATGATTTAAGTATGATATACCCTTCTGTCGGATAATATTATTACATGGCTGTGACTACAATTGGTACTAACTTTATTATGATTTAAGTATGATATACCCTTCTGTCGAATACGATTATTACATGGCTGTGACTACCATTGATACTAACTTTATTATGATTTAAGTATGATATACCCTTCTGTCGGATAATATTATTACATGGCTGTGACTACAATTGGTACTAACTTTATTATGATTTAAGTATGATATACCCTTCTGTCGGATAAGATTATTACATGGCTGTGACTACCATTGATACTAACTTTATTATGATTTAAGTATGATATACCCTTCTGTCGGATAATATTATTACATGGCTGTGACTACAATTGGTACTAACTTTATTATGATTTAAGTATGATATACCCTTCTGTCGGATAAGATTATTACATGGCTGTGACTACCATTGGTACTAACTTTATTATGATTTAAGTATGATATACCCTTCTGTCGGATAAGATTATTACATGGCTGTGACTACCTTTGGTACTAACTTTATTATGATTTAAGTATGATATACCCTTCTGTCGGATAAGATTATTACATGGCTGTGACTACCATTGATACTAACTTTATTATGATTTAAGTATGATATACCCTTCTGTCGGATAAGATTATTACATGGCTGTGACTACAATTGATACTAACTTTATTGTGATTTAAGTATGATGTAAACCCGGTTCTGACCTGTGCCCCATCGCAGCAGATCATTGACGCTAAGTTAAGTACGTACGTCGTCGCTCTTGGCAACAATAGACACATTTCGCAAAATCACTATTACGATTACGGATAGGATAATTATATTGTAGTAGGAAGGTGGACACAATCACAACTTACATACGATGGTTAATTGGTGTGACGGCATATGCCCCGCTTTATTCAGTCTCACATATATTTGAAAGAAAAAGTAATTTGTGTCTCCTTTAGATCCATGCATGTTCTTAGTCGTGTGTTATATACCACACGGATACTGTTAGAACGTCCCCAAGAAGGACCGGTGGCACATCCTTGACACATCTGCACATAATTAAACTCCGTGGGGTATATTTCGTCTCACATAAGGATCCCCATGCTGTACAGATCGAATTTGTGGCCGTATACTGGCAGGATAATGTCCATATCCGTAATCGTAATTGTGATTTTGCGTAAGGTATTTAATGTCGACTCGAATTAGTACTTTGGGATTGTATTCCATTGTGGTATACAACAATATGTAATCAATGTCTGGTATTTCGTTGAATAAACGTGCCTGGCGTCAATGGGTAAACAGTATTTATTACATGTATTAGGCAGATAGGGTAAAGAATACAACAACATTCTAGTCATTTCGTGAAATGGCTGAATGTTTTAGACAAACCTCCCCCACACTCAATTCATGAAATAAACGAAAGTTAAAGTTATTTTACGAAAGTCATTTCACGAAATGACTGATTTACACAATCTGATTGTAATGGATTTTATTCATGATCTTATCATTTAGTGTCATACATGATGTGCTTGTAAAGTGCTTTCAATTGTACATGTTTTTTCTGTATATGCATATTTTTCGCCTAAAATTAAATAATTATTTTTGTATATGCAGTGACCTTATTTTTTAGCCACACAAAGCCATGGCAAACGTTTGGATCCTAGACACCCAAGCCAAGTATGTCTCACACTTGCAGAATGAGGTCCCCAGAGGGTGAATTTAGTGACGTTATCCCACACGCCGGGATTAGCGTCACCAAATTCACCCTCTGGGAACCTCATTCTGCTTAGGCCTCAACTGATATGAGCGACCTAAGATCAGATTTATGTCTCCCAGTTGAAGTTGGTGATGTTCACCTTAGTCACCTCGATTGTGCATTTTATCTTCTGCAAATTAGGGGATATAGGAACTGAACAGAAGGGGAAAATAAAATGTTAATTTGAAACTATAGATATAGATACATTGTACTTCTCCCTGAGCAGTATGAGGTTCCCATATATGGTGAATTTGATGATGTAGCCCGCTGTGCAGGATAGCATCAATAAATTCACCTTCTGTGGACCTCATTCTACAAATGTCAGACACAATATATCCAGACTTGCCACTCTCATAACGTGATATAGGTGCGTATATCGAGAAAAATAGTATGGTCAAACCCTTAATGCTACATATAGAAGGACTTATTACTTCAAACGATATGCCCCTACAAGTATTCTGGACATATGTTGATAATACAGGTTTTATGAGTTTAGTGTCGTTTCAGCTGCAAATAAAGTATGTAAAGAGCGCGATAAGCAATGCACTCAACACCGGGGTGACCCCACTAAGTCCACTGTCAGTCGCCAGGATTCACAATGATTTGTTTTCGCAATTTATCCATGGTGAACATGCATGGAGCGGATTAATATTAATCATCAGAAATCATGGAGAGAGACCAGGGCTCACCGCGAACCACAGCTAAAGAGAATCACCGCGAACCACTGAGAATCACCGCGAACCACAGATAATCATCGCGAACCACTGAGAATCACCGCGAACCACAGAGAATCACCGCGAACCACAGAGAATCACCGCAAACCACAGAGAATCACCGCGAACCACTGACTGATTGCGCGCTTGGGTCTGGCGATGGAAAATATAGTTCCCCAATTTGCCTCTTTGTTTTTAAGTCAATTTTCGTTATATAGTGCAAAGAAGTTGGACAAGAATATTACTTTAACTAACGACGCAATCATTTTGCATCGTCTGCATGGTGTAGGTATCATGCGCGGCTTTTCGAAATAGTATTACTGCGCCTGAAGCAGTGTAAATACACACGGTCATTTTATTGGCGCGATGCCAGGTGATATATAACTAGTGAGTGATAAACGAAATATGTAAATGCTTTTTTATGATCAAATAGGTGTTTCATGTAATAATATGTAGAAGATAACTGGTGATCTGTGGTGTGTCGCGATCATTCATGGTCGTGTATAGTGAGGTCTGGATGAAACTGACATAACTATGTTGATTACACCACCGTGTTCGTTAATCCTCGCCACGCAAGCTTTCTGTGTTGGAAACCAAGAATATATGTGACCCGCCATATCAAATCCAGTCGTAAGTTGGGATTTTTTTTACCCTGTGCCAATGCATTCTCTTATATATGCGAGTCGACCATAAGTCGCCTCGCATATATAAGAGAATGCATTGGCCTAACAATTTTTTATCATTTTTTTTAATAAATGTTTCTTACATTTTTTAGGACATAAAATAAAAAAAACATCCATTACCCTGCAGGGAGCCCCACACATATATAGAAGCATATAGAAGAGTGTCGTCTGCTCATGTTTGTCTGGGGTTCTGTATGGGTGAAATTATAAAATTGTTAAAGAATACAGGAAAAAATTATTGAAATTGTAAAAAATTGTTAGGCCAATGCATTCTCTTATATATGCGAGGCGACTTATGGTAGGCTCGCATATATAAGAGAATGCATTGGCACAGGGTAAAAAAAATCCCGACTAACGACTGGATTTGATATGGCGCGTCACATATATTCTTGGTACCCACGAACCGACGGAATACAACTAAATTCAAATTTGCGCGCTTGTACTTGACCCAGTCACGGAGCTAAAAACAACGTGACATAGATTTTAATGGGGCTGGTACCTAATGTGTAATTGTGACTGGTGGACTGTGCACGAACATAGTATGGCTACAAATTAAAATTTCAAAACTTCAGTCCTTGGTCACTGGGTCATCCGTTTCTACGAAGAAGGGTGTACTTTTTCGTCATGAATAAAATAAATTGATGTTGATCGATCGGCAGCAGTTGGTCGTTGTTTCGGCTCTTGTCCGGTGATTGACGGGTGTGAGCGTTCATGCATACCTGTTTTGTTTTCGTGGACAATTATCAACAATGACGCCATTGTTTGTATACAAAGATATCGCCTATAATAGATTTCTAACTATATATAACATGGGTCAGTTCTTCATTTCAGCACACCAACCTTCACACCAAGTATCTTCAAACAACATTAAAGGGACTATTCGGTACCCCATACATGCTCCATATTAAAGGGACTATTCGGTACCCCATACATGCTCCATATTAAAGCTCGTGGGCTGTACCACCAACAAACATAAAACATAAAAAAAATGCGGTCTGACATGATGATTTGCTATTTTTTTATAACCTCTGTAGCGAAGTTGAAAAAGAATATGAAAGTATCATTGACAGCGTAGCTCAACTTCGAAAGGGAATAATTTCATGTGTTACAGTCAATTGAACAGCGACTAGGAAAGCGGAAAATTGAAATGTCTAATTAATACTAGATTATCAACATGAAGAGATACCTGTGTACATGTATATACAACATAAACAAATAAAATACATTCTGAGTCTGATTCTGTTTATACGGTGGTGGTGTAGCTTTGTAAGTCCATGCTGACCACATGTGTTATATTGAAACAATCAAACAAGTGAAACAATCAAACAACAGCCGTATGAGAATACACACATGTATATTGTGATAGTATATGACCGTTAAGGTTTAAAATAGAATCGTCACAATATTATCTGATGCCTCTTAAAAAGCCAGACATTGTATAATGTGTAGCTATACGATACATGTACTTATACTCGATAAGATTATTCGATTTCATTGCCGTGTAAAGGTTAACGTGATTGTGAATAAGCCATAACGTCGGTAAAAACATCATGTTTATAACAAAACGTTGACAATTTCTATCGTTTCATCCTGTGGGGTCTATATTCAAACCTCAATTATGTTGACATTAAACGAATATCCGGTTATCTGCATGCACACGAAGACAGCATTCACGAGACACGAGCGTGTAATCAAGGTATTAAGTTATCAATCATTCACATTTTTGAAATCGCAAATTTGAATGCTGAGATGGATGTTCAATTAATTTCAATTAAAATCCATTCATAATGCCTTAGAATTTAAGCACAATCCAAATACTAAAAATAATTAATTCGAAGATGCTTTCCGGCACTGGTGGATCGTGGATGGTACCGGTCTCTTTATTTTCAAGGATTTTGATGTTCGAATGCACCATATCATCAAAAAGTATTTCGTTTGTCGGTTGTGTACTTAGCACCCCTTTTCTTTCCCTTAATTACTCATGATTGAATTTAACCAAACGTGTACTGCTTGTCTATTATGCACAGCACGTTTTATGTACGTAACCGGTGTTCAATCTATTATTGCACCCAATCACCTTGATTGGATAATCCTACACCGCGCGGCAATGTCTTCCCATCGACGTTCACCGAGAGCTTCGCATTGAGCGTCGCCTCGTATAAACTATACCTGGAGTAAACAAGAAAACTAAGATGCATGCATCAGGTCACCCATGAACTATTTATCATAGATTTCTTGTAGCTATCTATTATACATTTTGGAATATCTGTCTGAATGTATGTGTGTATGAATGTATGTATGTATATGTGTTATAGAGTCGAACACTGCTCGACCGATCCGACTCGGATTTGGTATTTAACGTGTCAACTTGACCTCGCTCATAGGCATGTTTCTGGATCTTGACCGATCCGACTAAAATTTTGTGTGCAGGACTACTTTGATCGCGGGAGCAATATGGACGGGCCCAATTTCACGTGGGACCATGTCCTCGATCGTGCTGATATAGGCATGTTTCTGGACCAATTGAACAATAGTTTGTCCAGACGCTGTATATACCGGGTACTGCCCAGATGGAGGCGATCACAAAGAAATCCCTAAATAGCCCGAACGAAGTCGAGTACATCAGCTAGTATTATGTATTTCTAGATTTAGTTACAAACTATATACCTGTATATTGTACAAAGAAATGTTTGACAAATGTATCTATATCAATATTACCATAGGGGTCATTAAAAATAGATACGACGAAACAAAATTTTGAAGGGTGCATGTGATTGTGAGGAATAATAGGATCATAGATAAATTTAATTTATGGACGCTTGTTAATTTTCATTGGACTACATGTATCAGGTAAATTTTTATATTTCAAATGATGACAGGAATGCGGAATGCTACATCTTATTACAGATTATTTCCACATATAATCAGTGACTACAGGCAGTCTGACAAAATAAAGTTTCAGTGACACTCTATCCGAAGAAGGGGATAATTTCATCTGTTACAGTGAATGGAGCGATTATGAATCTGGAAAGCTGAAATTTCTAAGTAATACTAGATATCGACAAGAAGCGATAACATATAACGTAAATGCAATATGGCCGCTGGCGACCATTTTTTCCTATGAAATTCAAAAATTATTTGATAGCTCTCATCTAATAGATCAATATCAAGATAAATATGAAGTTTGGTGATGATCGGATTAGTGAAGTGGACTGTAGGCTGTGCTAAAGGGTTTAGTAATGCTAATAGTAACATCCAAAATCGCTGTCAGTGGCATGTTTTTTAACGAAATTCGGAAAAACTACACTATACTCACATCTTGTTGTTATCCCGAAGATCCATGTGAAGTTTATTAACGATTGGACAAGTAGGGTATACCAAATTATTGAGTCATGGAAAGAATAAAATCGAAGATGGTCATTGGCGGCTATGTTTTTCATCAAAACTCGGTAAACGTTGATGGCTATATAAGATTATAAAGAGATTCAGTTATTACTCCATGTAATTACTCTTTGATTACCACATGTGTAACACCTACCATGCAGATCAAGAGCTCAACTGACCATCCGCAGTGACCTACATGTAGTTTATCTCAAAAGCTGCTGACAACTATGTGCCATAATAATAATTATACTGTCGGTACCTATTTGTTGCAAAACCAATCCTTCTTAAGTTCAATGGATCTTTTTCAAGTAGTTCACTGTTGTTACACAAGGCATAATATTATATGGTTGCTGACTAGTGTTGAAACAATTATTCGACTAATCGACGTCGACTCGATTATTAAACAAGTCGACGCTGAAATCCGCCAGTCGATTAATCTAAGCAAATCGGCAATATGGCCTACCGAATTCATAGAATTTACAGTTTCATGTTCGGTGCTGGGTGGCACCTCTCAGAATGCGTTCGATTCTTCTCTTATACCGGACAATTCCGATATTCTGATTTTTGTTCTCAGGCTGGTAGAGGCGTATGATCGTGTATAAGGTGTATACTGTTTATACTGTGTTATTTTCTGGAACATGCTATCATGTGACTTATTTCCACTAAAACAATATACAATTTGTCGTATTTTAGATAAATTCTAGCACATTGTAAACTATAGTTAATCTATAGTTTAAAAATATAAAAGACTACCATTGACAAAAGAGTGGGGGGGGGGGGGTTCATGGTTACTTATGATAGTTAAAGTGCAAGTTAATATAACAAACAAGGGGAAATGTCAAACATTTGGACATTCAAGGACTATTTGTAGGATGATCTAATGCAGATCATATATTGAATGTGACATTTGACCATTTTAATAAATATTTGTTAGCACAAGTAGCAATATTGGCTGTGGAAATATAAAAATGTACATTTGTGGCACGTGAAAATCAAGTTAGGAACGTGCGATATGATGCTACCCGGCCGTAAAAGGGTGTAATCAAAATGCCTAATTTTTGCATACCAGTCACAACTAGTTATCTTGCGCTTTAATTGTTAACACCTCTCCTTGTTCAACCGATTTAGGTTGTCTTTTGTCTATCAAATGATGGGATTGAAAAAATTGTTGTTAAGGGCATTTCCGCCCCGATAACTTTGAGACATGTATATTCGATCGATATATAGTTTCATCATTGTGTGGTCTTTTTTCAATCCCGAAATTTGTACTCAATTTCGATCTATACACCAGATTTCTCGATGTATATAATAACATTTGGCCAGTTATCTCCTTTTTTGCTGCATCCTATACATACATAAAAAAATGCAAAACCAGAACAGTTGATTTTTGTAAGACTGCTGTGGATGTTTCGACCGCACAATGATGAAACTATATATCGACAGAATATTTTATTTTTATAGACAAAAGACAACCTAAATCGGTGACAACAATATATATCAATAATAAAGTTCATATTTTTAAAAAGTAAATTAATAATTAATTAACAAAATGGACATAATAATTTCAATAATATTTTTATATTTAAAACAGTAAATTAATAATTCCCACTTTTAAATTTAAATTTAATTAAAATTAAATTTTATCGGCTTCCTTAAAAAGATTTTTACCTTAATATTTTTATGTGCACTTTATAAACTTCATTGAGTCATCTTTGTCATGCATTGAGTTTGATATCTTTTGTTAACAGTTTATAAATCATGTATGTCTCATGTTTGTTATTATATTGTATGTGTTTATTATGATTAAATAAAGTTATCATTTAAAATAAATGTATTCACTTTCTAAATTATTATTTCGCAAAAAAACCTCAAATACCCCAAAACACAATAGTCTAGAGTCGCCAATTAGTTAATCCGATTACCTATAACACTAAGCACATAAGCCGCTTACACCTTTTAATTGGAGCCGGCCGCTTACACTTTATAGAACAAAAGAACGAAAAGTTGAATAAAAGTCGAATAAAATCAACAAATTTGTGAATTTAAAAACAATTCAAACGTTAATGTTTTCCATGTCATAACCCGGACATATGTACTAAATTTCAGTCATATCCATTTATAAACAAAGAGGATAATGCGACATCAAGACCGCTTACACCTTTTATTTTGGAGCCGGCCGCATACATGTACACTTTATAGTGTGTTTCAGAACGAAAAAGTTGAATAAAATGAACAAATTTGTGAATTTAAAACAATTCAAACGTTATGGTATTCCATGTCCCAGCCCGGACATATACACCAAATTTCAATAATATTCATTGAGAAACAACGGACCAAACGCCATATAACACCCCGTATACACATTTTATTTCGAGCCGGCCTCGGCCTCGGCATACACTTTATAGTGTGTCCCCATAATGGCACCTTCTATAGGTGGCGCCATAATCGTGAGCAAACTTCCTTAATTTGCAGCAGGTATCCATTTGTCATAACAACTGCGGAGTTGAATTTGGAAAGTTCCCCAATTAATAGCGTAAATAGAGCGACTGTATTTGACAGAGAAGGCCTCTGTTATTGCTATACACACTAAAAAACGACAAATGCACACGCCCGTTCAATCGTAATAGTCTATTATCCCCATGTTAAACGACATCCGCAAATACCAAATAACGCTAACCTACTGAAAATGTTTTACATGACAACTGTTAATATATTTGGGCTGAATTCATCTGATTTGGTATGATTCCTCAAAATAAACAACAAAACCATCATTACTTGGAAATGTAGTTTGGGCTAACATTTACACAAATCCGCCACCTCATTTATTTCGACACACACGTCAGTTGGAAATCCACTCCCATATAAACACCCAAATTGGGTGAAATAATATGACCATACGCTAGCGTAATCAACGAACCACAGCTAAACACACGCATAAGCTAGGATATATATGTGTCTTTTTATAGGCCCGTTTGAAAAAAAACGGTCGTATTATGTAATGGGTTGTCCGTCCGTTTTGGTTTCTGGATGATAACTTTAGATTGAATCGAGTGCACTGAACAAAATTTGGTATGTTAGTTTACCACACCAAAATACAGATCAAGGTCGAATATGGGTTTCTTCCGCATGTTTTTGACTGAGTTATGCCCCTTTTTCGACTTAGATTTTACCCGATATGCGGTTTCCAGAAGATAACTTTAGATTGAATCGAGTGAACTGAACCAAATTTGGCATACAGCTCAAGTTCAAATATGGGTTCTGTCTACATTCCCCATTCTAGGATGTTATATTATTGATTTATGTTTGTTATTATCTATATTATAGATTTATTAGTATGTTGAGTAATTTACAACCAAAATGGAATTGGCATTAGTGTTGTGTATGTATCTCAGTTTTTTCGAATTTGTGTGGTAAATATATTGCATGCAACGAAACCATTTGAAACGATGGCGTTCCGGAATGCGTATCAAGATGTATGCGTTCGTTGAGGCAGTTATGACTATATATGGAACGTGGATGTATAGAGCGACATGCAAGCCAGCAAACGTTCGTCGTCGCGGATGGGACCAAGAGATTTCAGGCTTCGCCATAAATCTGAAAATTGGGGGACGAATGTGACAATATTGGGGGTGCCAGTTATACACGTATCAACACGGATAATGAATTGGGACGAACACTACATCTATTGTTATCTAGTTATGAACGACATATATACATAATCGCCACCTTCCCATAGTCACGAACCTTCAGGGTTGATGGATGATATGGCTATCTAGCATGGGTATATAACGTGTGCAAATCAACAACAAGTCAGTTGGAGATGGAGTGGGAGTTCAGTTCGCAGTTCGGAGTTCGGAGCACGGAGTTCGGCCAGTCTGTCACACAGTCAGTCGGATATACACGATGCCAGAGAATAGTCCGGGAATAGACTTATAATGTACAACAAGAGAAACGACGACGCTACGACTTGTTAAGATATAAATTGTTAACATGTAAACTTCATATGGTTTAATGAGTATGTATAAATTGTAACGCAATCAACGGCCAAAGTCAATCTCGATACATGACCAGGGTATTGGTACACTTTTGTACAAATTATTATAGAATATAAACTACCAACATCAAACTGAAAGTATTCAAAAGTCAAGACTGTTGGTTGTTTTCTATATAGAGGGAAGAATTTTATGAAATTAACCATTATATTATTGACGCTTTGTGTGCAATCAGATTGAGATGTGTACTATACCAAGAAGCTTGTCAATTTCAGCATGTTCATTTCATTCATAAAATGTCATCATGTCGATTTCCACGAAACTCGACGAACAACGTCATCATGTAGCTTTCACCATCGACCGAATTTGCGATAACCTGAATGTATCTTCTGCTTCTTTCATAAGTATGTGTTCCTTGTCGGTTCATGAAAATAGAAGGATATCAAAGGATTATCAGATGGACGTATGTAATATTAGGATAATTTAAACGTGATATAATAAAGTTTGCTTGCATCACGAATTTCGATTTCGATTCCAGTATTGTCTCCAGCCCAGCCAGAGTGATTAAGATTTTCCCATTGCACGCGACATTTATATTTTAAGCCACTCCAATGCAAATATTTGACAGTCCATAATATTATGTTATAATTAATGTTGCCACGGCATTGCTATCTTATTGTCGTGGCCAATTTCGAGGACTGATTAGTGGCCTCAAAACTTAGAGATAAATTCAATTATTCAAGATAGGTAACTTTAACACCGAAAACTGCATTTAGTCAGTCAGTATATATTGTCTAGTGTTGTAATATTACTAAACACCCGCTATATGTCAGTCTATATGTCACTCCGAGCATAAATTCATGGACATATTGTATAAATAATCGATGCTAAGTCAAACAGATACAACAATTTGTAATAGGTTGTTGATGGGAAACAGATGGTAAGTGGTGAATATTCTAATATTTTTCCACCACCCACCACAATTATTTCGTGTTTCTGGGGTGGGGTGGGTGGATGTCTAAAATGGTCGGAAAAACTTGTTGAAACTGAAAACAATTAGAGTCGAGGGGTCCCAAAAATGGTCAAAGGTAAAAACTCAGTGTACGTGTCTGAGAAGTTTTTACGACACCCCCCCTCCCTTGATCAGTTGGAAATTCTCCAAACTCAGGGGATGGTCAGGTTGGAAATTTAAAACAGTTGGAAATTTGAGGTACAACCCATGGGGCGGGTGCAAATCGTATATCGCGAACATACGCGTTTGGTATGGTTCAGGGTGGGGTGCAATTGGAAATTTCAAGGTGGATACCCCCAACGGAGACCCTCTAGCCGCGTCCCTGAATGTACATAGCTCAGTGACGATATCATACCCCCAACGGAGACCCTCTAGCCGCGTCCCTGAATGTACATAGCTCAGTGACGATATCATACCCACAACGGAGACCCTCTAGCCGCGTCCCTGAATGTACATAGCTCAGTGACGATATCATACCCCCAACGGAGACCCTCTAGCCGCGTCCCTGAATGTACATAGCTCAGTGACGATATCATAGCCCCAACGGAGACCCTCTAGCCGCGTCCCTGAATGTACATAGCTCAGTGACGATATCATACCCCCAACGGAGACCCTCTAGCCGCGTCCCTGAATGTACATAGCTCAGTGACGATATCATACCCCCAACGGAGACCCTCTAGCCGCGTCCCTGAATGTACATAGCTCAGTGACGATATCATACCCCCAACGGAGACCCTCTAGCCGCGTCCCTGAATGTACATAGCTCAGTGACGATATCATACCCCCAACGGATACCCTCTAGCCGCGTCCCTGAATGTACATAGCTCAGTGACGATATCATACCCCCAACGGATACCCTCTAGCCGCGTCCCTGAATGTACATAGCTCAGTGACGATATCATACCCCCAACGGATACCCTATAGCCGCGTCCCTGAATGTACATAGCTCAGTGACGATATCATACCCCCAACGGAGACCCTCTAGCCGCGTCCCTGAATGTACATAGCTCAGTGACGATATCATACCCCCAACGGATACCCTCTAGCCGCGTCCCTGAATGTACATAGCTCAGTGACGATATCATACCCCCAACGGATACCCTCTAGCCGCGTCCCTGAATGTACATAGCTCAGTGACGATATCATACCCCCAACGGAGACCCTCTAGCCATGCCCAAGAGTATACATAGCTCAGTGACGAACCCATTGAGCGATAGAATCTTAAATATTCTAAAATGCGAATCTGGTTCTCGCCGAATACCCCCCCCCCCCCACCGAAGTGTCGAAGAGACGAGTTATGCACGTTGTGACTCAGACAGTGGGCTTGTTCATATAATTTGGACCCGTATATCATTAAAATCTCCTCAAAAGATTTTAATAGTCTCATAGTCCCGGTGCAATGGACTAACTTGAACTGAGGTCGCCATGAATGCGGATGTTAAGTGACGGGCTTACTTGGTGTTGGTCTGTTTTAATTGTTTACCTGCAAACACGATGAGTACTACGACCACACACTGTACACCACAATGACAACGAAACGAAAGGTTTCTTTGTGTTATCTAACTCATTCTAAGTCGTCTTTAATATATAAATCACCATGAAGTATAGTAATCAGTAGGTTCGATTGGTTTTAGATTATTTCGAGTGCGTATTTTAAACATGCTAGCGCAACAATAAACACGTCAAGGGATCGGTAAATATCAAATGACACACCTGTTAGAAAGATTTATCTCTTTAAAGTTAAAAGAGAATACAAGAATGTATTGTGGCAATACAGTTTAATCTCTATCTGATAAGAAATTGACATGCGTAAGATCTACCACACAAACATCGTCAGTGATTTCCCGACATCTCGTTCCTTATGTCGTGACAAAGATCACGCTTCACCACTTCTTGTGACATCTCTGCCCCACACACATTGGCATCGGTTTCTGGACATCAATGATTATTACATCGCGACCAGGACAACACAGCCAGCAGTATACCGTACTAAACACACGAGCCACCAAGCACACGATCACGCAACCAGCAGTACTAAACACACGACATCAAACACAGGAAATTAACCTATAGTTTGCATGACAAACATTCCGTAGTCTCGACAAAAACGGAAATGAAATTTCCTCTTAATTCCATCATTTGTATCCGACGGGACGTTTACGCGTTGTGTGTGATCGCTGTTTTATTTCTAGTGAGGCCTGTTACGAGCCAGTGTCCGCTGGCGTCATGTCAAGGGTGTCAGGAGTTGAATGGCGAAGTTGTTGTGGCTGAATGTCAAGGAATCGCTATCTTCGGTGCGCCTGCGACTGTACGAAATCTAACTCTTCAGACGAACTGTGTCCCCGGTGGGAGGCTGTCACCAATTCACCTCATGCGGCGTCCGCACCTCATTTCACTGACGATGATTGGTTGTGGGATCACGTCCATCCTACATAATTCTTTCATGTTCCAAACAAATCTTGCGTATCTGAACATAGATTCGAATGATTTATCTATCCTTCCTGACGAGTTCCGCCCTCTGTCGTCGCTGATATCACTGAAGCTGGAGAACAATAATATAGAAACAATACCACCAGACGTGTTCTCTGATTTAGGTCGGCTGCAGATTCTTTCTCTCAAGGGCAACCACATCACTGCTTTAAATTCCTCAATATTCAGCGGACTCGGACAACTCAACGTCCTTGACCTTTCTAGAAATAGAATCGGTTTCATATCGGTGCAGACGTTTTCTCGCGTGCCTCTTTTAATGGAGTTGAACTTGGCACGCAACCAGATTATTTCCATCGATTCATGTTTACAAAATCTGACGAATCTAGTTGTGCTTGATCTAGCTAGCAACCAAATTCACGAAATAGTTGACTCAGCATTCCGTGGTACCAACTTGAGGGACATTGACATTTCATACAATAATCTTAATTTAATCCCCGCTGAAGCGTTCAGATTTTGCCGCGCAACCATCAGAAAGCTCAAACTGAAGCAAAATCCGATCGCACGGTTACAGAATGGTGACTTCGAAGGATTCATTCTCTCAGAGTTAGATTTATCGCGATGTCAGATCTCAGAAGTCCAGGAAGACGCTTTCAAGACCGCACAAATTTTTGGTACCAAATTGGATCACAACAGAATAAGATTGCTTCCAGAATCAATGTTACAGCTTTTCCTGGCTTCTGATCATGCTTATATTTATATACGCAAAAATCCGTGGCATTGTGACTGTGATTTAAAATGGCTCGGAGATTTTATTATGAGCGTTGGGGCCAATACCGGGAAATATAAAAAGTGGGACTATTACTCTGATCCATCATGTACGACTCCGACAGGACAAGTTGGGATTACTTTACAACAGTTTGCTCGTGCTGTTAACGGTACCTGTGTGTCGACGACAGCGCCGCCGACGACGACAACAACAACAATAACAACAACGGTACCTACTACGACGACAACCACGACGATGACGACAACGACAACAACCACGACTACAACTGCAGCAATAACAACAACAACAACGACAACAACAACGGAACCGACGACAACGACAACAAGCACAACCACCAAAATCACAACAACGACAACAGCAACGCCGGCAACGAAACCCACGGCGAAAACAACCAGGACGACGAAAACAAAAACAACGCGAGTAATGACGAATAGTGCCGAACGGACTGAGGAGAGTGATTCTAACATTTCCTTTGAAGAAAGGAATGAAACAGATGAGAGTTATATATGGTATATTGTTGGATGTTCTGTTGCTGGTGCGTCCATTGTTGCCGCCGTGATAGGGTTAATGCTCTGCAAAAACAAAACGGCGAAAATAAATCCAGTGCAGACCAATGCCAACGCGAGATTGTTCGCCAAACAGAAACCTATCACTAACCGCCATCTTGCTGGACATTCTGTTAGTCAGCAATCCCATGGTGTCCATTCTGTTAGTCAGCAATCCCATGGTGGACATTCTGTTAGTAACCAATTCCATGGTGAACATTCTGTTAGTAACCAATCCCATGGTGGACATTCTGTTAGTAACAAATTCCATGGTGGATATTCGATATTCGATAGTCGATTACCGGCCGTCGACTGATCGGATTTTATCTTTGTTTGTGTGAATTATGTACCCTTATTCCTCACCTGTTGCATGCATGGTATGACGACCATTGACCGTCGATTTCTTAAAGATACTGAATCCGATTCGATTGTCCCCATATCATCAGATTCCAACAACAACAACAACAACAGTTTTTGAAATACCGCTACTGTTATCAGAATCGATTAATTGCACAAAAATAATGCTAACCACAGTCAACTTTTGTATAAAATTTCCCAAAACCTATTATTTATTAACATTTTGTTCAACGAAATGTTGCCCGTTTGTCAAATATCTGCTCGAAACCATGCGACAATGACCAATTCATCGGTACTAATGCGTCTTGACGTTATCGATCGTCAAGAGCGACATAGACAGAACATAACGCATCATTAAATAAGAATCTTTTATCGTATGAGTTGCGGACGGCGCAAGGGTATATTTCACGAAAACGGAGCTTGTGTAAAATGTGACTAAATGCGTCATCCGCAACGTGCGGATAGATGTATAGAATTAGAAAATAGCCAAAAATAAGCGAAAATTATCGAGATTTTACTTCGGTCTGCAATATTCACCCTAAAAGCTTTCCGAAGGCAAGTTTTCGTGATATTCGCAAATAAATATATATATTATAGTTATCCAAAACTAATTATCAATCAGTAGTGCGTTCAAAATATGTTTTATTTGGTGTTTCTATAAAAAAACCGCCATATAGGGCGTTGATACTATTTTCTCAAAACCGTCCGCAACGAGTTTGATAAACTATTGTAGATCACTTATGCGATAAAAGATCTTCGATCAAGATGCGCGTTGTGTTTTGTCTATATTGTGCATAAAACTAATGCTAGACTCTTTATTCTTACTATAGTATTCCACCCGATTATATATATATAGTTATAGTATTCACACGTTTGGTAATTGCGCCCGGAAATGGGTAATCGTGCATGATTTCTGACTTATCCCATGTTTCTTTGTTAGCAATGTGCCGATAAATACACGACGAAAACACATATGAAGCGATACATGCACGACGAACGCTCTTTGTTTTTATCATATCAGATATAGAGACGTGGCGACAGGGGGGTTTGGGGGCGGGTGTCTCATCCCCCCAACTTTTCAACAGTTGGAAATTTCATACCTGCCAAAACATTAGTTGGAAATTTCACACCAACAATAGGTTGAACATTTTCTTGTAGTTTGATTTTCGAACAATTTATTGGGGGGATTTAATTGTTTTCGGACCAATATTTGCATATTTTCCTATTTTTTGTCAAAATTTTGGATTGAAATGGTCATCAACACTTGTGTCCTGGTCCCTCCCCCGTGGCCAGTCAAAAACTGTTATAGTTAATTTAAGAAAACAATATTGTCATACATTTGGTCAACATTGTCATTGGAATTGTCATCAGATGTAAATTTTCCAACCTAAGTGGGGGTGTCAGGTTTGAAATTTACAACTCTAGGAAGTCTTGAGGCTAGTCTAGATGCTAGGATTTTGCGATTTTCTTGTTCAGATTTCAAAATTTGTGTCATTGTCCCTCCCTGTAGCCAATACAAAACTGCTAATTAGTTATATTAGGCCAGTCTAGATGCTAAGAGTTGCGATTTTCTTGTATAGTTTTCAAAATGTTCTCACACCGGGCTGAACAACCATAACAGCCCGGTGCATGTGTGCTGTTCTCTTGTCCGTATATAGCCGTGTACATTTGTCTGGAGTTAGACCACTAGATGTTAGGATTTATGCAATTTTTCAGGTTAAAATATCTGAATGCTCTCATACCGGGCATTTAGAACCATGGTTTATGCATATATAGGATATTAGGCCTGAACACTAAGGTTCAAGGTTCAAGGGGGGGGGGTGGGTGCAAATGGAATGATGCAAAACTTGTGTGTTTGTCTGATTCTGATTCAAGGGGGGGGGGGGTGCAGTTGGAAATTTCCCAAGGTGGACACCCCAACGGAGACCCTCTAGCCACGTCCCTGATCAGATATGGAAGACAAGAAAAACTTTTTACTGGTAAGTCATAAAGAAAAAATAATTGTGTAATCATCGAAGAAACTACGGGTGTATATATAAATATGACGTCACCGGGAGTGAAAGAAATTAACGATCAGTGGCTGATGGTGTGCGTGTTTTCGTTTGAATGGACGTACGAAAAATAAAATATTCTGGGCCTTGCATGGTTGGTAAATATTAGTTTTGATGATTAAACATATAAAATACATGCATTCACGACTCTTGAAATCTTAGTCGGCAAACAAAACATTGGCCTATTGTAAAGCAGGTGGTTCCTAGTTTGAATTTTCTTGGTGTGAGGTTATAAAATTAATGTCAATATTTTTTTCATGTATTTCTGACTCTAGATAATAAATCTAAATTTAAAGGTACATTTCATGCCCGACGATAGGATTTTTTCATGCCAATCCTGGTGATCATGTACTCATGTACCATAATTCGTGGATATACTCAGGGCCGCAGGAAATTATATGTTAACACTGAGGGTTATTGGAAAGAATTACTTCACTGTAACCTAAAGCAAAAAACAAACGGCCATTTTTCACATGTGGGCCCAATGACGGGTCTCGTATCAATATTGACAAACAAACAATTCGGAAACTTGTACCACGTGGCATCTTATATTATTTGAGTCGGCAGTCATCAATAAGAAGCCAATATTAACCCATCTGGGGCAATTTTTGCTTCCAATTTTCACCCCGAAAATCATCGTTTTTGGTAATATATGTACCTTTAATGAATGTCATGGTATCCGTTCACGCGCTGTACATCGCTGCATGGTCAATACAAAACTGGAATAGAGGCTTTTCGACGAGACATAAGAGCGAACTACATCCGGTATCATTCTGTGGCTAGTCTCTCAAATTTGACGTAAAACAGGACCAGTGCAAGGTTGATTGACGGCCAAATGATCTGTTTTAGGTGGTTTATCGACATAACGTGCAAGACAGCGGTGTGTTTGAGTGATGTGGCCGTTTCTATGCACATACGCGTGAGCACAATATCATTGTGCTGCACTTAGTTTTATGCCAAAATTTCGTTGAATAGAAATCAGAATTTGTCTAGTGCGCCCAACTCAAGCTCCAGCGCGGCCACGCTTATCAAGCGAACCATCTTCCATATTTTCGCGGAGAGAAATCGGTCAGCTATAACGACAATGATGGGAAAATATATTGCCATCGTTTACTTTATCGACATGGACCTCACCTGTTGATTTTCTTGTTCATTTTAAGATTGTTTTTGTTGCGACTGTGGGCCAGGAAAGAGTTAATACGATGAAAACAAGGTCATGGATAGAGATTGTGTACTTTTTTCGAAATTACAGTGACCAATTTTTGTCCTTTTCAGATAACATGTCATTGACACTTGACGCTTTAGGTTACAGTGAA
Organism: Siphonodentalium dalli; assembly: GCA_032622095.1. Classification (NCBI taxonomy): domain Eukaryota; kingdom Metazoa; phylum Mollusca; class Scaphopoda; order Gadilida; family Siphonodentaliidae; genus Siphonodentalium; species Siphonodentalium dalli. The sequence continues at coordinate 15,664,330 of CP136061.1, forward strand.
TACAAGTTCAATACTAGTTGGTTGATTAATACTAGTTCTGATGTTTAAACATATAAAATACATGCAATCACTCCTCTTGAAATTCTCAGACATTGGCCCATTGTAAAGCACCTTGCTCCTTGTTTGAATTTTTGTTGGTTTGAGGTAAAACATTTCAATTTTTTCATGTAATTCTGATACTATATTATATATCCGAAATTTAAAGGTACATTCCATTCACGACGAAAGGGTTTTTTCATGCAGACATTCATTGGCGCAGATGCCAATCCTGGTGATCATGTACTCAATTATGGATATTCAGGGCTGCAGGCTATAGGAAATAATTACTTCTCTGTATCCTATATGACTTCACTAAACCTTTACAATACATATTGAGTGGGTATGTAATTAGTTTGTGTATTTATCGCCCTGTTTTAATCAGTTGAAGCCAGATTACTTGGCTTTATTTGGGACCTGAAGATCACATGTTACTTTAACCCTTCCATGACTGGAGCTTCCAGAACATTTGCGAAAAGTCTGTGCCAATTCGTTCTCTTATAAATATGGGGTCTCCCAATGGGAGCCTTGCATATATATAAGACTATACAATATTTACCTTGATATTATATTGATCTTGAAAGCCAATGCATTATCTTAGGGAAATTCGCATATATAAGAGAATGCAATGGCACATAATGCTTCACCAGAAAATGCCCTGTTATGAGCCAACATCATGTTTCACCAACACCAAACTTGGAGGACGCGAGTATTGTGTGCCAGCGGAACCCATTGTCCGATTAGGTCAGTCACAAAAATGGACGCTTCTTCCAGCTGATTCTTCTGAAAGAAATATATTTTTGTTTTCTGTCGATGACGTGGCTGTTTGAAATCATGGACATCACCGGCAGCTATATGTTGGAGAAAATATGTGGTACATTTCAAACTCAATATATTCGTCTCAGAAATGCTTCTCGCTTCTGATTGGTTACTAAGTCGGCATGCACATTTCACATGGTCGCTGTCAAAACTCAAAACATGTGGATTCTGTAAAGTGACATTTAAGCGAAATCACTGATACGATTTACAAATGATGGAATTGTATTATTACGTGGATTGAAGCACTGGCATACACACTTATGCTTGATACAACGACACTTGAGGGTTGATAATATTGCCAATGTTCTCAGACAAGTATGTCACAATTTACAAACGAAACAAATTGGTAAAAAAAACCTCGCTCTTATCATGGGCGTTTTTATCGTCTAAAAATAACACTAAATATAAAACTAGTAATCGCCGGAAGGTCTGTCGTTGATTTCCGTGGTTCGTGTGATGTCAAGTTTAGAGAGAAAATAAGTTTGAAAATATTACTTATTATTGGAAATGTGCGGCGACTTGGATTCAGACACATTCTGTGCCGTGAATCGAGGGCCACAGTCAGTTCGTTGAACGTAGATTTATTTCTCTTGGAATACATGGTGTTCGTTGACATGTGGGTAGCATGCAAACCAAACAACGGGTCTAAGGACATTGTAACTATGTTGTTACAATATATAATTATGCAACGTTGGAGTTTGTTTGTCTTTTTGTTCTCATTGCTTTCATAATTGTGAACTACATGCTTTGTATATACGTTAAAACTTTGTTAACCTAAATTGTCTGTATATATCTCTCCGCGAATGGAGGACAATAAAGATATATATATTTACAAAACATGAACAAAACATATTTACATGTTAAAATATAATACACCTAATATCGCTTCCGATTTCCCCATAGCGTTGCGGTAGACACGCCCCCTGAGTCATTGTGTTCATAAACCGATGAACGTAACGTGACGTCACTTTCAATGTCGTTCATAAGTTTATGAACACATTGATCCCGGAAATCACCGGAGATTGTCGGACATGAACGACTGCTTGACTATTCAGCACGTCCGGATTTGGCAAGCAATTTGTTTTGGTCATAATCAGTGTTGTTACCCTGCACCTAATACTCATCTCCTCTGATTACACAACGCACGACCTCACAAATATATCATTTTGGCAGAACGGCGTGTTGTCAATTTCTTATCATCCACAGCCGAAACTTTATTGTTAGTTTCAGACATTAACATTCTTGAAATCAACAC